>JARACZ010000014.1:5000-605000 GCA_029255805.1 Keiferia lycopersicella | reverse complement strand
CCTCTGTGATATCTGTACTAGACAATTTGCAATTATAGCTCTAGGTAAGTGTATTTTGTTAGCTTCAAGAAGCCAAGATGAATGTTAGACTGCTATCGCTGCCCCTCCTCCCTCCTTTTTTGGTTTCCCCCCCGCGCCGGGCTGCCATAGTTTTCTATATGATTTTTAGGTGCCTGCGAGATACAGAATCCTTTGTTAATGTTGTTTACATTGTCGCCAGGTATGCATTTTTATAATATGTTTTGTGTTAGAATAATAGATGTCGTTGGAATATAATATACACTATAGTAATGTATGTAAACGTTAAAATAGGTGTCTACGACATATTATATTCCAATGAGTTAGAATAGAATAGATAACAAAGTATTATAATATAAGAAATATACTGAAAACATTAATAAATTATACATAATTAAGCACATAACGAGAACCTTGATATCATTCTCGATTATAAAGAAATATTACAAATTAGTTTATTATAGAAATTAAAAACTCAATGGTTTTCGAATATCCTATCGACTGTAAACAGCAACATAAAGATTTTAAAACGCAAAGAGTACATTTCACATTTTTGTCGCTGCATCGTGCCTTCGATCGATCTCTTTAAATATTCACTATGATTTGACCAGCAACTGCAACCAATGCATATTCGAAAGCCATGTAGTATAAATGTTTAGAGGCATGTTCGGTGTCTTTAGATGATTATTTATTAAAAGGTAGTGTATGTAAATAAAGTCGATTTAAGAAACTAAATATTTTCTTATCTTTGTTTGTTTCAGCGGCCCAGATTCCTCAGAGAGGCAGTGAGTATTATTTTTGAATATTTATTCGTGTATACCTTAAAATTTGCTGCAAATATTTTTAGTGGTGAATCAGCCCATGAAACTGAACAACTTTTCCCACGGAACATTATGTCGAAATATGAACAAATTTGGTCTTCCCATACAAAATTACGAACCGACAAAGTCAATTTGTATGGGAGGTCCAAATTTTTTTTTCATATTTTGACCTATGTTTCTTGAGGAAAGTTGTTCAGTTTCATGGGCTTATTCACCTCTCCAAATATTTGGAGCTAATATTTTTACACCTTATAGACGATATCGCTTGCTTGTATAATATCAATGAGTAAATTAATTGGTGGTTTGATTTTCCCTTGTGCGTGGGAAATGTTAACACATGAATGCGTGATCATGTTGATTTTACATAATTAAACTTTACAAGCTCTAAGAAGCGATTTTAAACTTTGAAATTGATCTGACG
Source organism: Keiferia lycopersicella (assembly GCA_029255805.1). NCBI lineage: Eukaryota > Metazoa > Arthropoda > Insecta > Lepidoptera > Gelechiidae > Keiferia > Keiferia lycopersicella. The sequence continues at coordinate 603,740 of JARACZ010000014.1, read as the reverse complement.
CTTATTTTAGATTTTAGAACAGGCTTAGAAAATCTCAAGAATTACAAATATAATACTTTAGGTACGTACGTGCAAAATGGCTGACATATGAAAATCAAAGATGAAACTCGAGCTTGTATAGTTTATTTACGTAAAAAAAATACGTAATATTTTGTATTTTTGTCCTTGTATAGACATATCAAAAACTATTTGAGCTATTTCGATGTTTATTTTTTAATTATTTATTTAATCCAGCGAGACACCTACCTAAGCCAAAAAATCATAATTCGATAGAAATGTTGAATTCGCTGGTCGAGATTGAAGTATGTACAGATACTGAAGATTATATTTAAAATGGTTCAGTGTAAGTACCTAATTACAGACATCGAAAATGCAACTGCTATCTGTAACTAAAGTGACCTGTTCATTATTAAATGACATGGTATAAATAGCTTTAGCAGCTTATACTAGGGTTCATCGGGTCGTTGGACGACTCGGTGTCCCACACGAAAAGAGAGAGAGAAAGAGCAGCAGCTATACTTCAATCTCGATTTTAAACAATTACGTTATCAACAATTTATGCATTTTTATAAGTACCTAATGCGACGGGAGCATCTAACCTAGGAAGACCTTATAACATAAAAATATATTTTTCGTTTATTAAATTACCATACAAAGTTAATACGAGAGTTGTTATAAACAATTGAAATCTCTTATGTAATAAACGAATGACATCTTGAAATATTGTTATTATAACGTAGTTTCAAAATTTAAACAAAAGTTATACAAAATTGTGCCCTATTAACTTTGTTTAAAAGGAAGAAAGAATATCAGTTACCTGTCACCTACGCTTATATGTAAATTTATGTAGATTAGATGTTGTTGGATCTTCTTTCATATCATTGGCTATAATTGCGCCCCACTTATGCGATCGATCTCCAGCGATTTGCATCGCTAAATAGTCCGATGGGTGTTGGATGGTGTGTGTTCCCAGTATTACGTAGCGTTTATTATTCGTAGGCTTAATGAATGTCGTGCTAAGCGAATTTCGTTTTATTAACATTTTTCGTATAGTTTAAAAAACTGTGGAGATGAACCGTGTGATGCCGATATCATCACCCCATTTCTTTCCCGTGGGTGTCGTAGAAGCCGGCTAAGGGACTCGCGGGTTTTATGTGTATTTCAATTTTAGGCGACAGGCTGACAACCTGTCCCTATAGTGATAAACGACCTATCTGAAACGACCCTCAAACGTTTGTCAAACGTGGCGATAACGACCATAACTTTTCGCTAACGCTCTGCCTACCCCGCAAGGGATAAAAGCGTGATATGTGTATGTCGGCTTGGGATTGTATTGTAAATTGTTATTAGGGGAGGAATCCAAAAAATAACACGTTGCACTGTGCTCGCTTATTCACCTGCCCAGCATGATAAAATGGCAGAAAAGTCTATTGGAGAGGATTATGTCCAGCAGTGGACCGTTTTTACTGAAATTTAAAATTATTATTATTTGACACGGTGAATTATCCAAAAGTGTTTTTGTATCCAAAATAGCATGTAACGAAAAGAGTATAATAACATTTATTTTAACGTTACGTATGCCCAAGGAAAATTGATTCGGTAATAAACAAGTATCCCCAAAAAATAGACTCTATCATTCAAAAGAAAAAACTTTCCATTGTAAATGACTTCGAAGATTGGCACTATTGGAACAACTTTATTAGTTAAGGCTCAGAATAAGGCTGGCTAATATTTTTTTTGGAATACTTGTTTATTTTTATATAATAAGTACCTTATTGACCTATTTTGGGATCTTTATACACTTTTAGTTACACTTTATAAAACTGCTGATGCTATTTATGTTTATCTTTTCTATTCTCTAATCAATGTTATGATACAAAATTTACTACGGCATACTGAATATTAACGTTTTAGCCATTCATGTTGATGCTTATCAATGTATGCTAGATTCTAATGTAAAATTTTATTGGCATATTTTAGGTTACATTTTTTTAAAACTCTAACTAAGTAATAAACCTGGTGCGCCTCTTTAAAATGAAAAAAATAATTTATAATCGCCTGTGGTTATTTGAATCTAACAAATTATAAAAAAATATGACACCTTTGTGTCTTAGCCCGTGTTTATTACGGTTTCATCAAATTACGACAATAGGTCGTACCAATTTAGTAAATAAAAATATTTAAAACAAAAATCATAAATAAATATAAATTTTTATTTGGTTTTAAATCTTAGAACCAGTTTTCGTAGCACAAGATTAACAATATTGTGATGTGATTAACGATATGTGGTAGTCCAATAAAGTTGTAACAACACCAGTGTGTAAAACTTAAAATCAAATACTGGTGAGAATATTTTTATTTGGAAAAAAGTAATTGAACTAAAAATAAGCAATATGGCAAAAGTTTTGACAACACTAAATGAAGAGGATAGCTAATATTTTTTCATACCAAAATTAACATGACCATACGGCACACATTACCATTTACTGACCAATTATTATACAAATGCCTAAAAATATTTTTATTTCATGCTTGTAAGTTGGCAGCGCTTTGCGAATCTCCCCGTGTTTTACCTAAAATAAATTAAAAATATTGATGACTTTACGGATTTTGTATTTTAAAAGTAGGTCCCGTTGTTCCAGGCTGCAAGCGCAAGGAGGATTTGAGCTCGGATACCCTTCCTTCTCCGAAGAAGCCGCGTTTGGTTTTCACAGACCTCCAGCGGCGTACTCTACAGGCTATTTTTAAGGTAAACAATAAAGTGTACAAAGTGGTATTAGCAAAAAAGAAAAAAACGAAAAAAACGAAAAATAAAACATTAAAGAAATATATAACTGAAGATATAAGTGATAAAAAAGACAACGTGGATATAATAGACGACATAAAAGTAAACACTAAAACTGAGAATATAACAATAGCTGATAAAGATGTTAGATGTAAGTTAACAGATGAGGATATCACATTAGATAAAGATATAACGGTTGAAATAAACGATGATAGTTTGTCGTTTTCAGATTTTTTCTAGTTTGACTGAATCCATAAGTTGTTCTGTAAAAGGCATTATCATGTAAGTATAAGAAAATGCCTTGTCTTTGAGTTACTATTAGGTGATAATGTTAGGTTTAATTTACGAGAAGGGATGGATGGGAGGAAGGGAATAATTATAAATTTTTAGACTCATGTCCTAACGTAATAAATTTTAAAGCAGAATTTTAATCTCACAGATGTTTGAATTTTTGTTTGTTAAAAAAATGTCCTTCCATTCTAGTGTCAGGGTATTTCCCAAAGAGACCTTACAAATCCTTAGAAGTAAGATTAAGTAATAATTTCATTTTGTTTTTTTTACACAGATTTACATGAATAAATAGTATTGTTTTTATTTACTGATTTTATTTTTTATTATTTCGGTATGTTCAAATCCACCCCGCTAATAATTAATTTCCTTCTGCGATCACACAATAAAATAACAGTCCCAGTTAATTCGTGAATAATTATTTTTGCCTAAAGGTAAGAAGCTGTGCAACAGAACATTCCTTATCCACATCAAAGTGACTTACTTACATAATGTTTTGCTCATTTGTCGACTTAGGTAGTTCCTACCTTAGCGATACAACGATACAAGTGTCAAGCTAAGGCACTATCTGAACCAGTTTCAAGAAAAAGCCCAAGTCAAACTTTTAAATACAATCTGTAAGTACTATGTCGTACCTTTATGGGGTGAAGCATGATGGGCGCATTCATTGAACAAAATGAAATCGACAGTTGCTACCGAATAATAAAATAACTGCTTGCTTGAAGGAAGCAAATACATTAAAGGTGGATCCGACTAATACAAACAAACTAACAATTTGTAAAATTCAAAAGCATGTAACAATTGATTATATCTACTTGAAACCTTTCTTAATATATTATCTTTGCTACCAATTCCAGGAAACAAAGCGACCATCAAAAGAAATGCAAGTCACCATAGCAAGGCAGCTCGGCCTCGAGCCGACGACAGTCGGCAACTTCTTCATGAACGCACGAAGACGATCCATGGACAAATGGAAAGACGACGACGCGCCTTCATCGGACCTCGACCAGGTGATGGACAGCCAGGACTTGGACCAAGTCCCGAGCTTAGACTCGGCGGAGTCCGAGGAAGACCACGATGATCAAGACGATCACCTGTTGTGACGCCGTCTCTCGCAGCAACATCTCTTAGTGCTGTAAGTTTGGAGTTGTCAAGAATGTTGGTGCGTAAGGTAGGGAGGTAGGTCTGCTACGAACGATACAATCGGTTGGTATAAAAGAAGATTAAGCTTGTCATTATCACTCGATATCTATCAAAAAATGTGTAACTTCAAAACTTGATGCGAATACTTCTCACGGTAAGCAATAACTTTTTTAGATATCGTGAATAGATTAGTGAAATGAATTCACTCTATCGTATTACAACGTTAGTGAATAGGATTTCTGGAAAAAATGTATTGATTTAGATTTATTTATTTCACATTATCAGATTCATAACTATGGTACATAAAAATGACAGAATAAAGTAATCGTCAAAAAAAAAGTGGTGTAAAGAATAACATAGTACAATAAAATTACAATATTCACTTTTTTGTTAGTAGATATGTCTCGATATACAGATTGTATTAGTTACACTTATTACCAAATTATATACGAAAATATTTCGTGATACTTTCTCTGTCGCGCTAGTTCGACGAAATTTAAATTATTTTCTTTACGTAAATAAATGTACCGTGATACTTCTTTTATTCCAGTGTGTTGTAATTGTAACGTTTGCAGCAGGCTTGAAGATTATTTTTCTATTAGTGATTTCAATGTCGCAATGAGTGGTTTAATTTATTTGTAAAAAGTTACATATGGGCAACTTCTGAATAGCTACAATTTCTTGAAGATTTGATTTCCGGTAATATGAATAAGTAGTTCGTCATTCAAATAATCTGGTTCAGAAAATTAAATATAGGAACATATTACAGTCATCTTAAAAAAAATTAAATGTACTATTGGTTAATTCTTAACGTAAATTATTTTGCAATAATTATTTATAGTTAAGGAAATAAAAATTGAGCCGATTCGTGTATGAAACGTGAGGTCGAATCGGACAAATTATATTTCCTAAACTATAGGTACTTACTTACCTATGTTCCAAAACATTTTAGACTGCACAGACAATAGAACAGTGGGCCTTTTGTGAAGAAACTTAATCTTAGAAGATGGGGCTCTACGCCGCCGCGATACACTTTCTCGGATTGTTCTGACCTAGGCAATGAAGGCGACAACGGCACAACGTCACCTACAAGGTTATTTTCTTTAAAAAAAGGCTCATTCCGCAAAGAAAATAGTACTTAACATAATAATACCAGATTTCTAAATGTTAGGATTCCAGAACCCATCTAATAGTTAAAAGTTTAGACGTCTTGATGACTTCAAATCTTTTGAGTGTACAGAAACGCTAATATTTTAGTGTGAAGATAGAACTATTTGGCTGGTTACTTGATAGGAACAAATTTTCAATGTTGTGAATAGTATAGATGACTAGTCTTTCTAAACATTTCTAAATATTTACTAGTACTTAGATCTGATAGCGGCGAGAACAAGTTTAATTTAACGTTTATAATAGTGATGTTGGTAAAATATTGTCAGTTTCTTATATTTTTGAAATACCTACTGCTGGAAATCGGGATTTCTTCGATCTCACATACAAAATTCATGAACAGCTAACTGAACGTTGAATAGGGATAAAAAATTAGGTATTCCACATTGGTCTCATTGTTATTATTTTTCTGTAATAGGGACTGTAAAATTTTCATAACCGGTTATGACTTTCGTTATTCCGGTTTTTCGAAATACTGGAATTCCGATTTCCATCCCCTATTCAGTACGATGTTCTGACACTGAAACACGGTGTATATCAAAGTTTTTCACTATGTTCTAGTAATTTAACTAGATGTATCTTTTATGAGCGCAGAAGTAGTCAACTTTACAATTCACAATATCGTTAATTTTGTCCCCAATAATACTGATCTCTGAATATCGAACGTGTCTAGTCAAACGTAATCAAATACTTAGCTATAATAATTTTATATTTAGAAAATAAAATGTTTTTGGTTAATTTAGTTAGAGTATGGTTGGTCTTTTGAGCACATTCCTTTTTAAGTTTTAACTTATTTCGTATCAAGCTCTCTACTTAAGCCTACTTTATTTTAACATTTTCGAGACTTATCAATTCTAAATTACCTACTTAAGGTTTTTCCACGGCAATAATTGTGTACTTAACAATTTCAAATGAATTATTAGATATGTCGTATCTTTAGTCATTGTGCTCAATTGATTACCATTATAGGTTAAATAGTGAGCGCAATAATTGACAAACTGTCATAATTACCAAGTGTCTCAGCATTTAGTAAAATGTCCGATCAAATCGGATCCAAAAATAGATACAATTCAGCATGAAACGTAATTTATGTAATGACAAAAGTCAGTTCCCACTGGTGTGTGACGCGATATGTGACAAGTCAAGACTAATAATTATAGTTTGTAAAATATAGGATGATCCCTGTGACGTTTATGACCTGGGAGCAAATGCTATGACATAAGGTACACTTTCCTTTGTTTACCTGGAAAATGGACTATATTTTGCAGACTATAGGATGCAATATTTAGGTACGGTACAAGAAGAATGTATCTACACTTTCTGGATAGAATTCGATTCAGCATATTGAGACAAGATACTTGTTGTGGGAAGAGAAATACAGCTTAGTCGTTTGCTGCATTTCTTTTTCTGTTATCTTGTTGTGAATAGCTATTAATATATTTTTTAAAGTAACGTATCCTATTTCGATACTTCGTCGCATCCCAGTGGGGGCTGGCTGTGAGCAAGTCGTCAGAGACGCGAAATGATAGCGGTCTCATAAGGCCACGGTGACGCCTGTTTTCTGTCACTTGTATTGTCATATAATTAGCCAGTCCGTAACGTGAGGAAATGTAAATTGTACTAACAAGAAACGGACCACATAGTAGCAACTTACAGCTTGTCGAATGACATTGAACGAAAATTTAAAATTGTTACAATACCTACGTATATTTAGTTAAACTCTAGTCAAGAGATCTCTTTCTGAACATTCCGGAATATAGCCTGTAACAGTGTTAGAAGTGAATCAGATTTGTGCGTGATATTACGTAAAGTTTAATAATTAGGTATAAAAGTTTATTTAAGACCCGCTTCAATCGTTGTAAGAAGTTTAAAATCTAGTCTGATATGTGCAAACATAGTTGTTAAATCGTTGACGAGTATCCCAAGAAATCATCCAAGTATAGTCCGCAAACTCATTATTGTACTAGGATTACGGGCAGTTTTTTTCGTAGATACCTATAGATAAATCTTTCAATGGACTGCTGGTAAAATGTCGGTGTTATAAAAAACACAATGTAGTTAATTAAATAAGAATAGCTTTTTATTTTTATTAGTTTATATTTAAGATTATATCTAATTTTATGATTACTAGTCTGACTGTGTTCAACCAAAGAACATTGTGCAATTTTATTTTATTATGCTTAAGTTTAGTTTTATCTTGGATACCGTATCATTTTGTGCGTCATCCATCACGTTCCCTCAAGTGACTGAGCTTCAGCTTCAACTCTGAGCTTTGTATGGCCCCAAACCTGAGTAAAGATTTTTAATGCTAGTCTTGACATTTGTTAATTCCATATGGGTGATAACATTAGTCTAAACCAGTACTTTGAATATTTTCCAACGCTCCTAATGACGTATTTTGAACCCAAAATGCTGTTGCTGATTGCCTTACAATTTGCCAAATTCGTCGGTTAATTTTGATGTGTACCTATGTACGACTATATCAGTTAAAAATGGCGCAGTTAATTTTTTGTAAAAGATTTTTTACATGATGACTTGCGCACAATGAAATGTAATATTTAGACTTGATTGCATGAATGTTGAATATTAATTAGAAGGTTCTTAAATGAATTATTTATTTTACATTTCATTTCTTTATACTTCTTACCATTTGAATTTTAAAAATCTTCTCCAACGTTTTGCTGTGCGAAATGATTATTTTGATTACTATTGTAACAACAATGCTGTGCGAAATGATTATCTTTATTATTGTTGTTATCACAATGATAATGAAAATAATCATTGCGCACAGCCAAACGTATCTATATTGTTACAGTTTTAGCTCGTGAAAAGGTAAATTTTCTTCTTATTTTTTTGTATTTAATTTATCATCTATCTATATTATATTCTTTTAACTACATTTTTTGCTCTGCGAATTGATATGTGTTTCTCATGTTATTCTAAAAACAACTTGTTCATCAGTGCGTGAAAAAGGGCAAAGGTCAAAGGTCGTTTTTACGAAGCAAATTGTTGTATGTTTTTTATTTTTATGTTTAAATTTTTAAACAGATGGCTCTTTATGAACTGTTTATATATATAAATGTCAATCTGTGTACAAGTTCAGATCTTGTTTTTTAATGTAAATGCAGTTTAAATATCTAGTGCTTCCGTGCTTCGAAGGAAATGCATTAAACTAGAGTCCAAGTTTAGGGCTCTATATACTGAATAAGTTTACCTATGGGACCAGTGCTGGAGAACGAAAAAAGTTTGTATGGGAAAAAGTTAGTCCGGTAATCATGAATTTTGCATATGAGGACGATTTCTCTCCCTTGTTCAGCACTGGTCCCATAGGAAAAGTTGTTCAGTACAATGCCCTAAATAACGTCTCCAATTGATTACATTTCCTCCGAAACATAGTGTAGGTATTTAAGATTTTTTTCTGTACTTACCTATATATAAAAAATGGTCGGCCTAAAGCGTCAGCCATACATATCACATTACAACACGAAGCGGCGGTCACTTTTGAAACTGTCATCTACGTATCGTCAAATATGTGCCTTGTTCCATAGGGTGAACGAAACATGACTCTCAAAAAATATAAAATATGCGTTATACTAAATCACCCCTTATGTCCGTTCCACGATTTTTCTAAGTGTCTGAGTTAACTAATTTTTGAATTGTATCAGAAAGGATCGGACTGCAATTTCTTTGTCGTTTTCGGTACACTACAAAGTCAAAATCACGAAGATTGTGCTTCATGTTATAAGTAATAACCGCTAGAAATCTTCTGTTAGTAAAGTAAAATAAGCAGAAAATGCTGGCGGTAAAATTTTTCCCTCTGTAAAAGTTGAATAATTCAGAAACTAAAAGTTGCTAATCATACCAACACGTCGGGTAATGAGAATACCCCTCAGCATAAGAATTATTATTTTGTGACGTCACCATTTCATCCACCCTGCTTTATGTACTAGCTTGTAGCATACAACCTATGGAGGTGGTAAACAGTCAATTACTGTACAAATTTTTGTGCCGCTTTTAGCGGGAGAGAAGATAAACATGTACAACACACTACGATAACTTTACTACAACTTGACAACCACATGCAAAATGGCAACTGTCAGTTTCATGTTACATGCTGGCCAAATGGGCAACGAATTCTGGCAGAGGGATAAACCCAGCTTTGCCATCTTCATAAGTTGAATGCTCTAAGGTTCGTATTTACAAATCGCACTCAACTCGATCTCAAGAGCGATTTTGAGAAATGTTAGTCAATACTACCAGCATCTCAAAGTCGCACTCAAGTTCGATCTCAGAGTTGAAAGCGGTTTATAAATACGGGCCTATGTGTACTACTGATCGATTATGGATTTAAGATGTAACATTGCGTAGCCTGAAACGACATGCATTTTAAGATTATTTTAAAAGAAATATTCTGATAAATAGCGTTACGTTATACACCATCATAGACTCTACCGGATGAATAATTTCGATTATAGCAACGAAAACGCCATCTCGCAGAACTGCTTTTTTCAAAAACGTCCTTTGACCTGATCGACAGCCAAAAAAACAACGTGTCGTGTCCGTATCTATAATGAATATGTATCTGTCTAAGTTTTTCATAATTATTCAATCGCATATATATTTAGCATTATTTTGATTTGAACATTCCAAAAATGAGAAATACAATATTTTTGTGTAATGTATAGTGCGCTTTCTGATGTACATAGTACGTGACTTAAATGTAAGATTAAATGTACATTTTACAATGACTATCTGTGTTTACTTTATTTCTCATCCTCAAATTCCTGTTTTGATACAAACATTTTTTGTAGGTTGTAAGGAAATAATACATACCTATTTTAATTTATCCACATTCAGATATAATTTTAATTCAGATGATATTTGAATGTGACTTAACCTAGGATTCGGGCCAGGTTAGCCTTCGGGTTGCCGAGGTGAGATAGCAGTTGCTCTGTGTAGAAGCTTGGTGGGATAAGGCAAGGAAATTGATGAATTTATTCATTCAAATATTGAATATTTTGAAAAATTATGAATGAAGTCCGTTGTATTTTTGGACGATAGTTTAAAGAGCTTTATGACTTAGTCCACAACCAAATTCTTGTTGTTAAGAACTGAACAACTTTTTTTTAATATGAGAGAGAACAATGTTTTACTGATCAACTCAACGCATTTTTTTAATGGTTTCTTGAGACGATTATCTTAGTTGACATAGTATGAATTTATCTGAGGAATTTATAAACGTTTTTACCACGTTTTCCCCAAATATTTGGCATTTCAATTTAACAGCTGATTCGCTGTATTTCTGGACTTGCGCTTTCCTCACTTATCGATCCATGTAGGTTTGAGGTTTGGTTACACCAAATGCGTGAGCGAGACGTTTGCAGCACGAAACAATACTAAGGTCCATATTTTATAAGCCATACTCAACTCTGAGATCCATCTCAAGACTGATTTTGACAAATGTCAGACAATACAAATAGCATCTCAAAGTTGCACTCAAGATCGATCTCTTAGAGTTGAGTGCGGTTCATAAATACGGGCCTAACTGTAGATGATATCTACAGCACGTTCGCCCGTTACGTCACGCAGCTAATATCATGAGAATCTAGCTACGTATTATCATCCGATCCTTTGAAGAACGGATGTTATTCACTCTCGCTCTAACATATATCTGTTTCTGCACCGCGGTAAGGTAGGTAGCAAAATAAAAAAAACATATTTGTTGTGCTCTGTGTCTGGTTTCATGAATACTTGTAAGCGAGGCAAGGTTTTGCGGAGTTATGCCCGAAGAGTCGTATATAAGGAGGTGAAATACTTTAAGAAGAAAGGTATTTGGAGCAATACATTCGGTGTGAGCCGTCCTTTATACCCAGCGGAGCTAAGTATCGTGAATTTGACTGTAGCGACATCTATGTAACAGATGAGAAAACATCACAGTATTACCTAGAACCATGCTACAGCCACACCGCAGCCAAGGAGAAAAGTGGGACTACATAGCGCCACTGTCGACTATGCGTCTTCGCTGTGATTGGTCGAAAAGGTGTCAGTGTCAAGCGAATCGACTTCTCATTAGGGACGCAGCAAGTTCGCAGTTTCCCTCCAACTGTCATAAGGCCTCCTCCTTGTCGGGAGCTCCATTTATGAATTTTCGTAGTTCAATTTGGCTTACAGAAGTCTGTATAGTCTGCGCAACACACTTTCTACTACTCGAATTTATTGCTTCTTGATACTAGCACAATTAGTAGCAGACTTTCGCATACAAACGTCCATACAAACAATGTTTATTATTTTGTAGAAATGTCCACAAAATGTTTCGAATACCTACCTTAATATTAACTTTTTTGTTACAAAGTTCATACAAACGAAACAAGTGGAAAAAAAATCGCGCCACCGATGATAACAAAAGTTAATATTCAAACTGAGGTTTTGAAAATCTGAATAAAAGACGAAACAGTTAAGCGGATCGCACACTTGACGCACGATGGAGCGCAAAGATATCGCAGAGGTCTGTCAGATCCATACAAGAAACGTCACTCCCCATACTAAAACCGCACTCGACAGATGACACTGCGATAACGCTGCGTCAACAGCGGTTGAGTGGTTTTAGTATGGGGATTGAAATTTCTAGTATGGATCTGACAGACCGCTGCGATATTTTTGCGTGCCGTCGTGCGTCAAGTGTGCGATCCGTCTTAGTTAAAGTACATACTTACCTCATCTTTTTCTTGTTTGTGTTTTTCGGTTTTGTGTTTGTGTTATGTATTTTAACTCACGTAGGTACATTTACCGACTGCTCTTATGGCGAAAGAAAAACATCAAGATGAAACCCATGTTCAAATAAAGTTTTAATTCAGATGATGTTTGAAAGGAAACTTAGGATTCGAGCCAGGTTAGCCTTCGGGGTTCAGAGGTCAGATGGCAGTCGCTCTGTGTAAAATCTTGGTTCCACACCAAATCCCCTAGGTTAGGTAACCGACTCCGACAGTGAACGGCATACGGCGAGGGGAATGATGATATTGTAGGTTGAGCAGCATTTCATTATGGACGTTCCATTTTTAGAAGCAGGTAATGTCCTGAAGTTAATGCTACAAGGAAATTTTTCGTCTCGCCGCCGCCAACCTGCAGGCTATAAGGCGGATCGCACACTTGATGCACGACGGAGCGCAAAAATACCGCAGCGGTCTGTCAGATCCATATTAGAAACGCCACTCCTTATTACTCAAACCGCACTGGTCGTGATAACATGAAACGTGATAGCACTGCGTCGACAGCGGTTGAGTGGTTTTAGCATGGGGATCGACATTTCTAGTATGGATGTAACAGAACGCTGCGATGTTTTCTCCGTCGTGCGTCAAGTGTGCGATCCGCTTAATGGCCCATATTTTTCAGCATACGGGTAACTTTAATATGAGTCACGTTTAACCTGCTCGTTCCAGCCCGGCTTGCTCGACTGCGGATAAAAATCTCGGCTCGCACGCACACACGCGCGCGTGAGCGGAATTCATTAAAGTTTGAAATAAGAATCGTCGCAGAGCCGGTTTGTTCTTGGGTTTATTATTTGTAGGTAGTTATATAAAGCTTATTACAAATTGTGTATTATTAAAAAGTTACAAAAAACAGTATTCATACACGATACTTTCCCTGAGCATCAACGTGAACGGTGGATTCCTCACGCATCTCCGCTATGTCGACGACATCGCCATTATGGCCGAATCGCTGCAGGACCTGCAAAAAATGCTGTCAGTTTTAAACTAAACACTACCTCGGGCAATTTTGTTTCTCTGGATTTCTGATTCATAACCCTATCTCTTGTTATATCATCATAGTCATAATATATCTAATACAGGGCGTAAGGGACAGTATAACAAAAACTTTGCTGGCGTGCTCAGACCATGAAACTGAACCATTTTTACTATGGGGGCTATGTTGGGAAACGACAAAATATTTTCGAGTTTCCATACAAAGTCACTCAGCTGATCGGGAATTTTGTATGGAAAGTCGAAAAAAGTTTTTCGTTTCCCAACAAAGCCACCATAGAAAAAGTTGTTCAGTTTCATGGTCTGATCACGCCTGCAAAGTTTTCGTTACACCGTCCCTTACATCCCGTATACTCACCCCTATTTGATGAAATAGGCGTTCAGTGCTTTATTATTCTCATAAATAAATAAAAAAATGTATGGGAAATTACAACATATTATTCGTTCCGAGCGCCATCTACTAATAACTAAACGAACAAAAAAACCCTATTCAGGCAAGTAAATGAGGCCAATATTAATCCATAGTTTCATTGGAATAGTAAGGTAAATCCGATGATCCATCTTGCGACAAGGCTGTATAAGCCGACGCCTTTGCCTCGGATACTCGTAATCTGCGGAGATTACTTGATATAAATAGCTTTATGTGAGTGTGTTTAAACCCTACTTCAACTCAAGGACTTTCTTTGGTCGACCTTCTTGGAAAAAATGTCTCTGGGAGAAATTATACACGCACATACGATAGTAAAATACTTTTTCTAAATCTAATATATTAATATAGGCGGATCGCACACTTAACGCATGATGGAGTGCAATAATATCGCAGCGGTCTGTCAGATTCATACTAGAAACGTCACTCCCCATATTAAAACCGCACTCGACGGACAACGCTGCGATAGCGCTTCGTCAACAGCGGTTGAGCGGTTTTAGTATGTGGATTGACGTTTATGGTATGGATCTAACAGAACGCTGCGATATTTTAGCGGTCCATCGTGCGTTAAGTATGCGATGCGCTAATGCTTTTCTCTTGTATTATTCACTACCTACGTTTGGTGAATTTATGTACCTACGTCCTGTGTGATGATTTTTGCGTCTTTTTATAAGTGTCTTTTGTTAACGGCAAATTTTTCATTTACGAAAGCCTACCTAGATACTCTTTTTTTCATGTAAACGGACCTTCAGAGGTAAAAGACGTGTCATTATGAAAGAGACGACTAAGTGAAAGTTTATTAACTTTTCAATTTTTTTTCCTTATTACTTACGCACATTATATTACACAACTAACTACGAGGGGTGTTCAATAAAAAGTGAGAATGAGTATGAAGCAGTAATATTTTACTTCTTATTATTTTATTTTTCGACATAGTCACCTTTGAGGTTTATGCACTTGATGTATCGTTTTTCTAAAGCTAAGATTCCTTTCTTAAAAAAGTCTTCCTCTTGATCCCTTAAAAATCATGTACGGCGGCGATCACTTCCTCATCATTGGCATACCTGTGACGTCTCAGGTGTTCTTTTAACCGCGGAAACAGGTAGAAGTCACTGGGTGCAAGGTCTGGCGAGTATGGAGGATGTACCATCAATTCAAATCCAGAATCTTGGATAGCAGTCATCGCAACTCGGGACTTGTGTGCGGGCGCGTTATTTTGGTGAAACAACACAACTTTAGCGAGTTTGCCGCGGTGATTTTCGCGTATTTCTCGACGCATTTTTTTTATTTGTTCTGCGTATAAGGCCCCAGTAATTAGTGGCTCCATGACTGAGATATTCAATCATTATCACCCCCTGGCTATCCCAGAAAAGAGAGCCCATGATCTTACCGGCGGATGGAATTGCCTTAAACTACTTAGGTGTTAGAGCTGATGGCCTCTTCCAAGTCATGGACTGTTGTTTTGTCTTAGGATCGTAATGATGGAGCCATGTCTCGTCCATAGTTACAAAGCGAACCAAAAATTGTTCAGGATCTCTTTGTAACAATTCCAAATTGTTTTGAGAAATCCTCAGTCTCGTTTGCTTCTGCTCGTCTGCAAGCTTTCTAGGCACCCAGCGAGCTGACACTTTTTTCATACCCAAATAATCATGTATAATAGTATGGATACTTCCTATCGAAATCTTTAGTTTTCCAGCATTTTTAAATTCGGCACACCACCGTGCAACCGTAGAATACGGAGGAGCATTAACTCCTAATGTTTTTTTTCAAATCGTGATATACTTGCTCAGTAGTAAAAATTTTCAGGCAGAGATATTTTATCACGGCTCGAATTCTAATTTTATCCATTTTTCGCAACACGCTCCGACACGACGAAAACAAATAACATTTATTTTGAAAATAAGAAAAGAAAATCAATCATTTTTATTTTTTTATTTTACCTAATGTCTGGGCTTTACCTGCCAGTATTTTCTTTTTTGTTTATCAATAAGATTATATGCCATTATCACTTCTTATTGAACACCCCTCGTATATAAAAAAGATAAGTATCACATCATCATCGCGTCCGCCGCAGCCTCCACTCGAGAACCCTCTCTCCACCGTCCGTTAGCTCTACTTACGACATGTCGACGGCCTATATTACCAGACTATGTCTATTACCCCAGCCTTTCTCAATATCATAATCTAAAGCGGCCCAAAAAGTTACTTCGATGCCATTTTTCAATTGGGGAGTATAAGAACGCTAGCTCAAGGCAACGCGCGGGCCCGGGCGCGTCTCAAGGCTGCAGGCTAAATGATTTAACTACAACCTGTAGATGCGATGCTATTTTTGGCCAAAGGAAGAATTCCCATCGCTACTTCCCAAATTCAAGGCTCGTAATCAATTTCGATATTGCTTTCATAAGTTCAAGTCAAAGTACCTCACTCAAGGCATCGTCATTGGTCCGTTATTTTATAAAAGCTATTATGAAGAAGATTGTATTTTTAAAACAACTTTCTCGTTAGTTAGTAACTAAAAAAGTTATTCGTTAACCTCAACAAGTTCCCGCTAAAAGAAGCCGGAGGCTATATTCAGACTTTTCAGTGCCCCAAGACAAAAGACTTTAAAACACTTTTAAAAGCAATGAAAAATATACAAAAGGTCAGAGCTTTGATATGTGTGAAGAAGATAGCATAATTGAGATAATGTGTGGTGGAAGCGAGACGGCAAGCTGAAAATCAATTTATTAGGTGGTGACGTCACGCCCCGCGCATGCGTTTTCAGCTTGTTCCCGGACTGGGGTGACCAGGCGAATAAAATTGTGCCACAAGTTTGGGGAAATTTTTGAGCAAATTATGTGTTCCTGTACGAAAACATTTTCTCTCCGTTTGGAATTAAAGAGGGTTCAGTACAATAAGAGCTAGCTTTGCTCCTGTCTAGATACATTATTTTCATGGAGCTAGTTCCTATGTGGGCGGGTATTAGGATGTTTTGTTATAAATTAGTTTTTACGATAGGGAAACACTGCAAAATTATTTTGAGTAGGAATATGAGTCAGCAGGAATATAATTATGGGTTCTGAAGTAAAAAAAATATTTAGATATAGGTAGGTAGGTGTGGGAATTCTACTTTGCAGACGTAAAAGAACACAATATGTTTCTTTTAACGTTTTAAAGTCACGACGACGTAAACATTAATCATTGGAACCATGAATTCACTTCGAAGTGGCTGTAAGTGCGGCCGTTGAAAAATGGCCCGTCATTTTCAGTTAACGTTTTACGGCTCATTCCGGAACGCATTAATCAAGAAACCACAATAAACAATCGACGTCCATGTGCGGCGCGTCGAAGAAAGTGCATCGGGAATTTTTTTTTTCCCTAGACACATGGCAACACTGGGCATCTGGGCGGGCGCCCGAAATAGCGGTCGCGGGAGGCGCGCCACCAGTAGTAGCGGCGACGTAGCCGCGCCACCACGCCATGGCGTCCGTCGCCGCGTGGCTGCCCTTCGCCCGCGCCGCAGCTATCGGATGGGTTCCGATCGCGACCCACCCCC
Organism: Keiferia lycopersicella; assembly: GCA_029255805.1. Classification (NCBI taxonomy): domain Eukaryota; kingdom Metazoa; phylum Arthropoda; class Insecta; order Lepidoptera; family Gelechiidae; genus Keiferia; species Keiferia lycopersicella. The sequence continues at coordinate 586,638 of JARACZ010000014.1, read as the reverse complement.
TCCCACCACCACCTGTCCCAAAAGACCGACGACGCGCCGAAGACGAGAAGCTACTTATTAACGTCTCCGGACGACGATTCGAAACTTGGAGAAACACCCTCGAAAAATACCCTGATTCCCTCCTTGGGTCTACTGAGCGAGAGTTCTTCTACGATGAAGACAGCCGCGAGTATTTTTTTGACAGAGACCCTGACATATTCAGGCATATATTGAACTATTACAGAACGGGGAAGTTACATTACCCAAAGCACGAGTGTTTGACAGGTTATGATGAGGAGCTCGCGTTCTTTGGTATTCTCCCGGATGTGATCGGGGATTGTTGTTATGAGGACTATAGGGATAGGAAACGGGAGAATGCAGAGCGTCTCATGGACGATAAGCTCAGTGAAGCTGGGGACCAGAGCCTGCCCCAACTCACAGACCTGCGGCAGAAGATGTGGCGGGCTTTCGAAAACCCTCACACTTCCACAGCCGCTTTAGTATTTTACTATGTTACCGGATTTTTCATTGCCGTCTCTGTGATGGCTAACGTCGTGGAAACAGTTCCATGCGGTCATAGGCCCGGGCGAGCCGGGACGCTGCCATGCGGTGAGCGATACAAGATAGTATTCTTCTGTTTAGATACGGCCTGTGTCATGATCTTCACCGCCGAATACTTGCTGCGGTTGTTCGCCGCTCCAGACCGTTGCAAATTCGTGCGATCGGTCATGTCAATCATTGACGTTGTTGCTATTTTGCCCTACTACATCGGGTTGGGGATCACCGACAACGATGACGTGTCGGGGGCGTTCGTGACTTTGAGGGTGTTCAGAGTGTTCCGTATCTTCAAGTTCTCCCGGCACTCTCAGGGGCTAAGGATCCTTGGGTACACGCTGAAGTCTTGCGCGAGCGAGCTCGGCTTCCTAGTATTCTCCCTGGCCATGGCCATCATCATCTTTGCCACCGTCATGTTCTACGCCGAGAAAAACGAACAAGACACCAACTTCACATCCATTCCTGCCGCCTTCTGGTACACCATTGTCACCATGACTACTCTTGGGTAAGTGTTTAATTTTTCTTCTATATAGCTAGCGTAAAAGTATAATGATATAATTTTGCACGGCTGGCGTTCGCAAACATTTGCGTAACGTCAACATTTTCTGCAAATACTTTGGTAAGTCTTGCGAATGTTACTTTATGTGTATGGCACAAGATGTTCTACTTGGGAACCGAAAATCTTTATTCGGAAGCCCCGGCCCAACTCTGACACCTGTCGACGTCATTAAAAATTAACGCGGGAAAATAACTGTCATGGCACCCAGCGACGCAGATTTCCCGCCATAAAAGGTTTAAGCTTTGAAATTATTGATGTGGCTACAGGCTTTTAATTTCATTCCGCATCATGTAACGACGCAGAGGTGGAAGCGGGCATGAAACCGTTTTCACTGAAACTTGCCCTTCGTTTCCGGTCGGAAATATGGAAATTGCCTAAACTTGCGTTTTTATGGTTCACTAGCAGGTTTGCCCTTTTGAAGATAATTGAGACTCATAATTTTGTTAGTCATTATGTTTCTGCTTAGCCGGCAGGAGTCACAAAATCACATTTTTTTTAAAGTCATTTTCCCAGTAAATCCTACACGATTTTGGTCCTACTCGTACTTTCAATTGCAGTCTCGTAATATTTTGTACATAATGTAGAAAAGACTCAATCAAATATGGCCAAAACGAGGCCAGGACATCGCGTGTGATATCAGAATGTCGGGAACGAGATAGCATTACTGATTGATTCCAAGCTGACACCGCATAATAAAAAAACAAAATGTCAAAATATTACGCAAAAAAACCGGATAATATTACGTTTTTCTATAGAGTTTACGTTCATACTTAATTGGTCACCACTCGTCGGGGCTTACCATTTCGGCCACAGGTTGCGTGTGTTTTGATATCCATGCAAAACAAGCTTTCCGAGCTTCTACCCTCAAAGCCAACGCAGACTACAACCAAGGGCGTACTTGTTCGTCCACATCACCAAAAACACGATCTTAATAAACGAAAGAAGAACGATCTTTGATATACGTTATCCTGAAAGCACGGCAGCCATTTTGAATCAGACTCATAATTTGAGACATTATTTTGAGTCGTTATTTCATCGTGGAGCGAGTTTTTACGGGATCGTAAACAAAACTCTGCAACAATGTGATGTGAGGGTCGTAAGTCGTTACCATACGGGCGTAATGGCGGCTACGCGTGACTGTTATCTGTAAAATTATCTACTTGACGAAGGAAAGCTTTTCATTAATGCATCCTTGAAATGTATTGGTTAAGCTGATTCGACAATAATACTTAACTTATACTCTCATTTTTTATCTTTATGTGTAAAAGTAAAATCATCTTCTCGAACTACTGCTTTTCTTTTAATGTAAATGTAAATTTAATGTAATCAAGTTACATGTACTCGTACACCTCTTAAAAGAGTTTGTAGCCAGAGCGTCTACAGAAATACGGCATCTATGAAATTTCCCACTGCACTGAAGTCTCAGTAACGTTTTAACCCTTTGGGCATGGCGTATAATAATGTAGACTTCCACTAGCCACCCCTACGTCTATGGTTAAACTTCGTGCCCAAGTGGTTTGCATAACAGACCATTTTTGACGTGACAACGTCTTAAAATTCAATGGCGCCTTCTGCACGCACCAAAAATATAACTCATGCGGCGTTACCTCGCTCTAAGGCGTTTCATTTAAGGCTTAAAGTGCAAGCGAGAGCGCCGAACGAGCGATAAAGAGACACAGGCGGATCGCACACCAACACAAGACGGAGCGCTAAAATATCGCAACAGTCTGTCAAATTCACACTAGAAACGTCACTCCCAATACTAAAACGGCACTCGACGGACTACGCTAGCGCTGCGTCAAAAGCATTCAAGGATTGACATTTCGAGTATGGGTCTGACATACTACTGCGATATTTTAGCGCTCCGTCTCCACAATCGGTCTCCGCATTCGGCAGCGTTCAACATAAGTACAACCATTCCATCATAAATTTCTTATAACGTTGTAACGTTCTACTATCGTCAGTAAACCCGACTTTACATACAACCGTTTTCTACATACATACATATATCACGCCTTTATCCCTTGCAGGGTAGGCAGAGCGTTAACGGCCGTTAAAATACGCTTGCTATCGCTACGTCTGACAAATATTGAGGGCCGTTTGAGATAATTTGTGTATACACTATAGTGACAGGTTGTCAGCCTGTCGCCTAAAAATGGTAATACACATGAAGCCCTCAAGTCCCTTGGTCGCCTCTTACGACACCCACGGGAACGAAATGGGGTAGTGCTATTCTAAGCCGGCATCACACGACAACCGTTTTCAACATAGTATAAAGCAAAGTCGCTTTCGGCGTCTGTCCCTATATCTGTGTGTTTTTTTAAAACTACATAACGGATTTGGATGCAGTATATATAATAGATAGAATGATTCAAGAGGAAGGTTAAAATAAACGTAAAACATGCCGGGAAAATGTCTTACTCCCACGGGGAAATAATGAGCAGCTGATGCAACCTCTAGCCAATATGAACACTTAAATGATTGGGTACCTCCTGCTAAAGTACTCCTTATAAGTTACCAGGTAATAAACATAATGAGTAAATATACTTTGGGACAGGAAACAGCTGCTAAGAAAGTAATTTAATAGATTGCCTTCTGCGCTATATCCTCGTTACGTAATGAAATTTGTGTTTGTCAAGGCAAAATTAATTCTAACAAAATTCGGTATTTGTATGTGTTAAGGTTAATAAAAAGTGAAACTTGTTTGTTTTCAATTATAGTCAAAAAATATTTCGGACGGTAGCTACCAAATTGCTTAGGCGGATCGCACACTTGACGCACGACGAAGTGCTAAAACATGGCAGCAGTCTGCCAGATCCATACTAAAAATGTCAATCCCCATACTAAAACCGCTCAACCGCTGTTGACGCAGCCCTTTCGCAGTGTCGTCCGTCGAGTGCGGTTTTAGTATGGGGAGTGACGTTTCTAGTATGGATCTGACAGACCGCTGCGATATTTTAGCGCTCCGTCGTGCGTCAAGTGTGCGCATATAGTAATTTCTCTCTGACACCAGGGTTCATCCAGTAGTTGGCTTTGTTACACGAAAAGTAACAGTATTATCTCTGCAAACACTAACCAAACCAACTTATTTAAATTCATCCCTGAATCCGATATCCTGCAAACATCGACCGACACGGTTCCGACAAAAAGAATGTTTCAACATTCACAAAGAACCGCCATTACATGCGATGAGAGAACCTCTAAAGATGAATTGATAGCTATGAAGGGAGGCGATTGGGAGGGACGCGGGGACGAAAATAAGACATATACAGGGTGTAGCCGTCACTGCAGTGTTACCAACCGCGGTAGATTACAATAAATTACGCTACATTATAATCTGTCGAAATTCAAGGTGTAAAAATATTAGATGCAAATATTTTAAGGGGTGATTCAGCCCATGAAACTGAAAAACTTTCCCCAGGGAACATAGGTCGAAATATAAAAAAAGAATTGGACCTCGTATACAAAATTACCGGCGGATCAAATCAATTTGTATGGGAGGTTGAAAAAATTTTCTTATATGGCTAGGAACACACTTGGCGTACGACGGAGCGAAAAAATATCGCAGCGGTCTGTCAGATCCATGATAGAAACGTCACTCCACATACTAAAATCTCACTCGACGGGTGACACTGCGATAGCGCTGCGTCAACAGTAGTTGAGCGGTTTTAGTATGGGGATTAACATTTCTAGTATGGATCTGACAGACCGCTGTGATGTTTTAACGCTCCGTCGTGCGTTAAGTGTGCGATGCGCCTTAGTAACCACAATTTTTACTAACTCTTCGAAACACCCTGTATGTATAGGCTAAGGGAAGGAAAGAAATGATTTATATCGCCTCCGGATTAGATAGAGACGAGGTTTTCTTGAGAGAAACATGTATTTGATCGCTTTGTGACTCTAAGCAACTAAAATTTAAACTTGTGTAGGTATCTAGTCAACATGAATTGGAAAGATATAAGTAAGAAATATAATTTAAGCCGATTTAGCGTCTTATTTGTCACAATAGAACGAAAGCTTTTATAACTTTTTTTTAAAGGGAACCGACTTCAAAGAACGTGTGAAAATGCAAACCTCCATTTTTGTCCCTTAAAATGCCTTAAAACTTCTCCTCAGTCTGACAAATACTTTTCTGAAAACCGAACTAAAATCCGTTCAGCCAAATGCGAGATGATCACGGACAAACGTACATAATATTTATATACAGGTCAAACTGAAAACCACCTTTTTGGAAGTAGGTTAAAAAGACTTAGTAATTTTTGTGCGGAAGTAGTTTAGAAATAAAATTCTTAGGCTCAAAATATATTATCAGATTGATTTATATACTTTTTCTCACTTTGCTTCACTCTGGGCCCTGAGTGTGCTAAATTAAATTCGTTTCAGTTGGATGTTGATTGGATCTCAGTTGCATGATTTCGTTCATTTCGTAGTCTGCTAACAGTTTGAAGTATAGAAAATCCCAATGGCAATAGAATGACAATTTAGTTTCGATGGCGTTACAATGACAAAAAAATAGCTACAAAGACTTGGGGCCCTGGACTCGTGTTTTTTTTACATTTCCGATCATCCCAATAACAGACAGAACTATTTTCTTTTTTCATGTAATGCCATCGAAACTCAACTTTCATTCCATTGCCATTGTGATTTTTTATACTTCAAACTGTTAGCAAACTACGAAATGACAGAAACCATCCAACTGAGATCCAATCGACATCCAACTGAAACGATTTTAATTTAGCAGACTAGGGCCCAGGTGGCTTTCCCCGAGGTCCAAAGGTCAAAGTATAAAAATAGAGTTTGACCTCCCATACAATATGGGAGGTATATCTCCTGAGGACACTTACTTAGTGGGAGCCGATGGGCTTGGCCTTCTCAGTAAAGGTTGCCTTTAGCTACCACTCGTTATATTCCTCTCTCTCTTTTCGTGTGCGACACCAAGTCGTCCAGCGACCCGACGAACCCTAGTGTCAGAATTTATCAACCGAAGGATTTATCAATCCTTCAAGTAGCAGGCGTCTGACATGGTTGTGTAACGACCGCCGTCTAAGTGATCCTCTGATATTCGAAGTGTGGTTTAGTGTGGCGTCGGTAGCCAAGTGTACAACACCGGTCTTACAATCGCGAGGCCCGAGTTCGATCCCCGCCATGTACTTACCAATGTGTTCTTGTTCCCGTACCTACATTTAGCGACTGCTTTTATGGTGAATGAAAAACATGGTGATGAAATCCACATTCAAATGAAAATTTGAATTCAGATGATATTTGAATGTGACTTAACCTAAGGTTCGGGCCAGGTTAGCCATCGGGTTGCAGAGGTCAGATGGTAGTCGCTCTGTGTAAAAACTAGGTTCCACGTCAAATCCCCTAGGTTAGGTAGCCGACCCTGACCGAGAACGGGATAAGGCAAGGAGAATCAATGATTCGAAATGTGGCTTATTAAAGACTGTCAATACTTATGCGGGGCTTCACGGATGACAGGAAGCGGCAGACAGGACGTGACGTCATCAGGACAAAGTACCCACATTAGCCTGGCGGGGCTTTTATCAAACTTGCTAGTTGAAGAGTTTAGCGGTTCTCACATTCCGACGTCCGTTTCTGCGTATTTTAAGTGCGCCCGTAGCGCATGCGTTTTTGCATGCATCACCTCATTCTCAAGTAATGCAAAAAGTTGTGTTGGCAACTGTCTCTGTTATGTTTATTATAGTATACCACGGACATCAGGTGTGAGATCCGCCAATGACAAAAGTTTAGGTGATTGTTGCATTTAGTGAAGGCAACTTTTGTGCCGTCGATTCTTCTACGAAAGACCCAAAAGTCAAATACAAGTTCGAGATTTAACACACTTAACATGTGACTCGGAAATCAATACCTATTCAATTATTTGGGCGTTTTTGGACACTATAACCTAGATGAATATCACATTCGTATGTCAAATCTTAAGCCACTGTCATGAACTCGCATTATTGACAAAGTACTGTACTGTCAATCATAGCTCGTCTACACACACACACGCACAATTTTTATAAGTAAAAATGACAGTTGTCCAAAAACCAGCCCGCTGTATGGGAGTGTCCGAGGTGTGGTTATACTTTGCTTTATAATAGTTTATTGGCTAATGATTTTATAGTACCTACTGCAGTAGTGCCCGACTTCCATAAAAGGCACTGGCCTACGACCACTTGCTAAGCTAACAACTTGCAACAATTCGCTATATGACTGGGTCATTAATAAAATACTCTTAAAACTACTGTCTAAAAATATTACATACTCCATTTATAGTTTTTCAGAATATTCATAGTTCGAATTAATAAACGGAAAAATAATAAGTAAGTGTTTTTACTCCATCGAAACTAGAGAGACATGACGTCATGTCTTCGTATTTTCATACAAAATATCGTTTTAAAAAGTAGCTCATATTTTGACCTGTCGGTCATTATGCCCATGCAGCCTGTCTGCCTTCGTGCTTTGTCTTTTATCTGATCTCGTTGCTTTGTGCTATAAAAATATATTTTTCGCCCCCTGAGCCTTACAGTACCTACGAAAATGGAGCAGAAATATTATCAAAGACGAAAATTATCTCTTGAAAACGTCAAACATAAAACTTCTTTGAAAATGTCAGGAGTCAACATTATCTATTAAGAGGAATAGTTATGCGAAACTAGCGCCTCTTGAAGAAAGTATCTACGTTTGCGTAAACATTAAGGCCTTGTTCACCATAACGCAGAACGCAGCACTAAAATAACGGCGGAGTGTAAGATCCACACTAGAAATGTCCATCCCCATACTAAACCCGCTCAACCGCTGTCGATGCAGCTGCATCAAAATAACGCGGCCGAAAGGTTTTATTATGGGGGTTGACATTTGTAATATGGATCTGACAGGCCGATGCGTTATTTTAGCTTTGCGCTGTGCGTTCAATGTAGAGAATGCCAAACAGTACCTAAATAAAAATCCTTTCCCCATTTTTTGGAATACCTGAGAACTCGCAAAGTCCATGCAATTTTCGCTGTTATTAAAGTTATGACAATTAATACCAAACCTGGCCTATACTGACAGTTGTCTATAAGTACTTGAATTGGGATCGATTCACGTCAAGTCAAATTATTTATTCAAAGTAGTTTACATTTAGCCTTTTAATTATCATGTATTAGTTAGTCATTCTAAAAAAGAGAAAAATGTAGGACACGTATGAACCTAGTGTAAAAGCAGCTCAGGTGGACTAAAAACTTAAATCTAGCCCCTATCGCACTGCCTCGGGACTGGCCAAATTAAACAAACAGCATGTAACGTTAACGATTTGAAGCGTGTTACGGTAACACGCCCATAACATGCGTCGAGCCCGCGTACGACCGTTCAGCTCTTTAAACATAGAAATGAGTGTGCCGGTAGGTACTCGTCTCTCTCTCTTTTCTTGTGGGACACCGAGGCCTCTAACGACCCGGTGAACCAAAGTGTCAGAATTTTTCAAACGCCTCCTACAAGTAGCGAGCTTCTAGTACTATCTAAACTTAGAGATACCTACTTATATCAAGTGTTTGGGAGTTTTTTTTCAATAGTGGCGTTAGTTTCACAGTACACTGCTTCCCTTGACACTCTCTCTCGACTAGGCTTATTAATATTCACGATAGTCGCCCGGGGGGGGGGGGGGGGGGAGTGTCTTTAGGAGATAAGTGGACATCAGAGAAAGAACGAACTATAGAATTAAATTAACTTTCTTTTAGACATTTTAAAGTAATTTTTCTACGGGGAATAATATAACTATCTTTTTCGTTTGCGATAGACGTCTGGTCGATTGGTGGTGACGGATCGCACACCTAACGCACGACGGAGCGCTAAATCATCGCAGCGGTCTGTCACATCCATACCAGAAATGTCAATCCCCATACTAAAACCGCTCAACGTCCGTCGGGTTGGGTGTCGTTGTGGGTTTTTTAGTATATGGTCCGCCTATAACAGTGATTTTGATTGTACGAAATGAATGAATGTAATCTAATAATCAGGCACGTTTCACATTAACATAACTGCTGACGTGCCTAATTAACTACATAATGATTAGCAGATCATTACCTAGTTAGAGCGCGGAACGTACTACTAGAGAGTGTAACTTTTGCGAAGAGGATAGAAATGTCAGATGGCAGTCGCTCTGTCTTAAAACTTGGTTCCACGTCAAATCTCCTAGGTTAGATAGCCGACCCCGACAGAAAACGGGATAAGGCATAATTTGTAATTCATAAATCTTTATTGCTTAAAACATGGTGGGTTAAAGGTGTTACAAATATAATAGGACAGAAAGTACTAACATGTTTAGCCAATTCTTTTGATTAGCATGCAATATTATGTCACAAATTGTAAATACCAAGAATTAAATTAAACATTAAGTAGGTAATTAAGTAGTATTAAAGTATGTCAAGCAAGGCAACGAGGATGATGACAGAAAGGCTTGTTTCCTGACAGGTCAAATGAGCTACTTTTTAAAACGATTTAAAACGGTATTATGTTTGAAGAACGAGTAGTATGACGTCACGCCGTAAGAATTTGGATGGCGTCAAAACACTTACTTTTACATAATTTTTCCGTTTATTAATTCAAACTTCCTATATTTCGAAAAATGATGAATGAAGTCCGTAGTATTTTTGGACAATAGTTTTAAGCGAACAAGTGCTATATTTTTTTAATGACCCAGGAAACTAGCGAAATGGGGTGATGCTACATTAATCCTCCTCACATCACCAGCTTGCATCCAATTACCGATGCCCTCAATTTGAGTTTCGGCCTCAAGGCCTAAACGCCTGCACATACCTATTACCATTACCTAAATTACATAGCAGCCTAGAGCCAAATTTATAGCTTCTAATATGCATGTATTCTGTAGTGTATCGGGCTTCAGAGGGCACGTTAGCCGGTCTATGTTAGCAATGAACGCAAAAACATATTTTTGCATTGTACATACATTATATTTCAGACAATACAAGACAGTACAATACGCATGGTACAAAAATCACCATTATGATGCGTAGCACCACATCACTCACTAACGAGCAAATGTAAAAAAGTAAAAACTCTCCTGTATGCCTGAAAATTTTATTTTTATACGAACGTAGCTGGTTCATTTACGAACAAAATACAAAATAAATCAGACACGACGATTCAATGACTGAACAAGAATTGCTATTCACAACTACTGCAGCTCACTGCTGGACCTCCCCCAATTGGGGGGCATTACCATACTCAACACTCTTGGTAGGCGCATTGGCGAGATGAGTGGAACATTGCCGGCCAAGCCTTGAATAATTGACCCATAGACGGGCAGAAATGGGGTGATGCCATTGGAAGCCAGCATCGCGCGGTCAAACTCCGTCATAAGCTGTGTTTAAACTGGTCTCAACGACTATTAATACTGTAGGTAGCTTTGGGGCAGGTTTCCGTGGAACTAATAAGTGGGCAGCCCCAAGGGTGTTAGTATACCTCCGGCTAAGCGATCCGTGTAACCGATTAGGCGGATCGCACACTTAACGCACGGCGGAGCGCTAAAACATCGCAGCGGTCTGTCAGATCCATACTACAAGCGTCAGTCCCCATACTAAAACCGCTCAAGCGCTGTCGGCGCAGCGCTATCTGAAAAAATAAGGTGTAAAAAAATTTGCTGCAAATATTTTAAGGGCCCTTGCCCATGAAACTGAACAACTTTTCCCAAGATGCATAGGTCGAAATATAAGAATTTTTTTGGACCTCCCATACAAATTGACTTGGTCGGTTGTTTAGTTTGTATCCAATTTTTTTTTTCATATTTCGACCTATGATGTTTGAAGAAAGTTGTTCAGTTTCATGGTCTGGTTCACACCTTTAAATATTTGCAGCTATTTTTTTTACACCTTGTATAGTTCCTGCATATTACAAACACAAATCGTTTCTGAAGGAACATAAATAATAATAGTAAGGAAACGTGTTTGATTCTAAATAAATAAACATAGAGTTTCACAAAGCGTCGATAATCCGACAATCGCGAGTATTAACTAATTAAAGTCAAATAAAATGTTGGATTAATTTTTCTCTTTAGTTTGCATTTTTATGGATTCGTTAGCGCCGCCTCAGGTAACAGGATAATCTGTTAAAAGAACTTTCCCGCTGATATATTTTTTGTTTCTTTGTACTTAATAGGTACAGTATAAAATTAATTCGCTATTTGCTTTTCTTTGTCAGTCTATCATCTCCTTCTAATGCAAAGTATTTTGGTACATTATTAATAATAGATACAGTGAGTCAGGAAGTTTTATATTTATGTGTATCTAGCGGCCCGGCCTGCGGTTGCACCTGCATTTAATCGTTTTCCCTTGGGAATAATACATTTTCTCGGCATGTATTATTAAACCTTCCTCTTGAATTTTCTGTAAAAAAAAAACTGCGTCATTGTGTAGTTTTAAAGATCTAAGATCTATGTATAAGTATCTACATGATACAGACAAAGGGATAGACACGGAAAGCGACTTTGCTTAATACCTTCATCTTCATCGAGTCGGCGGTAACTAGTTAAACAATCTCTGGCCAGTGCTAGGCCACGGAAATGCCTCTAGGGTTTGCTTTATACTATATGATGGTGATACATTCTAGATGATGTGTTAAAAGCCTGTCCACCAACTATAAAATTATGTAATTGGCACACGCGCGTGTCCACACTGTGTACGGGATTTTAATGCCAAAATTGGCTAAAATAGCCAAATCCGGGCGCATCAGCGCCGATCTGATTAGGAGTCGAAGCGGGCGCCATGGCCGAAATCGGTCGGAGAGATCATCGTCATCATCGCATGCTAGGAAAACGAAGTGGGTGCAACCCTCGGTCGGTCTGTGATTTCTTACTAAAAATTGTTCCCACTCAAAACTGTGTCATTAAATAGATTGCCAAATAAAATGCTGCGTTTTTGATTCGATTCGGCTTGACGTGTCATAGTCGAATCAGTTCAAATTATATTTCCTAAACCATGTTTCGATATACAGAGTGGGAGCATTTTAAGCTAAAGCGAAATGTTTCAATGCTGTGCGAATGCTTTATTTTTGCAAAGCGACTTGTTTCTGATTTCTAGAGTTTCGCTTGAATCCTTTTAAAATTCCGCCGCTGAACTTAACGTAGGTGACTCCTAACTCTGACAACAATCATGTATGACTTGTTTGAGAGTTACTAGGAACTAAAATCCAATCATAACCCTATACACCGATTCAAATATACTTTGTACGAAGATGAAAAATGCCCAGAATAGGACATAGGCTACTCTTTACCGCGCTAAAATGTCTCATTCCCACGGGAGTACGAATTTTCCAATATTTTTGAAATGGTGGCGCCACTGAGTCAATTCGGTTTTTAGAAAACAGTTTTTTAACAGCGACATCTGTTGCCTGAGACATTTGAGTCACTCAATTGAGTAGTTGCACCAATATTGACGTACACAATACATCATACTCTTTATAAAATATGTTTAAACAAGATGTTGAATTAATGCATTTTACAAAGATGTTAAAACAATTTGCATGTAAGATGTTTTAACAAGATCTATCCAAAATTTATACACGTAATATTTTGACAACCAGCGAGCCGTTTCCGGTCACAAAATAAATATGAGTAAAATATTGAACGAAAATGTATTCTGAACAAGGATGAGATTATTTTATGGTATATGGGCGGATTTTTCTAACGATGTCCGCCGAAAATCTGCCTGTCCCACGTGGTTGTCCCATGTCCCGCGTGACCCATGAGAAATTGATTCGAAGGAGTAGTTTGATTATTTGATGTTTTATCCTGCTAAATTGGATTATGTAGTTAAATTATAGATGATGACTTTATTTGCTTAGTCTAGGATACCTAGGTGTTACAATATTTATTTTTGATTCTCCTAATCAGCCATGTCAGATTATAGCATGCAAATATTGTTAGGTAGGTATACATACAGTATACAGTCAGTCTTTATGATTAAGGTATTCCTTCATAGAGTAGAAACAGCGAGTATTTAGCCATTTTACATTTCAAATTTAAATTGTTTCAATGGTAAATGCTTTACATGCTAGGGGATTTTGTTAAAAACATTTAATACTTACACATATTAAAACAGTTTTTCGGGACAAAACCAGTTACTACCGGATACACAGTACTACACTCACAAAATTGACAGAATTGATTTCTAAACGAAAACGTTGCGTCCTGACTCGACTCCGCAATCAATTCAGTAAAAAAACCTATCCCAAAAACGTTCGCCCCCTCCCCCTTTACATAAGTAGGTCATACCAGGGTTGGCCGCGGGTACAGTCAGCCGGAGGTACATATAGATACCTTTTAATATGTAGACTTGACTCTTATCTTATTGGCTCGAAGCAGTCGAGAGTTGAGCATGTTATTATGTTTTGCCTAGACTTACGTAAAATTACGTGCCGTGGGTGTCGTAGAAACCGACTAAGGAACTCAATGGTTTCAAGTGTATTGCAATTTTAGGCGACAGGCTGACAATCTGTCACAATAGTGATGCACGGCTTATTTGAAACGACCCACAAACGTTGTAAACGACCCGTAACTTTACGGTTGTTAACGCTCTGCCTACCCCGCCAGGGATGTATATGTGTGTGTGTGTTTGTGTTACGTAAAATCACTCTTTAACTCTGAATGTAGTCTAACCGCTTGAGGATGTGATATTTTGAAGCTTCTTTAAGTACATATCAGCAGAGTTAATTTTACATGTAATAGGAACTGTTAGGCCGAAAATCGACAAGCTATGATCAGCACTAATCTCGACATCCCAGCTCTGTGGGCTCTCTCTCTTGGACGCTGCAGCTAACCGCGCGCGGACGATTGTTTACATTATAAGCGTTGCAATATTATTTTATTAAAAAGTTATACTCTGTAGACACTGTGTTTCATTTAGTCTCTTTTAGTACCTAAGGCCTTATTTACACATCCGTAATGCAACGGTCTGTCAGATCCGTACTATAAACGTCTATCCCCATACTAAAATCGCTTAAATGCTATCGACGCAGCTGCGTCAAAATATCGCGATAAAATAAGAGTGGTAAAAATACTTCTTAAAAACATGTATTAAGAACCTGAGGCCTTATTCACACTTAACGCACAACGCAGCGCTAATATAACGATATTTTGGCGCAGCTGCGTCGATAGCGATAGCGATTGAGCGGTTTTAGTATGGGGATCGACGTTTCTAGTGTGGATCTGACAAACTGCGGCGTTACGGATGCGTTATTTTGTCGTTGCGTTGCGCGTTAAGTGTGGGAAAGGCCTAAACCTGCGTGTGACTGTACTCACGACGGGTCAGAGTGACCGGGGCTGTTTAAGTGGGGGTTTGGTTACAATGACTGATTAAGAACGCCTGCAGCAACTTTTAATGGCCGTGGCGAACAAAAAGCGTTGTTTATATTTTTTTGTTGCCTTTGGGGGAGAAAAAATCCTTGGCAGCGTTTTAATTAGATATTTTTACAGAGTTTGTTGAAAACAATACACACCCACACAGACACACACAAATCACAACTATATCTCTGGTGGGGAAGGCAGAGCGTTAACGACCGTATAACTACGATCGTTATCGCCACGTCTTACTAATGTTTGACGGTCGTTTCAGATATACTATAGTGACAGGTTGTCAGCCAGTCACCTAAAATTGCACTTAGTCACTTCTACGACACCCACGGGAAAGAAATGGGGTGATGCTATTCTAGGCCGGTAATCACGCAGCAATCAAGGATTTTAAAAATGCCGTATATTTTTACGCGCTACATTACGTTTGTAACGCTAACCTTGCGTGGTTGGAGGTGTTTAGTGATGTGTGTGTGTGTGTGTGTGTGTGTGTGTGTGTGTGCGCGCGTGCGTGTGTGTGTGTGTGTGTGTGTGTGTGTGTGTGCGTGTGTGTGTGTGTGTGTGTACGTTCTCTCTTGGTATCTATAGGAGTGCTTTCGTGAGACCATCATTATTAGTTCTTTGATTTTCTTTTCAGGTAGGTAGGCCATCTCACTTTATGCCATCTAACTACCCTAGATCTGCTGGAAGAGATTTCTTTTTAGAAATAAGTTGACCTGTTGTGTATTGTTCTCAATGTTATGTCCTTTGTTTTCTATTGTGTACAATAAACGGTTACATAAATAAATAAATAGGCCGTAGGTCCCGGTTGCTGTCTATGCTGTCCGGTTACACAACCATGTCAGAAGCCTGCTACTTGTAGAAGGCGGTTGAAAAATTCTGACACTAGGCTTCATCGGGTCGTTGGACGATTCGGTGTCGCACACGAAAAAAATTATATAAAAAGCTCTTAACTATGTCAGTTCTTAAACCCCAGTTCGAGCGAGAGAAACAAGTAGCAGACAAGTAGTCTTGACAAGTAGCAGAAATTTACTTGTCACTCTCATACAGGGATTTAATAACTGTCATCGGAGAAAATCTCTAAGGCAGACCGTACACTTAACGCACGACGGAGCGCTTAAATATCGCAGCTGTTTGACAGAAAAAAAAGCGAAGTGAATGTGACAAATATAATTCGTTTAGACGTTTGACATGATTTTCAGAATGTGCGTGCGCGATGCTTCATGTCATTTAAATACAACAATCCCAAGTTTAAGGATTAAAAATAATTTGACTCTACAGCTGAATATATTATCATGCATTTTCAGACTGTCACATTTTAAGGTGACACCAAGTAAGTCTCTTTCCTTTCCAGTGCATTAGAGAGAAACAGACGATGACGGTTCAGTTAAAAAAATTCGAACATTTCCTTTAATATTGTACAAAGTACTGTAATATCAGAAAAGTAAACCCATAGATTTAATGATAGTACAAAATAAACAGTTATAAATAGACTTAACATTACGATTTTTTCTATCAAGGCAATTTTATCAAATCGTGTTTAATAACAAAAAATATTTCGTCTCTTTTTTGGAGAGTTCGTTAATTGGTTTAAAAAAGTACTGCCCATTTTCGGGGAGGTTGCTGGCCCCAAAACAATGTTTCCTTAAAAAAATCTATTCCCGTACCTGACGTCTGTTAGTGCAAAATAAAAATAAATAATTAAGAATAATTAATAATAATGAAATATAATGCATCTAGCATAATAACTGTAACGGATACAGATGCCAACACAAGCTTTTGTATGGAGAACCGGAAACTTAATATCTGCCAGAGGCACGCGCTAAAAATGCGTAGTAACGCACGTAAAGTGGGGGAGCCGCCTTCACTAAGGCGGATCGCACATTTGACGCACGACTGAGCGCAAAACTATCACAGCGGTCTGTCAGATCCATACTAAAACCGCTTTCGATGGACGACACTGCTGCATCGACAGCGGTTGAGCGGTTTTAGTATGGGTATTGACGTTTCGAGTATGGATATGACAGATCGCTGCGACATTTTTGCGCTCCGTCGTGCGTCAAGTGCGCGATCCGCCTAATCCGACGAAAGACACCCGTGAAACGGTATCACTGACTCATTGCGATGGAATTAAATGAATTCCCGCGCGATTATCTAAATCAGTGTTACGGCCGTCACGCGGGTAAATCAAACGTAGTATGTTTATTTATAGATGCACTCGTAAACGTAAGACAACAATATACGGAGATTTACGTTCGTCAATAAATCACCGTTAAAATTGAAAGTTCGTGTGTGTTTATGTTTGTGTGTTTGACGGGCCGGAACGGCTGGGCGGACTCAGACAAACAGTACCAACTACCAATACATACATACACACGAATCACGCCTTTATCCCTTCCGGGGTAGGCAGAGCGTTAATAATCGTAAAACTACGGTCGTTATCGCCACATCTGTCAAGTATTGAGGGCCCTTTTCGATGATACATGTATCACTGCAGTGACAGGTTGTCAGCCTGTCGCCTAAAATTGTAATACACATGAAACCCTCGAGTCCCTTAGTTGCCCTTTACAACACCCACGGGAAGAAATGGGGTGATGCTATTCTAAGCCGGCATCACACGGCAAACTACCAATACCACAGAGCAAACATGACGTTTGCGTCACTCGTAGGGGTGGCGCACGCATGACATCTGTTGTCTGTGACCAATACAGATACATTTTGATGTAGGTCTTTTTTTTTCGTATGGGACACCGAGTCAGATTTTTTAAACTGCCCTCTACGTGGTTGATGTAGGTTATTTTGCCGAGGAGTTTAAAAGGCCTTTTTAACATTTAACACACAACGCAGCGGTGAAATAGCAGCGTTTTTAGTTCGGGGATTGAAGTTTCTAGTATAAATCTGATAGACTACTGCGTTACGGATTACTTAATGTGATAAAGGTCTTACCCTACACACGTGATAGACTATTGACAGATTTTCTCTACACCTTTGTGTCAAAGTTCTCCGCTTTGCTTTTCGTGTGGGACACCAAGTCGTCCAACCACCCGATGAACCCATGCGACCATTCTCCGCTACTTTTGATAAAATCTATACGATTATGCCATGTGATGCCGGCTTAGCTTGCCTGCTTAGATGCCGGGATAGCATCACCCCACATCCTTCTCGCGGGTGTCGTAAGAGGCGACTAAGAGACTTGAGGGTATTGGTGTATTACAATTTTTAGGCGACAGGCTGACAACCTGTCACTATAGTGATACACTTGTTTTCTGAAACAACCTTGGAAAACAATCCTCAAAAATGTCAGACGTGGCAATAGCGACCGTATTCTTACGGCCGTTGGCGCACTGCCTACCCCGCAAGGGATAAAGGCGTGATATATGTATGTATGTATGTACTATACGATTAGACACGTCAAAAGTCTACTCGCGTGTGAGAAGTCACTCTAAGGGATGTGACTATTTATTCTGAGGCAAAACATCTTATTCCCTCCAATTACGATCCGAAAATGTAGATGATAAATAATAACACTTGCGCAGTGACAGGTTTTATGTTCGAAAGTATTTTGAATTTGGAACATCCAGGTCAATGTCTGGACTTACGTCATATGACAAGGTAGGTCATGGTCATGAGTGGAATGGTTTTACAAGTGGTCATCCATCAGTGTTATTTTTTAAAATATGAATTTCGTAAACAACAATGACTGGGTGTATGAATAGGTATAATAAATATCACAATAAGGCGGATTACACACTCAACGCACGACAGAGCGCTAAAACATCGCAGCGGTCTGTCAGATCCATACTAGAAACATCACTCCCCATACTAAAACCGGACTCGACGGACGACGCTGCGATAGCGCTGCGTCAACAGCGGTTGAGCGGTTTCAGTATGGGCATTGACATTTTCTAGTATGGATCTGACAGACCGCTGCGACATTTTTGCGCTCCGTCGTGCGTCAAGTGTGCGATCTGCCATATTGTTGAATCAGTTAGAACTATTGATGGGCGGTTCCCGGGAATATTCCCCAAGTGGAAATATTCCCAAGGGAAACTTTCCGGTGCCCGGGAACATTCCCAATCGCTGGGAACGTGTCGGCGAAACAACATAAAATAAAAATTATTATTAAACAATTAATAAGAGTATAATGTATAATAAAGAAAATAAATTATTTCATAAATAAACCATGTCAAAATACAATTTAGTCAAAATAAATAAACAAGATGGCTAAAGGGCAATGAGTAAAATTGGTGCCTTTCATTTGAAACATTTTTTTTGTCAATAAACGCCGTCTTGATAAATGTGTAGAGTACTTCCATACAAACAATATTTTGTGTGACAGCTCAGCTGTCAAGTGTAATCATTACGAGATATACGCTTTAAAACATTATACGAAAAACTTATTTTTTTAAATTGTCAACGAACACCACCCCCATTATTTGTGTAGAGTACTTTCATACAAACAATATTTTGTAAGAGAGCTCACCTGTCAAGTGTAACCATTACGAGATATAACGCTTCAAAACGTCACGACGGTTTTATATGGAATATATTTTAAAGCGTAGGTATATCTCGTGATGGTAACACTTGACAGTTGAGCTGTCATACAAAATATTGTTTGTATAGAAGCACTCTTGTAATGGTATACAAGTACTGCATAGAATAGTTCAATCTATCGTTGATAGATGGCGCTGGTGATGCTACATTGTATTAACCTTGTTATGTGATGAAATTGTCAAAGAGGGTAGGGTAACAGAGAAAATCTATGGGAGGTCTTTTGCCGAGTGCGAATCGCAGAGACGTTTTCTTACGGAATTTAAGGAAATATTACGGCAATTCATTGTTTTAATCATCAATTATATTAGTAATTTGTGATTGTGCAACTGTAGACACGGGGTAAGTGCTAGTCTTAGGTTTTCGCTGACTTCAACAACCTCTTTCGTGCAAACAAAGTGCGATTATTTATATTGGTAATTCTTGTCCACAGCTTAAGGAAACGCCCTTTTCTGTGGAATTATAAACATTTTCTCTCAAATTCATGGACAACATACTAAATGTTCTATCATAGACATACAAGGGAGAAATACCTCTGGGCTACGAAACGGTAGCACTATTTCAACGCTTTACGTATCGTCGTCGTGGCGCAGCGGTTAAGCGGGTGACGGCTATAACTGCAAGATAGTGCAAGCGCGGGGTCGATCCTTAGTGTGAACCATTTTTTGTATTTGTGTTTTATTTTATTTTTTTTGTTTCTTTTACGTTTATGTATCTTTAAAAAAGATTTGCGCTAAATTCCGATCACATGTTTATATTGGAGGATTTGGAAATAAATAATTAAGTTTTTATTTACCTTAGAGTGCTGAATCTTATTTGATTAATTAAGAACCTTACCCCATTATTATGTTAATATTCTTTTAACAATTCTAGAGCATCACAATGGCGCCCAACGGGTATGTTAATTAAATAAGATTCGCCACTTATAATTTTCATGTAAAGTAGGGTGACCATATTTTTTTTTATTTTTTCTTTGAGACTGTCTTTTTATATATTATTATTTTTAAGTTCGTGGTTATGGCTACCCCTACAATTAGCGTATGGGATCTGTTAAAGGATGAACTCGAGTTTGAATTGTCTTGCAGGGGTGTACATAACATTGGAAATGTCACCAATATGCGCTCAATATTTAAAGAAATACTTAATAAGGAAAGGGAAACCGAGTCCACGATTAATCTTACAGCTCCGGCTTCCTGTAGTACTGAACCTTTGAAACATATTATTATATGTGAAACGAAATTAAAAGCACTTAATGAAGCTTGGAAAGAGATTGCGGAAGCACCAAATGTGCTTGTGCTGAAGAGAATAATATCTCGTACGTTGCATTTGCACAATCATATTAAATTGATTAGGCCAAATGAAGATCTTTTAAGTCGTCACACACAACTTTGTGAAGATTATGAAGTATTTTTCAGTGTACTCGAATCAGCACTTGATACTAGTAGGAAAGGTAGCAAAGGTCGTCTAACGGATAAAGATAAGGAAATTTTGCAGCAATCTCTGGGAACTGATGCTGCTAATATAATAGCCAAAATAGAGGAGGCTGAAAAATCCTTCCACTCTTTGGATTTAGAAAATGATGAAAAGAACAATATGTCTGTACATAGCGGAACACATTCTGAAGTCAGATTCAACCCGGAGACTGTGGACCGTAGGGTCACCGCTGCTGGCATGCCACACCAGCCGAGCTCTTCGATGCATCGCCCTCCTTTTATTAGGACATCGACTGTTGATAAGGACTTTATAAAAAGAAAACTTGTGCCAATCAAGGATTGGGGTATAAAATTCACTGGCCACGGAAGTTTAAGTATAAACGCCTTTTTGGAGCGTATTGAAGAGTTAAAGGAAGCCCGAAACGCAGATGATGATGATTTGTGGCGATATGCAGTGGACCTTTTTGAAGGTGATGCGCTTATCTGGTTTAGAGCTAATCGTGTTTATGTCGATAATTGGGAAGAATTAAAACAGTTACTCACCTTAACTTTTCAACATCCTTACTACCAAGACGAACTTTTGGATGAGATAAAGAGAAGAACTCAGGGTAAAGGAGAGAATCCAACGGTATACGTATCGATCATGCAAAATATGTTCAACAGACTGCCAGAGAAACTTTCAGAATTACAAAAACTTGCAATTTTACTTAAAAATATACAACCTTATTATCAGCAGGCAATCTGTAGGGATAACTTTGGTACAGTTGCGTAGCTGTTTTACGGGTAATTGAGCGCACAAAAACTAACTGTGATAATTTCAGGGAACCTAAGAGAGACGGGAATACCTTGGAGCCGGACTTGGCTTACAAGGAATCTCAATATGAAGAAGTAAATGCGTTTTATCAAACCAAGTCAAACTCTGGAAATACAGTTTTCAACAAAACAAACAATGAAAATATGAAATGTTGGAACTGCCGTGTCGTGGGTCATACATTCCGAAACTGTAATATACCTCGACAAAGATTGTTCTGTTACAAATGTGGTAAATTTGGTCAGACCACAGCTAAGTGTTTGTGTAAGAATCCGGGAAACGAGAAAGTGGAAGACATCAACTCTGCCAAATGTCTTCCAAATTAGGTAACCTTCCGCCTTTGGATAATGATGAATGGCAGAGCTGGCTTAAACTGGTTTCGCGTTATTTTTCCACTGGAGAAATATGTAGTATGGGGAAATTACATAATGACAACCGTCATTTCGGGAAAATTAAAATTTTAGGAAAAGAATTCGTTGGATTATTAGACTCTGGTGCTACTACTTCGGTCATTTCTGAAAGTTTAAGTTTGAAACTAATTGCAATGGGATTCTCAAAGCAATATACATCTCATAATATAACTGTATCCACAGCAGATGGCACGCCACACAGTGTTTCTACCTTTCTAGATTTGCCAATAGAGTTTTTAGATAAATACAAAGTTGTTGAATTTAAAGTAATGAAAAATTCAATACACGACATGTTACTGGGGATGAATTTTTTTGACGCATTCAATCTCGGAATAACAGAAATTAAGAAAGGTCTTGATAAATTACAACTGGCCAACGTAGGAAGTACGGAAATAATGGCGATTAATTGTCCAGTGGCAGTTATTTCAAGGCAAGAATTAGACTCAAGTCAAAAGGAAGTGTTAGATGCGTTAGTAGCGGAGATGACGGTCACGATCGGTAATGGCTTAGGTCGAACAAATCTGATTGAACATCACATTGATACTGAAAGGCATCAACCAGTCAATCAAAGGCAATATCCGTTCTCGCCACAGATAATGAGAGAGTTAGAATCGGAGATTGATGAAATGCTGAAGATGGGTGTGATTGAGCCTTCTTACAGTTCATGGAGGTCACCTGTTCTTCTAGTGAAAAAGCCTTCAGGCAAAAATCGTTTATGTTTAGATAGCCGGCAAATAAATAAATTAACTAAAAGAGACACCTATCCATTACCACGGGTTACCTCTATTCTTGACAGTTTGAAAAATGCTCGATATTTGTCTACGTTGGATCTTAAATCAGCATTTTGGCAAATTCCATTAGATGCCTCTAGTAGAGAAAAAACAGCATTCGGGTTACCTGGAAAAGGCTTATTTCAATTTAAAGTTATGCCGTTTGGCTTGATCAATGCTAGTCAGACTCAGCAAAGATTAATGGACAAGTTGTTTCCACCAGAATATGAGGGTAAAGTATTTACATATTTAGATGATATAGTGGTATGCACACAGACATTTCAAGAACACATGGAAACCTTAACCGGTGTAAAAAATCAACTATTGAATGCTGGTCTGACTATCAATATAGAGAAATGTCACTTCGCCAGAGATTCTCTTAAATATTTGGGATATATTGTGGACAAAGAAGGGTTACGTACAGATCCTGATAAGGTTAATGCTATTATTAATTATCCTAAACCTAAAACATATACGGAATTAAAAAGATTTCTTGGACTGGCAAGTTGGTACAGGCGATTTGTGGAAAATTTTGCTACGGTTGCGGCCCCTCTTCATGATCTTACAAAGGACAATAAAAAGGGACGCGAAATATCCTGGAATGAGGAAGCTGAAAAGTCATTTATTGAACTGAAGACCGCTTTGACTACAACACCTGTATTAAGTTGTCCCAACTTCTCAAATGAATTTATTATTCAATGTGATGCTTCGAACAGAGGAACGGGTGCTGTTCTGATTCAAATGAGTGAGAATGTTGAGAAGCCAGTAGCTTATACCAGTAGAAAGCTTACGGAAAGGGAATCAAAGTATTCAACTTCTGAGCGGGAACTTTTAAGTGTCATACATGCCATTGAGCAATTCAGACCTTATGTCGAGGGTACACACTTTAAGGTCATCACAGATCATAGTGCATTACAATGGCTAAATAGAACGAAAGATCCACATGGAAGACTTGCTCGCTGGGCTATGAAATTGCAACAGTTTGATTACGAAGTCTTGTATAAGAAAGGAAAAGATAATGTCGTACCAGATGCTTTGTCTCGAGCATTGGTGCAGGATGAAATAGCTGCCATTGAAATTAAAATGGAAGATAAGGATGAATGGTACAGGCAAAAAGAACAAATGGTTGAGAATGGGCAAGAAAATTCTGAATGGACATTAAGCCAGGGCATTTTATGGAAATACTTAAAGTTAAAGCAATTCCCTGACGAAAATGATTCATGGAAAATTGTTATACCGGAAACATTAAGACCACAAATTCTTAAAGAATGTCATGACGATCCGTTAGCAGGGCACTTTGGGGTTAAGAAATCTATAAATAAGGTAAGACAAAGATATTTTTGGCCAACATTGATAAAGGATGTAAAGAATTACGTAAGGAAATGTGAAACATGTGCTAAACATAAAACTCCGCAACTACCACCACAGGGTCTCATGGGTAAACACAAAGAAGTTTCGGAACCATTCCAGATCATTTCTATGGATTTGATGGGACCTTTTCCGCGATCTAGAGCAGGAAATACTATGCTATTGGTAGTTTGTTGTTGGTTCAGCAAATTTGCATTGCTGTACCCCTTGAGAAACGGAAAAGTTTCAAATATTGCAAAAATTGTAGAAGAACAGATATTTCTCTTGTACGGGTCGCCTAAGGTAATAATATGTGACAATGGAAAACAATTCGTCTCATCCCAATTTAAAGAGCTAGCTGAAAGCTACAATTCGGAAATTTGGTATACTCCTTATTATCATCCACAAGCAAATCCAACAGAAAGAGTGAATCGGGTTATTGGAACGGCTATTGCTTCATACATACAGGAGAACCACAAAGACTGGGATAAACATATTCCTCACATTGGACATGCCATTAGAACTGCGGTGCATGAAGTTACAGGTAAGACACCATCTTACTTATTCTTTGGGCGAGAAACATCCACTCATGGAAGGTTATCAAAAAATATTGATGTAACGACATCCATAGATTTCAATAGGACTGCTGTTGAAGAAGGGGTAAATAAAAGAGAAGAAATATACAAAGAGGTAAAGGAGCGTCTAAGGAAAGCGTATGAAGTCAATTGCAGAAATTATAATGCTCGAAGGCGCAGTTGCACTTATAATGTGGGTGACGTGGTTTGGAAAAGGACAAAACCACAGTCAAACGCGGATAAATGTTTTATGGCCAAACTATCGCCAAAATATGAGAAAGCGGTAATTTCGGAGAAATTGTCTGCAGACGTGTACTTACTGAAAAGCCCAAAAGGCAAAAATTTAGGTAAATGGCATTCCTGTGACCTAAAGCGGGTATTATTATAAAAGAATCCCATGGATTCTTTTATTTTAGGAGGGGGGATATTGTAATGGTATACAAGTACTGCATAGAATAGTTCAATCTATCGTTGATAGATGGCGCTGGTGATGCTACATTGTATTAACCTTGTTATGTGATGAAATTGTCAAAGAGGGTAGGGTAACAGAGAAAATCTATGGGAGGTCTTTTGCCGAGTGCGAATCGCAGAGACGTTTTCTTACGGAATTTAAGGAAATATTACGGCAATTCATTGTTTTAATCATCAATTATATTAGTAATTTGTGATTGTGCAACTGTAGACACGGGGTAAGTGCTAGTCTTAGGTTTTCGCTGACTTCAACAACCTCTTTCGTGCAAACAAAGTGCGATTATTTATATTGGTAATTCTTGTCCACAGCTTAAGGAAACGCCCTTTTCTGTGGAATTATAAACATTTTCTCTCAAATTCATGGACAACATACTAAATGTTCTATCATAGACATACAAGGGAGAAATACCTCTGGGCTACGAAACGGTAGCACTATTTCAACGCTTTACGTATCGTCGTCGTGGCGCAGCGGTTAAGCGGGTGACGGCTATAACTGCAAGATAGTGCAAGCGCGGGGTCGATCCTTAGTGTGAACCATTTTTTGTATTTGTGTTTTATTTTATTTTTTTTGTTTCTTTTACGTTTATGTATCTTTAAATAAGATTTGCGCTAAATTCCGATCACATGTTTATATTGGAGGATTTGGAAATAAATAATTAAGTTTTTATTTACCTTAGAGTGCTGAATCTTATTTGATTAATTAAGAACCTTACCCCATTATTATGTTAATATTCTTTTAACAATTCTAGAGCATCACACTCTACACAGCTAATAGGGTATTGTCCGTTGACAGTTAAAAAAAGAGGTTTTTCATATAAAACAGTTGTAATGTTTTGAAGCGTATATCTCGTACTGATTACACTTGACAGTTGATCTATCATACAAAATATTGTTAGTTTGGAAGTACTTTACACAACTAATAGGGTGTTTTTCGTTGACAGTTAAAAAAAGAGGTTTTTCATATAAAACAGTTGTAATAATGTTTTGAAGCGTATATCTCGTACTGGTTACACTTGACAGCTAAGCAGTCATACAAAATATTGTTTGTATGGAAGTACTTTACACGTTTAATGGGTTGGCGTTAATTGAAAGTCATAAGCAAAGAAGTTTATTTCTCGAAATGGTTACACTTGACAGCCAGCTGTCATACGAATTATTGTTTGTTTGGAAGTATTTTACACATGTAACAGGCTGGCGTTCGATGACCGTCAATGATTGGCATGAAAAAAAGGCACTAATGCTCCTTACATTTCCTGCAAAGCCCTTTAGCCTCAGGTAAAAAGGCAGCCCCGAATGGTACCCGGAACTAATGTGTCCGTAACGCTGGTTGCGTTTCCACGCTGTATTGCCAGTGATATGCGCTGCACCAAGTACCATTCGGCACGGGAATCTGAACCCTGGTTTCTAAGGCGCTGTCCCAACCTATGGACAAAGTCCTTTGCCTCTGCACACCATGACCCGCTCACCTCCACCGCAAAGGGTACAAAGTGGTAGGCACTCCTCAGTGAAGCATATCTTTGATGCTTCTGAGCTGCTGCGGATTCCGCAGTTGTACCCGGAGCTCGAATTGTGCGTGGGAGATGAGATGCCGCGAACGTGCTTACACACGCCGCGTCCCACACCAAAGAGAGCCCTTTCTCTCACGGGATCATTGTGAGCCCATCCGGTCTCTTACCGTCATCGCGGCTTAAACCGGGAGGCTCTAGAACGCAGGGTACACCAGCGGACACCAGGGCACGGCGGATAATCTTATTGAGCATGTGGTGCGGAGGAAAAAGACCAGCTGATTTGGCACAGCTCAAGCCGTGGTGACCCCTGGCGTCCACCTTTACGCCACAAACATGCGGCTCACAAACCTTGCATCCAAGCCTCAGTGCTACAGCCACCCTGAGAGAGTCATTATCAAGCGCCGTACTCATGTGGGGTGACGGGAGGGCGTAAAGCCAAGCCCCTGACTCTGGTCTAAGAGCCGCCTCAAGGCGAGCAGAGCCCAATCCTGATGACGCCTCAAGCAATTCCATCGCTCTGGCCTTACACAGCTGCTCATCCCATTGTCGCTGCACGTCTAGTTTAGTCGGGCGATCCGCATCAGGTCAAACCAAGTCCCAAGCACTCAAAGCCTCCCCCACAAATGGAATGTTAAGACTGTCGCCATGTATTTTGAGTATATTAGTGACGAGTGACAACTCCGTGGGAAGAGGCCAAGAAAGCCGAAACGTTGGTGTCCTGCACACACCTCACGCCCAAATCTCCATGTCGGATCGGCAACGACGCTTGCAGCCACTGCGTCTCCTCTAACTGTACATTGAGGATCATCTCCAACGTGACTTTAATGTCTTGATCCAACCGAGAAATTTCATCTGGAAAAAGCCACGTCGGAAACAATTTCAAGAGGTACATGAGCTTGGGTACTGAGAGACAGCTGCGGAAGAGAGTGAGGGCGACACGGGCCGGCAATTGCTGCAGGTGCTCTCGAACGCTTAGAAGCATCTCACGCTTTGCAGCCAAACTAGCCTCTACTGCATCCCTGAAGATCGGCGCCCCCAGCAGCTCAAATTACTCTATTAAGGATTTTCACTCCCGAAAGAATATGCTGGAATTGAGCTATGCAACAACTGAAGACATCGCCGCACGGATATAGCTCGCATTTGTCGCGGTTGAAGATCAAATCAATCTCCGCCAGTTTTGGAATGAGCGTACTTATATCGCGACATACGACATCTGGCGCACCACCCACCAATCGTGCCGTCGTCCAGGTACCACTTACTTCATTCATTTCAGTCATTGATTCTTTTTAAAGTTATTTTTAACGTTCTCAGGACACTTATCACACTTATTTGCCAAATGACGAGCAAATTTTGACACATTTCGACATGTGTATGTTTTGTTGCAAAATAAACACTTGAATATTGTCTTTTCATTAACAACAGTTTCGTCGAAGTGACTATACACTTTGTTTTTAGGCTTCATTTCGAATTTTAGTTGTTAACTGGACAAGGGTTGCAACGAAACTGACACAGTTTTAAATGGCCGCCAGGCAGGCTAGATACAATGATAAAAAAAATACAATTCTGGAGTTACCCATTGTTTAGTTCTTTTTTGTCACGCCGACCAAGATAAGCTCCAGGCTAAACAATATAGCAGAGTTGTCTTCTCAGACTAAACTGCCGAATATATTACGGATAGGTATAAAATATATTTCATTTACCTAATTATTTTAGGCAGTATGTAGTAATTTAAAGTTTTATAGGTGATGGATTCACTTGATGTTCTAAATCAATTTACTTTTGATTTACATAGAAATGAAAATAATTAAAGTTTAAAGATTTATTTATTTGTAATATAAAATCATTTGAAAGGTACATAAATAAGGTTACCTTATGATAAAGAAACCTAAAATATGCCTTAAACTTCAAAAAAACTAAACTTATATCAAAATGTTATTGTTCCCAGTAACTGGGAACGTTCCCGGGCACGTGGGAATATTGCCGGGAACATTTCCATTGGGAAGTTTCCGGGAACGGAAATGTTCCCGCGGCCCATCACTAGTTAGAACAAATATTACCTATTATTTACACTTGGACCTATTATTTACACATCTTGAATATTTTAGCAGTTTTTGTGCGTATTAGTGCATATTTCAAGCATCTTTTATGCATATTTCCGGCTTTTGCATATAATCCAACTGTAACTTGGTTAGCGCAATCTCATTCGTTTTGAACTATAAATTGTAGCAAAATAACAAATCTAAAGCTAATATTTAGTTTTTAGTTACCTACACAAACGCACAGCGGTCAAATACTTTTACATTTAAAATGCTTGCATGTTAGTTTATTTCGTGTAACTCGATCCTTATCTAAGGTCGTGTGCACGCAAATTAGAAAAAAAAAATGCAAATAACAATACCTAATGAACACATAATTTAAAGGTCAAACTTCTCTAGGAAATACTAGTCGGTAATAAGTCTTAGTATAGCTACAAGTGTTATAATTGAATACTTAGAAAATGCCGTATTCTCAGGAGGCAGCCTTTCCACTTCAGTCCGATCCGTTCTTCCCAGAACAACTCCTAAGCCCAGTCTCGCCCCAGGAGCGAGATGGGGCTGGTTGCTTGAACAACCATACAAGTGAGCTGAGCCCTCGCTCCACACCTAGCCGACTATCGTAGACTGCGATAGCGCTGCGTCGACAGCGGATGAGCGGTCGAGTGTGGTTTTAGTATGGGAAGCGACCTTTCTAGTATGGGTCTGACATACTGCTCCGGTATTTTAGCGCTCCGTCGTGCGTCAATTGTGCGATCCGCCTATCATACCTCTGTTATGTTACAACTTTTATCAACGCCGTGGCGTTTGAGGTATGCTGGCAGATTGTTTTGTATATTATATTAAGTTAATATAATTTTTTTTTATTCTGCTGCGCGTAGTGTATGATTGTTTGAATTTGACATCGAATTATCATATCTCATAGTATACACTACGCACTATTTCTTTGACGTCATTGCGAGTTTTATTCCGAACCAAGCAATATTTTTTTTAACTACAATATCCATAAGGGAATATTAGTTGCAAAAATTACAAGCAATTAGATGCATTTACCTGCAATTTGACTTGTCATCATTCCATTAAATATAATTTATTGCATTGGATATGCATGTGTCTTCTTGCAGCTGTTCAATGAATTAAACTATTTAATACATTTTACTTGTCCTATGACTACTTAGACGGCGATCGTTACACAACCATGTCAGAAGCCTGCTACTTGTAGAAGGCGGTTGAACAATTTTAGCACTAGGGTTCATTGGGTCGTTGAACGACTCGGTGACCCATACGAAAAGAGAGAAAGAGACTAGATATTTTGTGTTATTGGTCATATTTGTGCTTTCTTATATGTCACTAAAGTGCACCTACTGCCAGCCTGTCCTTCTGGAGTATTTAAAAAGAATATTTAATGGTAAACTTTTCAGACTTAGATCTAAACACCTAGGAAATCTGTGTTGACCTTGTCTGAATTATCCAAGACGGGATACATCTAACAACTGCTGCACGAAACTAAACGCATGCGTCTGTCATTTTCAAGGAAAATTCGATAACTTTACCGCAGGCGCAACGCAAAAACTTGTGTTGGTATATGTTTTTGTTACACTTATTTTGGTAGATTCAATGTGTTATCACTTTTGCGCAAACGTACGTCAAATGTGAGGTTCACCTTAGGCAGATCGCACACTTGACGCGCAATGGAGCGCTAAACTATCGCAGCCATTCGCAGCGGTCTGTCAGATTCATTCTACAAACGTCACTCCCCGTTCTAAAACCACTCAACCGCATTCGACGCATCGCTATCGCAGCGTCGTCCGTCGAGTGCGTTTTTAGTATGGGGAGTGACGTTTCTAGTCTTCTCTTCTCAGACCTGTTCATCCTGGTTTTGTTACACTTATTATGGTGGATTAAATATGCTGTTACTTTTGCACCAAGGTACGTTAAATGTGAGGTTCGCCTTAATGGTATTTTTTCAGAGTATTAATTAATAGATCTCTACACGAAGCCCGTGTTGGACATCAAAGCGACGGCCTCACGACCTCCCGCCTCCGACGCTGTAACGCACCTCGGTTGGCGTCTTGCCATACTGTGACCATCATTTCGTTTTTTGACAAGGAGTCGTATTTCATATCGCGATGTCAACCTGAGCTGACAAGGCATGATATGGTGGGGTTCTACTGATCCGAATTTTTGAGGATAAAAGTTTTATAACAGTGGATACTGGATATGCAAATGTCACTGCATCATACTTCCTCTTCTTCTTATAGTATCGATGGCAAATTTAAATTTATTTTATGTGCCCAAAATTAAGCCAGCATTTTCTGGGGCCCTCATGAGATCATCAAGCAGGTAATGGGGCACGTGGAGCAGGACAGGAGAGATTCCTTGGTCTGAGGAGTTCCACTGCATTCGCATTTGTTGCTGTGAGGATGTGAGCTTCATACTGTGACTGTCATATTATATTATTTATGGCGAAGTGCAATATAGTCGATTAATAAAACTCTATTCACGCTTGCCTGAAAAGTTTTCAGTACACTTTACACCCCGTATAGTAAGCGTTCACAAACAGAAATTTGAACACCAAACACGTTCCGAAATGATGCTAATTGCGAAGCCACCATCCAATACCCAATGTACGCACGTATTGTCACGTTTTGGTCAAAAGGATTAACAATTTATTGTCAATAGGCATCCTGTTTTAAGCTGTATACCATTTGAACCTTTTCTTGTTTTGAAATGTATTTATTACACGTTTATATCACCACAAAGATAAAGTACAATATGACAATGTCCATACAACGAGGGTTCAAGTCTTATTGTTACGAAGTTACCGGCACTGTTCATCCTATACAAATAATAATAATAATCTGTCCGAGCCGACCTCTTAAAGGTCCTTGAGCACTTCGGACAAGTGAGCACGCCGCCACTATAGTCGTATGTTACAGCCGTTGGTGGACCGACTTTTAACTCGTCTCTTTTAGCGTCGTGTTCGTTTTTCAAAAGCGTCGATCTTTTGCCTGACAAGACGTGTCCATTCCGGGCGTTTTTCAGTGGTCGACTTCCATTTTTGGTGATCAACACTGCATCTTTGCATGTGGCTTTTCAGTACCATCTTTGTACCGCAAGAGCTGTCCGCCGTGCTTGCGCTTGCCTTCTTGAAGTTCGCTATATAAGATGCACTTAGCCATACGGTCATCGGACAGCGAAACACATGAATGACCACACCACCGCAGTTGACGTCGCCTCAGATACACTTCACCGCAGATCTTACCGCGTCGAAAGACTTTAGTATTTCTGATGCGGTCCATCTAGTGGAAGTTCATGACATCGCGTAGACATCGATGATGGAATTGGTCTATTGACTTCATGTTTCTGCGGTAAAGGTACCACGCCTCCACATCGTATAGCAGACTAGGTAGGACAATGGCTCTGTAAACTGAGATTATCGTAGCCATTTTAAGATCATGTGAGCGAAAGACCTTTGCGCGGAGTATCCCTGTGTATCACACCACAATTTTCAGTCTAAGAAACTGGAATGGATACCCCTATACAAATGGTATTGTTATTAATACCCTGTTTTATAAAATATTTTCATATTTACCATAAATAATAATGTTCTGGTTGAAAGCCTCCAATTGAATATAATGAAGGCTTCAGATGAAACAGTGGAATGAAGGACAACGTGGTATCGTCGGAATCACAATAGGGTATTATCATGGGTACTTAATAAAATACAAAACATGCCAGTTTGAAATTGTTTTCCAGTAAGTATGAACAGTGAAATTGTTGAGTTACAATTTCACGGTAGGAAAGAATGAATGAATGAGAGAATGAATGTCGTGCGTCAAGTGTGCGATCCTCTTTAATGCCTAACACAGGAAGTGTTTTAAGGTATTCAAAAATTTTAAATTTTTTGTAGCATTAAATGTCAATATGGAATTTATTTAGCTCACGTGGTAGATAAGTAGAAGTTCTGTGTTGGCAAAAAGCCATATTTTGTCCGTTTTTATGACGTGTGGCGAAAGACAAGGCGAACTACCTGTGTTTACGGCTATTTAACAGGTTTTTGTGGAGTATACATGCATATATTTTCACAAATTAACTACTAGTTGTACATGGATACTTAACTACCAAGCTTGCCCGTAACCGTTGTGTATCCTTCAAAATTTTTCATGTTTATGTGACTGCCTTAGTTGTTTTTGACCATCCTACCTTATTAGCGAGCGCAACTTTCTACTTACATTAGCCTAATGCAGGTATATACAGAGTTAAGAGACGGTGTATCGAAAACTTTGCAGGCATGATCAGACCATGAAACTGAACAACTTTTTCTATGGGGCCTGTATAGGTAAACGTAAAAAAAATTCGATCTTCCATACAAAATTCCCGATCAGCTGACTGACTTTGTATGTAAACTCGAAAAAAATTTTTCGTGTCCCATAGAATAATTTGTTCGGTTGATGGTCTGATCACGCCTGCATAGTTTTCGTTACACCGTCTCTTATACTCTGTATAGCAGATCGCCCCCAGGGTTATTCATAAGTCCTCCGGCGCCCCCTTTCGATACATCTTTTACTTGTGCACATAAGTACTCTCACACTTAACACTCTTCCGAGGCAGTCGGGTAATAATAGGGTAATATCCACCAAAACCAACATTACATGGTCGTCCTAGCGTCGTGTTTAATGCCGGTTTCACGAGACGCTTACAAAAAAATGTAAACAACAGCAATGCCAACAAAAGAAGCTAGAATTATGCGTCGATGCTAATCTTTCTGATTGAGTTTTCCAAACGCCAGAATAGTCCAGTGGTAATCTTTTTTTAGTTTCTTTTTTCTTTCTATTTTGTTAGAGTGGAGTACACGGTGCCATTTCTTATAGATAAGGGTAATAAATTAACTTATGAAATTATGTAAGATTTTATTTTTATTTACATACATACATAAATCACGCCTCCATCCCATGCGGGGTAGGCAGAGCGCTAACGATCGTAAATATACGGTCGCTATCGCCACGTCTGACAAGTATTGAGGGCCCTTTCAGATAATTTGTGTATCACTGTAGTTAGAGGTTGTCGGCCTGTCGCCTAAAATTGTAATACACAGAAACCCTCGAGTCCCTTTGTTGCCTTTTACAACACCCGCGGAAAGAAATTGGGTGATGTTATTATAAGCCGGCATCACACGGTTTTTATTTATGAGAATAATAAATCCCTAAACGCAACAAAATCCCATTCGAATGGGGTAATAGTTTTTATTAGGCACTGAACTAAACTTGATAAATTCCTCAATCTGTAATAGCGCCACCTAGTTAAGACTACTGTTGCTATCAGCAAAAAAAAAATCCTTATTCCGTGGGCAGTGGTATTAATTGGCGACCATACATACATGTAATATTTCTCTCTGTTTGTAGTTCCAGGAATCATTAAACGAGTGCATTTACTGTAATTTCCCCTCAATATTCACAAGAGCACCTCGAATTATCAACCTATATTGGGTAATGGGAATGAAATACATGAAATATAGGGTGCAAGACGCACACACACACACACACACACATCCTTCGTGTGTTAAGAGTGCGATCCGCCCAAGGCGGGATGTGATGTGTGTTTGGCCATTCTCCCACTTAACGCACTACGCTCCGCTAAAATATCGCATCCATGACGCCGCGGTCTGTCAGATCAGATCCATAGGTACTATAATAGAAACGTCAATCTCCAAACGGTGTAGCGGATTTATAATTGGTGATTGACGTTTTCAGTATGGTTCTGATCTGACAGATAGCTGCGCGAACACTTTTTTTAGCGCTGCGTTGTGCGTTAAGTGTCAGAAAAGCCTTCGCTTCATGAACTTTCCCTTCATACTCTGTATGATTCGCCCTTCTGGCTATTTACTGTGAAATTTCGTATTTCTCGTTTTCATCGTTCGTTATTTTGCGGTCGCAATTAAATAATTTTCCCTGCGTTTAATTCGCTTGTGGACTCGTTCATTAATAAAATATAAAAGTTGTACGCTTAAAACTATTGTCCAAAAATTTCAACGGATTTCATTCATAATATTCAAAGTTTCAAGTAATAAACAGAAAAATTACATGTAATTAATTGTCTTGACGCCTTCCAAATATTTCGGTATTGGACCTGCGTCGAGAGCGGTTTTTGTAAAGAGAGTGACGTTTTTAGTATAGATCTGACAGACCGCTGCGTTATTTAAGCGGTCCGCCGTGCGATAAGTGTGCGATGCGCCTTAAGTGTGCGATCCGCCTAAGAAGACACAAGGGCTGGGGCGTTGTAATTTGCCGATATTGCCCAACTTTGTGAGGGAAAGTTGTGACTTATGCGAATGTTTATTCTAGTGTATGTTTGTGCTAGGCAATCTGACTTGTTTTGGCAAAATAGCGTCGGTTCAGACAAGTTCACGTCCTATACTAGCTCGACCAATATAAGGTGTAAAAATATTAGCTGCAAATATTTTAAAGGGTGAATCAGCCCATGAGACTGAATAACTTTCCCCAAGAAACATAGGTCGAATATGAAATAAAATTTTGGACCTCCCATACAGTTTATTACTCACTCGGCTGTACCTTTTGTATGGGTCCAAATTTTTTTTCATATTTCGATCTATGTTTCTTGGGGACAGTTGTTCAGTTGCATGGGCTGATTCACCCTTTAAAATATTAGCAGTAATTTTTTTTACACCCTGTATACTATTTAAGCGCGCGGTATAAGAACGATGCACTTTCTGTGCGGTATTAAAAATAGACGATTTGTTCGTTGGAGGCGGCTAAACACATGCTCACACCAAAAAACATGACTCATGCGGCATTACCTCGCTCTGAGGCGTTCCATTGGCATGATGTGCAAGCGAGAGCGCGGAACGAGCGACAAAGGCACAATCGGCCTTCGCGGTCGGCAGCGTATTTCTAGCAAACAAACAAAAAAAACTGTATTTTCTTATGACATTATCACGTTCAGCTATCATCAGTCAAACTACTTAACAGACAACCGTTTTGTTTTTCCCAATATACCGCACACGGGGCATATTCACCTAAGTAATAAACACAGTCCTAAGCACCACTTACGTTTGGGACACTGAGGCGTCCAAGAACCCGATGAATCGTACCTATTTAAGTTTGTCGAGTTCTCCGTATCTTTCTTCGACCCCAAAACAAAAGTATTTATTGCAAATTACGTGAAGTGTCTCGAATCGCGGCAAAACTTCCACCATTTCGCTTGCGTTTCAATTCTGTAACTTTTGCCAAGAGAGTTGCCAGCTCTAAACTGCTTAAGGTGAGGTCTCAGAGTTGCCAGTATCACGTAACATGATTTACACAGTTAGCGACTGTCTGTGTTTGCAAATCGTTTGGTTCGGATAAAGTTTGGTCGTTGTTTTGACAAATGGTTTTTTTGCGAAACCGTTTCTGCGGTATCGGTCGCTAGTAGTTTTATAACTGTTTAGTTGTAGTTTTATTTGTAGTTGTCGGTACTTTGTTGTAGCTTCTTTTTTTATTTTTTTGTTCGCGACAGTCTACTGGTCAATTGTTCCACGTTATACCTTCTATCAGTTATGATACTATACAAAAAAAAAATGAGCATACATAACCTTGACATTAACAAATTCGAGTAGTAGAAAGTGAGATACGGAAGGTTTTACCAGAATAAATTGTTTTACGGTCATGTGGAGGGATACAGCATTTCAAACTATCCATATTTATATCGAGTCAACAACAACAGCCTACCCCACAAGGGATAAAGGCGTGATATATGTATGTATGTATGTAACATCGATATGTCGACCTAGAAGTCCCTTTAATCAATCAATCAACGCTAGCGCAGAGCTAACGGACGCGTCGTCAAGCAACGCAGCGGTTGTACGTTGGGACATCCGTTGAGAGGGGTTTTTGTGTGGGGAGTGACGTTTCTAGTATGGATTTGACAGACGGATCCCTTAGCGCAGCGTAATTTTTACTCTGCGTTGGACGTTGAGCGTGACAAAGGCGTTATATGTCTTTTTTCGACCGATCAGCTTTCCCGAGTAGCCGAGGCAGCAATCATACCGAAATGACAACCTGCGTCAACCACACAGCGCAAAATGAAAAGCAAAAATATATTTAAAAGATGGTTTGATGAGTATCTGTTAATGAAATTTAAAAATCGTTTATAAAAATATAAAAACGTCATTTTATTATTATTTTTTTTCAATACAATTTTCTTACTACTTAACTTAAACTGTAAATAATTGTAATGATACAGTTACATGCCAAGGGGAGCTTTTTTCTGCCAACAAACTGTTATACAGTTTGGCGGACTGTATAATGTGTATTACTGCAACTGTCATGTGAATAAACGATTTATTTATTTATTTATGATGTGGAGTCGGTTTCAAAAAACTGCAAAAACCTTGCGGCGCGTATGAGAACGACCTCAAATGCGTACAAGATTGAATGCTCGCGGGTTTCGTATGTTCCCGCCATTGAAATGGAGATAAGGCAGTGGGATGGAGATGAGGCAGTGGAACGAGGGAAGCCTCAACCCGTGTTCGCCTTAGTTGGAATTTGCGGGATAGAATATTCATGGAGACCTTTTTGAAACAGGAACAGTCATCTCTACTTCAACTATTAAAATGCATAAAATAACTGTTACTGCACGATGCAATAGCCCGCATAATAACTCTTTTAAAATAGAACCGGCTAACGAGAGAAACGCAAAAAGCGACTTAATTTTATACTCACACACACACACACACACAAAGCGCAGAGCATTAGCGTTATTTGTGCGTTAAGTGTAAGAACGACCTTACTTTTTTACCTACTTTGATAACCGTAGTGCTATTAGGAGCATATTATCAAACTTCAAGGGATTATATGTTTTGAGATTTTCGCGGTTGTTCACAACACTTAAATTATTAGTAATTACGGGATTATCACCACGATTATGTTTATTTTTACCTCGATATTTCGAAGCGGTTGCACGCTGCATGGTCACGAGTAGACTGTTTTGGCGAATGTTTTTCGCAGTCGACGTATCAGAAAGAGGGTAGACAGATATGTTTGCCCTTACCAAGATGACAACGTTCGCCAAAACAGTCTACTCGTGACCATGGAGCGTGCAACCGCTTCGAAATATCGAGGTAAAAATAAACATAATCGTGATGATAGTCCCGTAAATACTAATAATTTAAGTGTTTAAGGGATTAATTTGGTATTTCATACAGAAACTAAGATAGTTCAGAATATGTTTCACACTGTTTAAATGGCTGTGTGAAAAACATTTTTACGACATAAGAGATATATTTAAGACTAATTGACTGGAATTAACAACATCTTCTCTTCTCAACAACTACCGCAGTGCCTCAAGACAAAAGTCTGGGATCAGTGCGTGTTGCCAGTGATGACTTACGGAGTTGAGACGTGGCCGCTAACAATGGGCCTCATAAGAAGGCTCAAGGTCACTCAAAGGGCAATGGAAAGGGCTATGCTCGGAGTTTCTCTCCGCGATCGAATCAGAAATGAGGAAATCCGGAGAAGAACCAAAGCCACCGACATAGCTCGAAGGATTGCGCAACTCAAGTGGCAGTGGGCGGGGCATATTGCTCGTAGGACCGATGGCCGCTGGGGCCGGAAAGTTCTCGAGTGGCGGCCACGGACCGGTAGACGCAGCGTAGGTAGGCCTCCCACAAGGTGGACCGACGATCTGGTGAAGGTCGCGGGAAGCCGCTGGATGCGGGTGGCGCTGGACCGATCATCGTGGAGATCCTTGGGGGAGGCCTATGTCCTGCAGTGGACGTCTATCGGCTGAGACGACGACGACGACGACGACTGGAATTAACATATTTTTATTGTAAGTGTATATTTGACATTGCTAAACTAATCACATTTATTAGACTTAGACTAGATTTGTTTTTATGTATTAGCAAGCTAATCATAAGTTGGCAGAACATTAATGTACCTACCTAAAAATGACCTGTACCACCTTATTTAAAAATGTTTTATGCCGTGTGATGCCGGTTTAGAATAGCATCACCCCACATCCTTCCCGCGGGTGTCGTAAGAGGCGACTAAGGGACTCGAGAGTACTGGTGTATTACAATTTATAGGCGACAGGCTGACAACCTGTTACTATAGTGATACACATGTTTTCTGCAACAACCTTGGAAAACAATCCTCAAAAATGTCAGGCGTGGCGATAGCGACCGTATTCTCACGGCTGTTAACGCTCTGCCTACCCCGCAAGAGATAAAGGCGTGATACATGTATGTATGTTTTAAGCAAATAAAGTATCTTGTATCTTGATCCCTAGATAATCCATTACATGAACCCTTAATGGGTTCATTGATTCGCAGATTTCGCAGGCTGACACTTAAGTCTAAGTCTAAGTATTTTATTTGTTTGGATACATGGTTTATAAAAGGAAATTAACGTATATAGCATCTCATGATCCACTGTATACATAGAGCAAATTTTAAAAATTACTTTACGCACGACGGAGCGCTAACATATCGTAGCGGTGTGTCAGATATAGAGATGGGTAACCACCCGGGTGAAAACCCGCGCTTGGGTAATAACCCGGTTTTAACCCATTTCAATCCACCCAAAGCACCCGATGACTGGGTGAAAACCGACGTAAAATTTTAAATGATTTATTACTAAAATAAGATGAAAAATAAAAAGATGCAAGGGCAAATGTTAAATATAATCATAGTTTAAGTATGACAAGAACACAATACCTGTTTTTATTATTCCTAATGACATAAAACATGTACTAAAAATGAAAAGGTGAGTTTGCTTCGAATGAATTTGTCCCACTGCTACACTTTAGTCGAAACTATTTCTCAAGAATATAAAAATATTGATTTGGAATCTGCCATTATAATTAAAAATTAATATAACCGACATTTAAATGTTAGGTACGTCGGTGAACCTTTAAAGCCTAGTGATGTTGCAGTCAGTAATAGCTTAGTATCCAAAATAATATTAAGTGATCGGTTGTTTTTTGCTTTCTTGTTGACCATTTATGTTTATCAAAATATTTATAGATACTTCTTTAAAATGCAACATATTCTTAGAATAGGTTTTTAACGCCCCGAAGAAAGGCGTAAATAGGTATGTACAAGCACATAATAAAAAATTGTACCTAGTACAAGCCCAATTTCTTATTGTTAGGATGATTTATTACTTGCATTTGGTTTTATCTGGAGATTTTGACGATTCGCAAACGTGTTTTTTACCTACAATTGCTTCGATCTCCCGTGTCTGGAAGAGATCAAAGGTCATAGCCATCCCAAAGCCCGGAAAACCAACAGACAGTCCCAAAAATTTCAGGCCTATCTCACTCTTGTGCCACACATATAAACTTTTTGAGAGACTGCTGTTGTCCCGCTTAACAGGCTTCATTGACTCCAAATTGATCCCAGAACAAGCGGGTTTCAGACCGGCCAAGTCTTGCAGCAGCCAGACACTGAAACTGATGCAACACATCGAGGATGGTTTTGAACTGAGGAAGGTAACCGGTGCTGTATTCGTAGATCTGTCCGCAGCCTACGATACAGTAAATTTTAAGCGGCTGTTATGGAAAGTGGAGACGATGACAGGCGATCTTAAATTCGTCTCAATTCTTCGAGAACTTCTCCATAACCGCCGTTTTCAGGTGCATCTTCTTCAGGACAAAAATCGTTGGAGGTCACAAAAGAACGGACTGCCTCAAGGCAGAGTTCTTGCCCCGTTGCTCTTCAACATATACACTAACGAATAACCATCCTGTCCCAACACGTGCCGCTTTCTATACGCCGACGACCTTGCGCTGACTTCCCAGGCGACCAGTTTGGAGGATGTTGAGGTGAACTTATCTGATGCTTTGAAAGACTTAAGCAAATACTATAGAGAAAATTCACTAAAACCCAACCCATCAAAAACTGAGTCCTGCGTTTTCCATCTCCGCAACAGTCAAGCAGATCGTAGGCTCAATATTGAGTGGCAAGGTGTGCCTGTAGCTCACAATAAACATCCGAGATATCTGGGCATTACTCCGGATAGGTCACTTACCTTCAGTAAGAACTGCCAAAATATAAAAAAGAAGGTGTTCGCTCGGAATAACCTTTTACAGCGCCTTACTTCCACTGGATGGGGGGCTGGCGTTATCCTTTTCTGCAGGTGAGTACGCAAGCCCTGTGTCTGTGTGGAGTCGTTCAGCCCATGCAAAGCTAGTGGATACAGCCTTAAATGAGACTTGCCGGATCATAACTGGTTGCCTGAAACGGACCCCGGTTAGCCAGCTATACCCACTAGCTGGTATGGCGCCCCCAGCTGTTTGCAGGACTGGGGCTAGCTCCCTTGAAAGAGCAAGGATGGAGTCAGATGCACGGCACCCTTTACACGACCACATCCCAGTGCCACAACGGTTGAAAAGTCGCAATAACATTGTAAAGTGCGTGTCTCCTCTTTGCACCGACCCCAAACAAGCAAGGTGCAAACTTTGGCAGGAAAAGGTAACCCTACCAGCTCCTTTCGTCCCTATCGCTGAAAGCTTGCCCCCTGGCCATAAATTACCTTGGCCGGTTTGGAAGTCCCTGAATAGACTTCGGACCCAAACTGGCCGGAGCAAGGAAAACATGGCCAAGTGGGGCTTCTTGGAAGGTTCCGACGTAAGCTGTTTGTGTGGTGCGGTCCAAACGATGCACCACCTAATATCGTGTCTGGCGTGCCCCAACACCTGCACAAAGGACGATCTTATGACAGCGTCTGCCAGCGCTGTCAATGTGGCCAAGTTCTGGGCTGCGACGGTGTAGTCTCTTTCTCTTTTCGTGTGGGACACCGAGCCGTCCAACGACCCGATGAACCCTAGTGTCAGAATTTTTCAACCGCCTTCTACAAGTAGCAGGCTTCTGACATGGTTGTGTAACGACCGCCGTCTAAGTGATAATAGACAGCAACCGGGACCTACGGCTTAACGAGTCATCCGAAACACGGAACCATCTTACTTACGGACAATCGGGTGGTTCAGCCCGCAATGTCCTAACCAGACTAGGAACAAATTCACAAAGTGATAAATATCAACTTTGTGAGTGACCCACCGAGAATCGAACCCGGAACCTTCTGCGTCTAAGGCAGTCGCACTACCACTGCGCCACATCGGTCGTCGACGGTGTAGTGTCTGCCATCGACACGCTAAGAAGAACCTACAATTGTTTTCCAAGTAAAAGTCATCAGCGCAAGCCTTTTTACATTTGATATGCTTTTGTATTGTTGTTTTTTGACTTAAGCGGTTGAAAAAAAAAAAAGAAAAAAAACTTCAAATATAACATGTTCTAAATTAAATTAATTTTTAGTAGCCGAAATGACTTTTTCACGCACATGCCCAGCGCCTAAAGCTTATTTAATCAAGCGGGTGATTTTTATTATGATTGTTATTAGCCATTTTTACTATAAAGAAAGAAATAATTAGAAAACTGTGAAACACTCATTGTATTCTTTTAGATTTGCTTGGAATAAAAACCATTTTTTAATTATTTTTTACTTATGCTGTTTTCACCCATCAAATTGGGTAATAATGGGTTAAAACCGGGTGATTTGGGTAAAAACCCGGTTTTTACCCGGGTGGGTTGAATGGGTTTTTACCCGCTACCCATCTCTAGTCAGATACATACTAGAAACATCACTCCCCATACTAAAACCGCTCAACCGCTGACGACGTAGCGCTATCGCAGTGTCGTCTGTCGAGTACGGTTTTAGTGTGGATAGTGACGTTTCTAGTACGGATCTGAGAGACCACTGCGATATTTTAGCGCTCCGTCGTGTGTCAAGTGTGCGATCCGTTTTACTCTTATGAAGTCGAACAGCTGGCCTGTTACTACGATATTAAAATTTGGCCAAACTTGCCTTCACAGTTGTTTTCACTTTGTTCCACTTTATAGCCAACTACATTCACCAAATGGGAGCTTGAAATTTAAAGCTAAAATTTGCGTACACATAGCCAAGGCTATAGAGTTTCCCTACCTTCAACATTAGGCGGATCGCACACTTACCGCACGACGGAGCTCTAAAACATCGCAGCGGTCTGTCAGATCCATACTAGACATGTCAATCTCCATAATAAAACCGCTTAACCGCTGTCGATACAGCGCTATCGCAGCTTCGTCCGTTGAGTGGAGACACATTCAAATATCATCTGAATTAAAATTTCATTTGAAAGTGAGAGTTATCCATCACGTTGGTTTTCCTTCGCCGTAAGAGCAGCACGTGAGTAAAAACACATTGGTACATGCCGGGGATCGAACTCGGGTCTCATGATTGTAAGACCGGTGTCCTAACAACTGGACCGCCAACGTTCCCTCCAGGAGTAGACTGTTGACATTGTTATACCGGTAGTGGTGATAGTTAGCCGTAAGTGGATCAGATGCCGGAGCCTCAACTAACGCTTTAAACCGCGTCTAAACCGACCGCGATGAATGGGGCCTGTCAACACATGCGCACTTTGTTACTGACATCACATAACATTGACATTGACAGGAGGGATGGTACGGATATGAATTTTCGGTAACGGATAGTGAATAAATATGATTCCGGTTTCGGATATGGATTCGGATATTAAGATATTTCGGATTATTCGTAAGTTTCGGATAGTTTCGGTTACGGATATTACCTAGAAACAACAATTTTCATAAAATTTATCGCAAGTGTCTGTAAATGTAAAATTGCTATGTTTTATGACTTTAAACTAGAATAAACCAAACAATGAATATGCATTTTTCAAAAATAACCAATCGTAACGGGGTGAGTGAGGCACCGCCCTTATCCGAAACTTTTATATCGGTTTCGGTTACGGATATATTTTTATATCGGATATTTGATAGTTTGGGTTTCGGTTACGTAGCTCCATAACACCGCTAATTAACAGCCACAGCAGTCGGCAACACGACATGGGCCTCCTGTTATTTTGGGGTATTGCCACTATGCTAAGCAAGCGGGTCGGCGACCGCAGCGTAATATGATTCACTCACTGGGGACTCTACTGCACTTTTACCTAGATGAATTTATCCATAAGTCTCTTTGAAGACAATTAAGGGTAGAAATGGGGTGATGCTATTTTGAATCGCTTCGAACGGAAAGAGCACTAACACAAAAGAAGAAGAGGTGAGCATTTAATTTTTTTGGTCTGACATTTATGTGCGGGCCTTCAACTCTCAGTAAAATATTTTTGACCTTAACACGTACAGCACACAACGATACTTTTACAACAACTTAACAACCACACACAAAATGGCAACTGTCAGTGTCATATATAACGTGCTGGGCAAATGGGCAGTGAATTCTGGTAAGGGGTAAGCCCACAGGGTAAACACAGATTTGCTATCTCCTTAGGATGAATGTTCTAATGGCTAAGGTATTCAAGCAGAAGCAAAGTATGTAAAACGCTCGAGTGCGGATATGGGCAATGTTGACCTATTTCTTAAGCTAACCGGGGCTGTATAAGTTCAACGAGCAAGTTATTCTTAGCGTCGCGGTTTTGGAACGCATAGTTGTATCTGTCTATGTGTGTAAAATTAGTTTACGATAGTCAAATGTTGTATGTGTAAGTTACATGTTGAACTTGCGCCTCAACTTGACCAGACATTTGCTCTTATTACAAAGATACGAGTTGTGTGTTCAAACAGGAGTATTGTATGTACTTAGTAGGAAGATGTTTTTTAAACGCATTCGACGCTGGCAAAGAATACTACGCGGGTATGGCGAATCGCACACTTAACACACGACACCCGACAAACCCCTAAAATATTGCAGCGGTCTGTCAGATCCATGCTAGAAATGTCCCCATATTAATACCGCTCAACCGCACTCGACGGATATAGTACGGGGATTGACATTTCTAGTATGGATCTGACAGACCGCTGCGATATATTTGCACTCCGTCGTGCGTCAAATGTGCGATCCGCCGGGCATATAAAAACCAGATATTATTCAGAAATTACCATCGCACGTAGTTCACAGAGGAAAACACAGGAATTACAAAATGTAGCATTTCCAAAGTCTTAACTTTTATGTGTAAATATCTGGAAGTTGGATATTGTTGGAAGTCAACAATTGTCAACAATGGACAGGGAAGTAAACATGTCCTGAACAATGGAAGTTATGAAACAATTTTATTGTTCATTTTTGGTTGGTGTGAAAAGGCTAGCCGTAAAAAGTTTTTCCTTTGTGATGAGAAATGCTTATTTATTATCAGGTTTGTTAAAGGTAATGTGCTTAGAATGATCAGTTCAAGTTTCAGAAAAAACAAGCATGAAATTTTAATTCTTTGCCGTTCTTCTTCTACGTGCGAGGCGTCATGTCGATAAATAACGCGATGAACCCTGGTGTCAGAGGTTTTCAACTGTCTGTTACTTGCACTAGAAGGCTTCTCTCTGACATAGTTATTTAACGGGCATCGTCTAAGGCATCATAATCAGCCACTTAGACTGACACTACGGTTCAACATGTCTTTTAAAGCACGGAACTCTCCAAGAAATTTTTGGACCTCCCATAAAAAATGTAGCAGCCGAGCGAGTCAACTGTATCCAAATTTTTTTTGTATATATTGACCTATGTTCCTTGGGGAAAGTTGTTCACTGT
The DNA here is from genome assembly GCA_029255805.1 of Keiferia lycopersicella. Lineage (NCBI taxonomy): Eukaryota > Metazoa > Arthropoda > Insecta > Lepidoptera > Gelechiidae > Keiferia > Keiferia lycopersicella. Next base: position 541,699 of record JARACZ010000014.1, on the reverse strand, counting down.
CATGGGGTGATTCACCCATTAAAATATTTGCAGTAATTTTTTTTATACCCTGTATGTGATGAGACTGTTTTGTGTTGTTTATTTATTTGGACTAAAACAGTATTGACTTTTCGTATTTTATTAAATTGTAATTTACTTATTTTTTTGACTTTGCAATTCCTAAAGAGATTAATAAATTATTTTAGAGATGTTAACAGTTGTGACTTATTAATGTTTGCACGCCTTTAAAAGGTAGATATACATTCTTATATGCATACATATATCATGCCTTTATCCCTTACGGGGTAGGCAGTGCGCTAATCGATGTCGAAAGTTAGATATACAATGTAATAATACCTGTAATGTACTTAACCAAAATCTTATGCAAATATTTTTTTTTCTATTCTATTCTTTTGAGTTTCCCGTCGGGAATCGAACCGGGAACCTTTGCGTCGCAGGCAATCGTAGTTACGCTACAACGGTCGTCTGTGCTGGAATCAAAGTTTGGTTTATAGTGGAATCATTTTCATGGTTAAATCAAACTAAGACGTCTTCGTTATTACTATAGCGTAAAATTGGATTAGGGGATCAAAGGTGAGTAGAGTGATCAGCCGGTGGAAAATAATCTAGTTATCTTGAAGGTCAAGTTGACTACAAATAGCTACTTAGAACTTATTATCGCTGTGTTATGCCGGCTTAGAACAGCATCACCCCATTTCTTCCCGCGGGCTTTGTAAAAGGCAATTATGGGATTCGAGGCTGACAACCTTTCACTACAGTGATACACAACTCACCTGAAAGGGCTCTCAATACTTGTCAGACCTGACGATAAAGACCTACGATCGTTATCGCTCTGCCTACCCCGCAAGGGACAAAAGCGTGATGAATGTATGTAGAACTTATTATTTGCTAGCAGATACATACATCCATCCATACAAACACGTTTTTATCCCTTGTGGGGTAGCAGACCGTCAATGGAAGTCAAGTACGGTCGTTATTGCCACTTCTGATAAATATTTATGGGTCGTTTCAGAAATAACGGACGTCACTATGTGGCAAGTTATCAGTCTGTCAAGACACACATGAAGAAACCTCTTAAGGTAGGCTTTGGAACTAAGCGTCACAGACGCAGCGTCTATAGCGTCACCAACGCCGCGTCACTGACGCTCTGGTGACTTTGAATACCCACGACAGACGCACAGTCGCATCACACTTTCGCCGCGTACCACCCTGACTGCGTCTGAAGACGCGCTCACGGCGTCGTTGTGACGTCACAGACGCCGCGTCAGTGTCGCTGCGCTCGAATGACATTCTCGAGAATTTCATACATTTGCATAGAACATCGATCTGTCGCACTGTCGCGGCGTCACAGTCGCGGCGTCTCTGACGCTATAGACGCTCAGTTCGAACGGCTACCTTTAAGACACCCGCGTGGGATCACACATTTAACGCACGGCGGACCGCTAAAATATCGCAGTTGGATCTGACAGACCGCTGCGATATTCTTACGCTCCGGCGTGCGTCAAGTGTGCGATCCGCCTTTGATACAAGCTATATTAAACTTTCGTAAGGATCAATAAAAATGACTTTAATAATAAGATACAATATTGAAGAAATAATGGCGTGATATGTGTATCTATTGAAAAAATGGATGACAGATAATAGACAACTAAACTATGAACGTATATCAATCAGCAGTGAATTCTGACTGAGGGGTAAGCCCAGTTTTGCTATCTCCTTAGGTGAATGCTCTAAGTGTTACACATACCTACCAAACAGATATAACTTGATTTGTGTAATAATAAAATGTTGTAGTAAATATCGTACACAGTAAGTTATTACTTTGTCTAGAAGTGTATATTTCACAAGGTACAAACTGTAAACAACTCACACTGCGCCTATGACTATAAAACAAGCGATAAAATCTTCAAAGTTTACAGCAACGGGTTAGGAGCGCTGCGCAATAATCGGCGGTGTGACCCATTTATAAGGCGAAACCCACACTGCCACCGGACAACGCTCCGGCGTGCGGAACCGCATAGTCCGAATGCACGAATCCAAGCTACCGCATGCTTTTTCGTATCCTCGTCCGAAACTCTTATGGGCAGCAACCCACATTCACATTGTTCTGTTGAGATAGCACAGCTGACGTCATCGCCTTTTCGGTCCTATTCTTGTCTTTCATGTGTACCTACTAATGTGTCAAATCCAAACTATTGGTATTTTTTGACGAATGGATAATTGTCCTTTCATTTTATTTTTTCGATCTGTTGTGCTTGCGTTCGTCGTATGCAAATAAATATTCGACGGTAATACGGCACTCAGTGTGTGTTTTGTGGCACTCACTCTTTGGACCGCATCGTGCTTTCGTCCAGAAGACGGTTTTCATCGCACGTACCCAATTTCCCAACTCATGCACATAGATGCTTGCCTGTGTCAGTGCGAGGTTTTTTTTCTATACAAATGGTTTTCTGTACTAGGTGCGGTGCCGAAAGCAATGTGAGATTCACCAAATCGTTTTAGATCTAGTTCACTAGAATTTCATTCAGATTTCCCTGTTGGATAAACTGAGATTTTGCATACGCAATCCTGCAAGTTTTTATATTGAAAAGTTGGTCAATGACCGTTCAATAAAATAAAACCTATTTTATACGAATATTATATAAATACTACCTACAAATTAAATGCCACGTCACAAATAGTTTGAAAGTTTTTCTCTCCCAAACAATTGACTACCAAACCTTGTCCAACCTCAGCTCATCATTGACCAAAAGCCGAGCTGGCAGGGTAGCCATAAATTTGTTGGTTGTTGGGCTGGCACCGGTACCCTAGTTTAGGTTGTGAGAGTTAGGGCCACCTGAGGAGGTTTGTTGAGGCTGCGGTGCCCTAGGTGTAATGATAGGCGCGAAGTAGTTCGATTCCACCGGTATCCAAGGCTTCGGTGCCAAGTTCACCCCAGCCGACCATGCTTATACCAGGCGAACTTGCGGGCACCAAGCCTGCCTGGGCGCCCTACCCCTCTAGCCAAGACTCTATATAGGCGTACAGTTAACTGAGTTTTGTTTGAACATTGCGTAATCTGATAAGAGTAGATCATGTCCGCCTGTTCTTATTGCTATAATGCAGCATAAAATATGCTCATACCATGCTTCCGCTTCCTATCTCGCTCCCCCTAAATAGCTGTCTATATCTATAAGATGCCGTAGTAATTTAATAAATAAAGAAGGAGTACCTGGTTGACCGAGCATGGCTCGGGTTTATCGCCCCCAAAAAGGTATCTTGTTTCTTACACTACATACATAATATCCGCATATTCACCTAGTAAATCCGGTAAAGCCATAATGCCTTAATTATGTATTACGCCATCTGTCGGAAAATACGAAGACTACTACTGACAATACAATACGGGCCTTGAATAACGTGTTTTGACATTATTTGTTCAGTTTGATGAGTAGAACTGAAAAAAATAGAAATATGCCTACAAAAAGTATATAAGTACATATACAATAATATATTAAAATATTGTTGTCAAAATAAACGAACGAAATAAAATTTAAAAAGAGAAATTGAGGTTCTGCGATGTTTTAGCGCTCCATCGTGCGTCAAGTGTGCGATCCGCCTTAGCGTACAATCGCAGAATTTTAGAGTAAATGGGTGAGAAAAAATATACCTAGTATTTTTAGTATTTAGTAGAACTACCTCTATAAAAGAGAGTTTAGTTCCTGAGATTTGAATACATGCGCCTAAAATTCCCGATTTCAAATTCAAACTATCCGGAAAAGTGATTTGTCAAAACGCAATGACATACACGAAGATTTTATGATCGTGTTTCCTTAACTCTATGTTCTTTATCATCCGTACCAAACTTCTTTTTTCTTCAACTACGTATTTAAATACCTTTTTATTTTATCATTTTGATTTTGATTTGGATACAATAACTTCATACGTCATTAATACGACGAACATTCGGCTTCGAACCAATCTATCAACAATACATCATCAATATATCTTTCAACGGCAATATGTAGAGTAGTTCGGACACTGACAGTAACAAATCGGCAAAATTGGATATGACCAGAGGCAAGGTTAAATGGGGCTACGTCACCGAGCGAGCGCGTTGTGCTGCAGGCTTGGTTCGATATTCAGTTGTTTTGGACAAATCGAGGACTTTAACTTCAGCCAGACAAATACAGTGCTGCGGAGGAGCTTGTCAAAAAGTCAAACCGTCGGTTGCGGTTGCTGTCTATTACTTACTTACTTAGGGAGGCGGCGTTCGTTCCACAACCATGTCAGGGGCCTGCCACTTTGGCCATTTTCTCACTTAACGCACAACGCGCCGCTGAACTAACGCGTAACGCAGCGGTCTGTCAGATCCATTCTAGTAACGTCAACGTCAATCTCCATACTAAAACCACTGCTGACGCATGTCCAACGCACAGTGGTTTTAGTATGGGGATTGATGTCTCTAGTATGAATCTGACAGACCGCTGCGTTATCTTACCGCTGCGTTGTGCGATAAGTGTGGGAAAGGTTTATCGGGACGTTGGACAACGAAACTCCCGCACGAAATAAAAAAAAAACAATGCCGATACAAAATAAAACCGATACGAAAGGAAAGCCGTTATGTAGCTTAGGTCTAAACAGCAACCTGACCTGGATACATAAAATACACCAGATTTTCTGGCTAAATTAATTTACTAGGTGCTATAGCATTTTCTCGTGGGTATACATTTTTATCAGCGTTTATTTTAACGGAACGGTTTCGGCTAGTTGAGAGCTAGTGCTGTCAATATGGATACTAGAACTATCGATAGTTTATCGAACGCTCGTATAAGGCATCGACTGAGAACAATGCCTTCGATTATGCATTTACAAGTATTAGATGATTTCTTTGTATATTTACGAAAAAGTATATAAGTATTTCTGTCAGCTATCTAGTTACCTTAGTTTGTGCCTAGATGGCGCTGTGTGAATTGTCCAGAATATTTTTTTATTATTATTATGCAATGTCTGAAAATTTTGCAAATAATGTAGCATATCGGTCTCAACTCGTCTGTCGTAGAACCGATGGATAGTGGAGTAAGCGGGTTCTCGAGTGGAGGCCATACTTTGGCAAACGTAGCATTGGACGTGCCCTAACTAGCTATAGAGTCTAGACTAAAGACATAAGAGACCGGCTGGTAGTTATTGGATGGCGGAAACATGACATCGAGCTTCTTCTTCTTCTTATCGTGTTGATGGGAAATTAAGATTTTATGTGTCCAAAATTCAGCATCCCGACAGCATTTTCTGTGGCCTTCATGAGCTTTATGATCGTGACAGGCCTACGTACAGAAGTAGACTGTGATAAGCTGAAGTGCTGATAAAAACTATCGATACGTGTACCTTGAAAACTATCGATAATATGCCAGCTCTATATCCAGCTACGTGGCGGGTCGGATCGCAACTGTTGTAATTAATTACCTTTCCCCCTCTTCTTCCCCTTACCATCCCCTCACCCCCCTTTAGGGGTAGCCCTTAAAGTGAGGGGTACTTAAAGTAATAGGTTGAAATAATAGGTGTTTAAATGATGCCGGCAGACGGCAGGTTAATGTTACATAGTAATTAATTAAGTGAATTGTTAATGTGTTAGGATTTTACACTTGCAGAGACGCATTTCCTTAAATATGGTTGTGGACTGGCAAATCGAATGAACTACTTTTTACAACGAAATTTGTATGAAAATGGGAATGTATGGCTTCAGAACACATTTATATAATTTTTCTGCTTATTCATTCAAACTATAACAAATATTTAGAAAAACTATGAACGAAGTCCGTAGTTACTTTTGGAAAATTGTTTTAAGCGCACAACTTTTGTAGCTATTTTATTAATGACCCAGTCATCTTACGAATTATTATTTGAACTATGATAAAATAACTTGAATCGCCTATAGAAAATGTGTTAGTGGCAACGTGGATTTGTATGGCCGATCCGAATTTTATTTTCATAATTCAATATGTTTTTGTTTATCACTAGCTCGTCCCGCAGTTAAAGGTTGATCCATTAAGAACGGGACACCCTGTATATATTTCCTCGGAAATAATCTTTTTCAGTTCAGCTCAGCGCCATCTATGTACACTTGAAGATTGCCCAGAAAGTTTCCGTTTAGCAAAAAATAATTCGCTAAGGTTGCCTGGTAGGAATTGCTGGGTCAGCAATACGGCTGCCAAAAGGTACTGAATTCTTTTAATTTCAAAGTTTTGTGTTTTGTACAACTAAAGCATTAGGTATTTTATTGTATTAATGTACGTGAGAACATAAGCGTCTAGTAAGGCGCATAGCACGACGGACGCTAAAATATCGCAGCGGTCTGTCAGATCCGTACTACAAACGTCACTCCCCATACAAAAAGTGCTATCGCAGCGTCATCCGTCGAGTGCGGTTTTAGGCTGACAACCTCTCACTACAGTGGTACATGAATTATCACAGACATTTGACATCATTATCTCAAGTAACTTTTAAGAATATTTTACAGATACTCGTTTTGCACATTTTAAATTAAATTCCTTCCATTGTAAAAAAACTAAAGAGGTTTTTTTGGGCTGATGGCAACACAGGTCCCAATTGGGTGGCGCTATTACAGACTGAGGAATTGTCAAGTTAAGTTCAGTGTCGAATAAGAAATATTACCCCTATTTATTGGGATTTTAACGGACCGTCGTGCGTTGAGTGTGCCATCCGCCTAACCGACTCAGTCGGAGCCGACCCTGTGAACCAGTCGAGGTGAAAATTGGAGCTAATTACTTCCCGTCCAGCGGATTGATTTGACTGCTACAACGATTGTTTTGATTTCTGTTTATCCTTTGGCTTAGAATCTTCTACTTTTAAGTATCGGATTGAGACAGCGAACGACCTGATGAACTTTTATAAGATAAGATAATTATTTACTTAATAAACCTAACTACAAATACGCGTACAAAATAATTATGAGTCCCACTATTTCTTGAAATAAGAATGAGAACACCTCTTTCTCTCTCTCTTTCTCTCTCTATCTTTTCGTATGGAACACCGAGTCATCCAACGACTCCTGGCATCTGATAACAGATAACTGACATAACTATATTAAGATACTATACAATTTATAGAAATAAAGCATGTGAAAAACATGTGTAATAAAATCTTGAAATAAATTAATTACTTGGTTGTAAAGTTGTTTGCCGTGTGATGCTGGCTTAGAATAGCATCACCCCATATCCTTCCCGCGGGTGTCGTAAGAGGCGACTAAGGGACACGAGGGTATTGTGTATTACAATTTTTAGGCGACAGGCTGACAACCTGTCACTATAGTGATACACATGTTTTCTGAAACAATCTTGGAAAACAATCCTATAAATGTCAGCCGTGGCGATAGCGACCGTATTCTCTTGGCCGTTATCGCTCTGCCTACTCTGCAAGGGATAAAGGCGTGATATATGTATGTTGTAAAGTTGTAAAGTTTTATGGTCCTTTGCAGCTTATATTTTTACATCTTACAAATATGTATGCTCAGCTCATATCATAGTACCTACGAGTACCTTATAGGATAAGAATGCGCAACCAGTGTAATTTATTTAGAGGGTAGCCTAGTGTTGTAAAAAACTCAAGTCTTTTAGTTTTTATTTCGAGGAGAGTTTCAATACTAAGATCGATAGTTACATGAGTCCGAGCATATGAGTCCTATGAGTCCTCTGAGTCTTTTTGGAGCTAAACTGCGTCATGAACTGAAGTTGGTATATTATAAGTTAACAAATATGATGACGATGTAAAATTACCAATTATGAATCATATTTCATCATATTTGATAACTCATTTGATTAAAAATAGGTACCTAATCATAGTAATGACCTGAAAATTTAATAATTGCTATTTTAACCTCAAAGTGCAGCTATGGATTCAGAGGCCTCAGTCATGAGTTCTAGACTCAGTCTTTGAGTTATTTTCGGTAGAAAGATTTCAAGATTTCAATCGTTTATTTCCAAGTAGATTTACAACGAATAATTTTAAAATACCGGTAAATTACAAATGCTCCAAAGTTCTAAAGAACTTGAGCTCTGAGACAAATTTTTAAAAATAGCTCAAATTTGATTAAATAAGACTACAAAACTCGAGTCTCTTACAACTTTACGTCTCACGCATAATAGGAATTGCAGTATCTTAATATTGTGTTTTATCTGTGTTAATATTGTGTTTGTTGTAAGCAATAAAGATAAAGACTTTATCTATCTATCAAGGCTCGAGTTTCTTACAACTCTAGGGAAGCCCTTGCACTGCTAAATGTGACGGTCACCACAAATCCAGTTTGCTTACAAGGAATTCTCTATGCATTATCTATGACTATGACTTTGAATGAGAATGTTTTATTTTTTGTTTGAATAGTTCCTAGTAGATGGCGCTCGAAGTGGATTATACGATGCAATTTCCCATAGATAGGGGTACTGAACCTATTAAAATCCCTATGAATGGGGGTAATATGTCTTATTGGACACTAAACTGAACTTGAAAAATTCCTCAATCTGTAATAAAAAAAAAAAAAAAAAAAAACCAAAATATTTATTACTGTAACTTAAGTTTACATTTTACTTAGTGGCTGGTGTCTCCTTTTAAGCTGAAGTTGCCTGTGTTAGGAGACACCGCTCTTCCTTAATCTAATCATAATTTGTTACACTAATAAGCCAAAACAACTTAATAACTAATATTTTAAAAGTAAATAAATGAAAGTAGCAATACAAGTGCGGTGTGCGCGCATATCCCCGTGCTAATCAGTGTTAGTATTTGTGTGTGTGTGTGTGTGTGTGTGTGTGTGTGTGTGTGTGTGTGTGTGTGTATGTGTGTGCGTGTGTGTGTGTGTGTGTATATATGTGTGTGTGTGTGTGTGTGTGTGCCAGTGTGTTTGCGTTAAGCAATACAATTATTTAATTTTCGTCTAACAAATTTTCAATGTCCTCATAGCTTTTTTTTAATATCCAGTTTGTAATCGATCTCTTACTTTCATAATACGATGTAATAGTGCCACCTAGTTCGGACCTGTGTTGCAATCAGCCCATATAATCTAGGAATCTTAATGCGCACTATGAATATCTATAAAATAATCTTAAAAGTTACTTGAGAAAATGATGTCAAATGTCTGCGATAATTTGTGTATCACTATAGTGATAGATCTCAGCCAGTCGACCTAACGCCCTTTGTCGCATCTTACGTGACCCACAGGAAAAAATGGGGTGATGCTATTCTGAGCCGGCATCACACAGCATAAATACAGCATGATCTCCCGTTTTTGCAGCTAATGTCTCTCCCAACCGCCCGTGGTCAATGTGGCCGTAAAACAATAATGAAAACCGAATGCAAATCTCAAAGATATCATTTGAGGTCTTCGTGGTAGCTTGTAGGCGCTACGATCGCGTAGGCCATGCTACGAGAACCTACGCCGTAGCTCTTTCGTCATTATCATTACGCTACGCATACGAATGACGTACAAAAATACGCGCACTTTTATCCAAAAAGTTATTCATTCCATATGATATGAATAAACCGCGCGAAATTCCGTCGGGATTACGCTCATGTGGCAATTTATCACGTGTATCCACGTTCTCTGAAGTGGCTATACGTCAGGAGGCGTTGGGTTGCCAGATAATTAAGGCGAATACCACTTTTGATATCCGTTGATGCCAAAAAGATAGGTACATTGTATTTACAACATAAGTGAAATCTATTCTTTAATTAATTAAAGCTTATTTAATTAGCACTTTAACTAATTAAACACAAAACCTATTCTTCACCAAGTATTAAGTTAAAGATCCTTTTTTTTCGGCCTTTCGGGCAGGACCGAAATAAATGGTATAGAATTTCATTTTTGTCGTGTCTGCGTGCTTCTGCCAACCTGACTTTGGTACCTATTCCTTTTTGAAATAATGCCGCTATTTACGAGCAAATAGAAGGAATACTTGTTTATTTTTCTGGTATGGCAACCCAGAAACATTACGGCGATGCTTCGATTACAACCTACTATAAGTCACGTGAGTTATATGGGTATAAGCCACTGACCTAGAATTAGCTGTGGACTGGTTGTTGTTACAGTATTGGTGGTACTCATTGAAAATCGCCATTTTGGCTCTGGCAGTCAAAAGTAAGCAAGTACCTACGAAAGTGCTCGGTACTCTGTGGCGCTCTAATTAGGGCCGCAAAATTATCTGTCATTTGTATGGGACAACCTATCCAGTGCGTAGATAACTTCACATCAATGATATAAACATTAAGTATGGGGTATTACCGCTTAATTTATTCCGCTACTTATGTACACATGAGTAAACATATTAATATACGTAAGTATATAAGGAGTAAAAATATTAGCTGCTAATATTTTAAGGGATGAAACAACCCATGAAACTGAACCTACCTTATAGTTAGGTACTATAATATAAGAGTATACAAACAGTTCAATTTTGAAGGTAGCCTAGTGTTGTAGAAAACTCAAGTCTTTTAGCCTTTATTTCGAGACTTGAGTAGGGTTTCAAGACTCAGATCGTTAGTCACATTAGAGCGAGTCTTCTGAGTCTTTTTTGAGTTACAAGTTAACAAATATGACGACGATATGAAATTCTTCTTCTTTTCGTGTGGGACGCCGAATCGTCCAACGATATGAAATTACCTATTATAAATCATATTATTATTTCACCATGGTAACTTTACGGTCGTCAACAAATCCCCATACTAAAACCGCTCAACCGCTCTCGACGCAGCGCTATCGCAGTGTCGTCCGTCGAGTGCGGTTTTAGTATTGGGAGTGACGTTTCTAGTATGGATCTGACAGACCGCAGCGATATTGTAGCGTCCGACGTGCATCAAGTGTGCGATGCGTCTTAATATTGTGTTTGTTGTAAGCAATAAAATGTTTATCTACCTATCTATCCATGTTTATACTGTGTACGGTGTGGTATTCACTATACTACCCGACTCCTTATCGCCCAATGCAATTTGCTCGTCACGACACACACTTCCGCGCCCCACGGAAGTCAGCTTCCGCGCGTTGCCGAAAACGGAACCCTTGCTGCAGGAAATGTTTTAATTTTTGTGACCCTATCTTTGAGGTCTTAGCGCTCGTTTTTGGTATTTTTTTCACATATATATAACAATCTGCAAATAGCCGTAGACTACATATTTTTAATATCTCTTTGGCTTTCTTTTATTCATACTTCTTTAATATTATAATTTAGCTCATGGTCTTGAGGTTTCGTAAATATCTGCGCTAGTTGTAAGTCGGATCTCACACTTAACGCACGACAGAGCGCTAAAATATCACAGCGGTCTCTCAGATCCATACTAGAAATGTCAATCCCAACACTAAAACCGCTCAATTGCTGTCGACGCAGGGCGTCTGTCGAGTGCGGTTTTAGTATGGGGAGTGACGTTTCTAGTATGCATCTGAGAGACCGCTGTGATATTTTAGCGCTCTGTCGTATGTGTGATCCCCCTACTGTCTCCTAAAATTCATAAATTTTACTACGACTATAGCCATAATCAAAAAGAACATACTCCGACCATTAATTTATTGCATTGGCCGACTTGGTTTTCCCACCAAACATGAAGAAAATATTGAAAAAAAGGCATGGCTTAAGTCGTTTAACAGTCTAGACACGCGTCTAACTTTTCTTAGTGAAACATCATTAGTTCAAGTATAGTTTCACTTATTGTAACCTTCATCAACGCATAGGACTCTTTCACACTAACGTCCAACGCAGCGCAAAACGGTGCGCTCACGGATCCGTCTGTAAAATCAATACTTGAAACGTCGTTCTTCATAAAAAAACCGCTCTCGACGGTGTCCCAACGCACAACCGCTGCCGCTAGCACTTTTGCCTGGGATTTTAATCGTGCGTCGTGCGCTGTCACTGCGTTGGTCCAGCGTTATTTTAGCGTCCGTTTATCAGACGTCAGAAATGCGCTGAGTTGGACGTTAAGGTGAATAAAGCCATAGATACAGTCCACAAAAATCATTGCCCCTTAAGACGAGCCGGTCACCGAGGACAAATAAAAAAGTGCGACGGTACGAAACTGCTTGAAAGCGAATCAGGCCTCATGTCGACCCTCGAGCGGCTATTATCGACCCTCGAGATTATAGCTGACTTGCCACAGTCGCCACAGTAGGCGTGAAACACAGAAGAACACCGCTAGTTACAACACAACACAACTACTCTGGAGAGCGATGAATAAGGGTCTGGTGAAAAATTTCGAATATGTCGGAAACTAAGAATACTAGTTTAATGAAATAAATTGCGTTAAGTAGACAACATAATGCTCCTCAAATGCCGTTACTAAAATTTTTGTAGTAAAAAGCTTATTTCTTTAAGCATCCTTAGTTTCTGAGATATTTGCTATTTTTCACATGACCCTAATTGCATCGCTCTCCAGTGTAGTAAGCCAGCAACTAGAAACGTCACTCCCCATACTAAAACCGCACTCGACGGATGACACTGCGTCGACAGCGGTTGGACAGACCGCTGCGATATTTTTGCGTTCCGTCGAGCGTCAAGTGTGCAATCCGCTTATGCCATTCGCCGGCTTTTGGCCAAAATCTTAGGATTTCAGCCTAATTACTGAACTGCGACATAGATGCATAGTAAAATATGTTCATGGTGTTTTGAATGAATTAATTTATCCTACTGTCTTTGAATTTATTATTACTGTGGCGGACTCGCCACATTCTCTCGCCTTTTAATTTCATAGCTGGGCGCCTTTTGAAACAAAGAAAATATTTCTATAGTTAATTTAAAACTGCCCAGTCTGTGAAATGACAGAGCTTAAAATGAAAATCGTTATTGTAATAGGCCAGGTTTCAAGATCTCAATTAAATGCTTCTTTTCCGGAACTAAATTACACAAAAAACTGTGTTTTATATGTGCTATCAGCTGGTATTTATTATGCTTGTAGCACGCGTTCTTTTTTACATATCAATTCTACCATACCCTCAAAAATTCACACACATATATGAATACAAAAACATAAAGTAATAGAAATATTAATACTTATGGTTAGACCAGTCGTTACGGACATCCGTGCTTCTTTCTCTTGATCTTTTTTATAGTCAAAAATATGTGTGAATTTTTGAGGGTATGTGAGAATTGATAAATATGAATCGAAAACGAACGCTTCAGAAAGTTTTTATAAATACTTTCTCTCTCCCACTGAGGCTGTGTTCATGCTCTCTCCCTCGCACGTATGTAACCGATGCCATTTACGGATCCTTCAGCAGTGGAACTCAGCTTGCCCTTTAGGTCATGTCAGGTGGGGTCACTAGTCAGCTAGGTCAATCCTGAGGGTCCGCTAACTGGTGCGCGTTATCAAGGTGAGAGCGCGCTGCCATCTGGCGGCCAAGGTCAATCCGGTGAGATCCTTTCTATGTTCGCACGCCTTATACAGGCTGTAAAAAAATGGCATAGCATAATCAAGCCTGCACTCTTCGCGGGCTAATCGGCGCGTCAACGGCCAGGCGTCTATATGAGATGAAAAAAATAGCTGCAAATATTTTAAGGGGTGAATCAGCCCGTGAAGCTGAACAACACTCCCCAAGGAACATTGGTCAAAATATTGGACCTCCCATAAAAATTGACATGGTCAGTCGGTAATTTTGTGGGGGAGATCGAAATACTTTTCTTATTTCGACCTATGTTTCTTGGGGAAAGTTGTTCAGTGTCATGGGCTGATTCACCCCTGAAAGTATTTTAAGATAGATAAACTCTTTATTGCTTACAACAAACACAATATTAAAACACAAAACGGCAGTAGATACTATTCGCCGGTTCTAGACCACCCGAAAACCCCCTTTACGGTGGTTCTGTCGGTGTCTGCAAAAAGCTCGTCACATATGCTTTTAATTCGCGGTTTTATATCAAATAAATCCGCGGTTTTATATCAACTTAATCCGCGTATGTAATTAAATTAATCCGCGGTCGCTATCAAATTAATCCGCGGTCGATATCAAATTAATCGGCGGTTGGTATCAAATTAATTCGCCGTTCCGCGGTTTGATTTCTAATTATTTCGTGCTTCATATAAAATTAAGTCGCGGTCAATTTGCGTTCTTGTTGGTTTGTCATATTAGAATTCTTGTTGGAATTCATGGTTCGTTGTATGAAATCCCTTTTTACTTCTCCAATTTTGGAGTTCATTATATCAATGATACTTTAATTCGTGGCTGAATTTGATATACGTCGCGGCTCATATAATCTTTTCATTTCATACATGCATTTTGTCAATTCATGGTACCAATAGATACTTCTTAGGCAGTAAAGCGTAAGTAAATCAATACGTATGATTATTCATAATATTTTTATATCACCATCAATTTAACTTATACCTACCATTTATAAAGTTCATACCTACCACTGTTGTGTTTCTGTACACCAGCGAGCAAGTTTCGACACGTTGAGCCTACTGTATTGTGAACAATGGTTCAGCCGTAAATACAAATCTTTGCCTTGCCGACTTTTTCAATATTTGTATTGTTCGCTAATAGTAAAACCCACCATGTAATACAATTAAGTTGTAAAGACCCTTGTTTCCTTTTGACGATGCCGCCTGCTGTGTATTTATAATATTTAGAGATAAATTTTGAAATGTGCTTATTGTCTTGTGATTGTAAAGACTAACTTTTTTATAACGGTGTCTTCCGCCCCAACATTTATCTAACAAAGCGAACTTTCTCAAAAATTAAACTCGTCGAGACAAGTATCCACGGTGGGTGGTGGTTAACGATATTGAAAAAAAATACCCCTGTTTGTCGTGGTTTCGTTATAAAAGCGGAACAAGCTTGTCTGTACTCCACAACTTGATTTGGAGTGCGTGATATAGTATTAAAAATCAAATCTAGTGTTCGTGTTCGTTGTGAAAGTTTAACCTAACCTAACCTAACATCATGTCTCGGTCTACAGCTAGCTGCATAGGAAAAATGGAGGTAAGAATCGTTATATTTATTTCTCTCATTTTTGTTCAACACTGTTTGTATTTATCTGACATGTATGTTACGAAAATTACGAGGCCTACGTTCGTCAAAGGACTGGTACATGTGTATGTTATACTTACTTACATACTCTCGGGAGAAATACTTTGTATTTATGCCGTATAAATTGCATTGTGTGTATTGATAAGTAATATATTCGATTGAGGACTAGTACATGTTGATGTGATGTGTATGAAGCAATATTTTTGATTGTTATTTAAGTAAATTTTATTACAGCATAGTTCCCGTTAATAACGCATAATATATATGTCTGTTTTGTTTTAGGGTTCGGGAATAAACGTTGATGACCTACCAAACACATTCAAGAATTATTATTTCGCTGCATCAAGTGATGATGAAACTGCATTTACTATTGTCGAACCCGATCAAAAATCACTAAAACGGGCGGGCAGCGATAATGCTATCGATCAATTTTTCGACACACCCAAAATCAAAAAGCAAAAGAAAACGCAATCTTCAACAGTTGGGATGGCTCGAAACGGCGGTGTATCCTACATATCGTCGAATACCGATGACGCAGCAAACGCCACACATCTAACTAAAGTAGAAGTCTACGATCTCAAGAAATTAGCCAAGGTGTCGTCAAACAACCAGTGGAAAATAGCCGATTTTCGTGCTAAATACTACACAAAGGTCACGGACAATATTTACGACCGCAGCAAGGAATTAATATACGATATCACGAAGAACGTCTCGCAATCACAAGACTGTAAAAAATACTTTTTCGATAACTAATTTCATAATTCTCAGTCATCTAAAACAGAAAAAACAGTACCTAAATACCACGCCACTCAACAACACAGCAACTTCCCTTTCTACCTGACCCATATTTACAACGTTCACGAACACTAGATTTTATTTTTATTACTGTATTACGCACCGCTAACAATGGGTTAAACTAGGGATGGATACAACAATAGTGGCGTGGCGACTTCAATACATAAGCGAGTGATGTCAAGCTTCGTCAGGCAGTCAGCAATAGGGCTGAGCTCGGTTCAGTTATTCGATTGGTTCGGCATTCGCTACAACGACATTATGGAGTCGCAAAATAGTGAACATGACTTTGAGTTTTGTGATTTCTTTAACAGTGAAGTGTTAGAACAATTTGATGTGTTGAACAAAAATTATGAGAACGCGTTAAACATACCAATCAATAGTTTATCATCTGAAAATGACGCTGAGTTATGTGAAATTGCATCCAACATGGAACAGCAGCTATTGTAAGTTGTTTTAAAACTGTATCTTAAAAAAACATGATTTTGTATAATAACGTATGGTTGTTCTAAAATTTTCTTTATTATGTACGCAGTGCAAACTGGAAGAGGGCAGAAGAGGAAATCACCAGATGATGATGACACAATTGGCAAATCTCATATGGAAGCTGGTCCTGGACCATCATCATCAAAAACGGAATACTCCGCTAATCATATGATAAAATGTGACATTTGTGAAGTAATGGTGAGTCGAAGATACTTTTCCAACCACACTCGAAGCTCATCTCATAAAAGTAAGGTTTTAAAATTAAGTAGACATGATAATGTGACTGTAATCAATACTGCATTTGGTTGTAGAGTAATAACGTATCAAATTACTTCACCTTTACCAAATGAAACCCATGAAACTTTACAAACACCTATTCAATTTTTCGAGTCAGTCAAAGATACAATTTCCACATTAATAAATGAAAACCTGAAAGAACTAACATCCATAAAAATAAATTATATCATTCATGCTGAATTTGTTCAGGAAACAAAAAATTTGCTCAATACGTTTGATTTTCAAACCTCAAATTTTAACATATGCATGGGTGATGATTTAGAGCCATATTTCAAAATATTGTGTGAAACAATTTCTACTAAAATGGGTGAATTTGAAAAAAAAGACAGCGGGTGGTCCTTTAAATTAGTGAAACATTTAGAAATGAATGTGAATAAATTTAATCCTCTTCAAGGTTCCACTTATATTGTATTACCGAAAGACATCCGAAACAAAAAAGCAGTCATTAATGTAAAGAATAATGACCATGAATGTTTAAAGTGGGCTTTACTTTCGGCCTTATACCCAGTGGAGGATCACAAAGATAGGGTTTCATCGTATTACAAATATCAAAACAAGCTCAATTTCGATAATGTTCCATTTCCAGTTAAGATAAAGGACATGGTCAAGGTTGAGGAAAACAATCACATTAGTATAAATGTTTTTGGATTAGAGTACGATGAAATATCAAAAAGGAATTCAGTAGTGGGCCCACTTTATTTTAGTAAAAATAAACAAGAAAAACATATCAACTTATTATACATATCAAATGGTAGTAATGGTCATTATTGTTTCATAAAAAATTTGTCTCGCTTAGTTAGCAATCAGTTATCGAGTAAAGCTCATGCGGTTTTCATTTGCGACGGGTGTTTATTACATTTTACATCTAGAGAGAGACTGGATAACCACAAAAAATTTGACTGCAGACATGTTTGCACAACATTACCTAGTCCGTTGCAAACTAAAAAAAAAACTGGTTTGGAAAAGATCAATCTACAAATAAAATATGTTTTGACAAATACCAAAGACAAATGAAAGTACCATTTGTAATATATGCAGATACGGAAGCTTTTCTTAAACCCATTGCTGCTTGCGATCCAGACAGTTCAAAGTCTTTTACACGAAACATGCAAGAACATGAAATGTTTAGCTATGGTTATTATATCAAGTGTTCTTATGATGACAGTTTATCAACATATAAGACATATACAGGTCCTGACTGTGCTGAAAGTTTAATGAATAATATGTACAAAGACGTGTGTGAGATTCATAAAAGAAATAGTTTTCAAAAGAAACCATTGCCGCTTAAAGATTGGCAAGAGGCAGACATTATTCAAACAAAAACTTGTTACATTTGTGCAAAAGACTTAAATGCAGATTCAATAAAATATTTTGATTGGCATACGGGTTTATTTAGAGGAGTGGCACATTCCTTATGCAGTTCAAAATTTAGAGCTCCTAAATTTGTTCCGGTTTTACTACACAACTTGAGCAACTATGATGCTCACTTTATAGTGCATGCGTTGAATATAAAAGAAGGAGATATTGATATTATACCACAAAATAAAGAAAAATACATTTCTTTTACAAAAAAGTTAAAAGTGAATGGACATGAGGTTCATTTACGGTTTTTGGATTCGTATAAGTTCATGCCATGTAGTTTAGATAGTTTATCTAAGAATTTAAAAAAGGAACAGCTAAGGGAGTTACGAAAACAAGTACCTAACGAAGAAAGCTTTGGGCGATTGATTCAAAAAGGCATATTTCCATATGAATTTATGTCATCATATGATTCACTGAAAGTAACATCCTTACCCAAACAGTCTGAATTTTATAGTTCTTTAAATGATTGCAATGTTACCGATGAAGATTATAGTAGAGCTCAAGATGTGTGGAACTATTTTCAATGTAAAAATATGTTAGATTATGCGAATTTATATTTAAAAACTGATGTATTACTTTTAGCTGATGTTTTTGAAAACTTTCGAGATGTGTGCATGAAAACGTATGGTTTAGATCCTGCACATTATTATACAGCCCCTGGTCTTAGTTGGGATGCAATGTTAAAATGTACCAAAATTGAATTAGATCTTTTAACCGATTTTGATATGGTGGCGTTTATAAAATCGGGTATAAGAGGAGGTGTCTCAGTGTGTAGTAATCGCTATGCTAAAGCCAACAATAAATACATGCAAAACTTTAACGACAAAACTGAAATATCTTATTTGCTTTATTTAGACGCTAACAATTTATATGGTTGGGCTATGTCTCAGTACCTACCATATGGTGATTTTAAGTGGGTCGACAAAAACATAAATTATAATGTTTCTCCTACTTCAGACATAGGATATATATTAGAAGTAAACTTGGACTATCCAGATCATTTGCATGATATGCATTCCGATCTCCCCTTTTGTCCAGAAAATATTAAAACTAATAATAGCAATTCATCAAAATTAGTACCGAATTTAAATAATAAAAGAAAATATGTTCTACATTATAGAAACCTAATTCAATGTTTAGAAAAGGGGATGAAGCTCGTTAAAGTTCACCGAGTACTTCAATTCCAGCAGAGTCCGTGGTTAGCAAACTACATTGATTTAAATACTCAATTACGAAAACAAGCTAAATCCGATTTTGAGAAGGATTTTTACAAACTAATGAATAACTCAATATTTGGTAAGACTATGGAAAACATTGAAAAAAGAGTGAACGTTAAGTTAGTCACTCATTGGGAAAATAATGGTAAGGTACAAGGGGCTCAAAGTCTGATAGCTCGTCCTGAATTTCATAGCTTATCAATTTTTTCTGATAATTTAGTAGCTGTACAATTAAACAAAACCAAATTACTGTACAACAAACCTATTTATTTAGGTTTGTGTATACTTGATATATCAAAAACTTTGATGTTTGATTTTCATTATGATTACATGAAAAAGAAGTATAACGGTAAAATAAAACTGTTGTATACGGACACAGATAGTTTGATTTATCAAATTTTTACAGAAGACTTTTATTCCGATATTGAACCGGATCTAGAAAAATATTTTGATACATCTGACTATCCTGTTGATAACCGATTTTATTTTCCACAAGTAAATAAGAAGAAAATTGGGTGTTTCAAAGACGAACACAATGGCAAAATATTTACGGAATTTGTTGGGTTGCGTTCAAAAATGTACGCCATGCAGGTAGAAAATACAATCATAGCAAAAGCAAAAGGAATAAATAAAAATGTTACCAAAAAGTTGAAAATGGATAATTACAGATCATGTCTATTTGATAAAAAAACACAATTGGCTGAAATGTATCGGTTCCGATCGATAAAACATGTAATATTCACACAAAAAATAAATAAAGTTAGTCTGTCGTATAATGATACAAAACGGTACATTTCAGCGAATTCAACAGACACTTTAGCTTGGGGTCATTATAGTTTAAGAAATAATATTATATAGAATAAACAAGAATAATTTGTATTTAAGTGTGTATAAATTTGTACCTTTTAAGTTTAATGTGTTTACATTAGTTTAAAGTTATATTCATTTTTAATTATCTACTGTTTAATTTACCAAGAATAAAATGCTCCAACTATATAACGATGAACTTATTTTTTATTCTCCATTCCTTAACACTGTCACACGACAATTACACGTCATTATGATTCATTTCATCCACCCGTTTACTGCAATAGTGGCAGGTCCAAGCAGCTGCGGAAAATCAAAATTTGTAACAAGTTTTTTAAATCATTGTAATGAAATATGCAGTGAAGATTTTTATGAAATTATATGGTGCTATGATGAAATGCAACCATTATATAATTTAAACAATGTGAATTACAATCAAGGTATTCCTGATTTGAGTATGTTCGATGGAAAATTTCCAAGACTACTCATAATTGATGATCTTATGAGAGAGTCAGATGGTAGAATAGTTGATATTTTTACAAAAGGAAGCCATCACAGGAATCTCAGTGTATTTTACATAACACAAAATATATTTCACCAAGGGAAAGGGCAAAGAGATATTTCTTTGAATTCAAGTTACATCATTTATTTTAAAAACCCGCGAGATAGAACACAGATAAGACATTTAGCTCGTCAGGTTTTTCCGGAAAATAGCAAATTTGTTGAAGAAGCTTACAAGGATGCAACAAAAAATGCTCATGGATATCTTTTCATTGATCTTAAACAAAATACAAATGAAATATGTCGCTTTAAAAGTAAAGTTTTTCCATTCGATGGGCATTGTACAATTTATGTACCAAAAAAGGGGTATAAATATGATGCACAACAAATAATTTCTGTCAGTTTCAAATAATGTCTGAAGTAGAAACGTCTAATACGAATAATATTTTAAGAGCTTTAAGTATATTAAAAGAACAATATCGTGAAGCCTTGTTAGAATGTTGTAATGATGATGAAATAAGGCAAATATGCGAGTGTATAATAAACGTTTTTAAAGGAAAGATTCCCATAAAAGAAAATAGCGAATCTGTATTTAACATATGCAAATTCAACTGCTTTGTTTCTACTGATGCTGTTTAGTTAATATTATAAATAGAATATAAAGTGAAGTTTTAGTGTTTAAAAAATGATTAAAAGAATAACGTCTCATAAAGATTTATTAAAAGCATTATTGACATTAAAACCAAAGTATAGAGAAGCATTGTTAAAAAATTGTGGAGATGATGAAATCCACTGTATAACCGAGTGTATTTTCAATGTGTTAAAAGGAAAAGTGCGCTTGGATAAAAAATCTACACGTAAATTAAGAAAACATAAAGATCTTTTGAGGAAAATTGTTTCGAAAGGGACAAACAAAACAAGGAAACAAATTTTAGTACAAAGAGGTGGAGCGTTTTTACCTATTATTCTAGGGTCTGTTCTTAGCGCATTGCTAGGTTCAATTATAAAATAAAGATGGAAAACACAAAAAAAATGATACTTATTGAGCCTGAGGTCATAGATAGACTAAAATTAGATAATGCAGGCACTAAAAATTTGTCACGTTTAGATGAGGAAATGCATAAAGTAATAAAAACTAAAATAGATGACAGGGAAAAGTGGGCACTATATTTGCAAACATTGCAGAGATATCTACATTTCATTGGAGAAGACCGAAAACCATTACAAATACCTATAATACCTTTTGATGAAAAGGAAAATGAAATAAAAGAAACAGTTAAGTCAGAAAAAGCTCCAGATGACAAAGAGACATCTACTGAAGCAACCTATAATGGTTATACAAAATCAGAGTTGCTTGCTTTTATTCCAAAGACATACAAATTGAAAGGTGAACTTTTGATAGATATACTTTTGAAGAACAAAGATAAAATTTTCTGGAATGAAAAAGGCACTGTGTTCGTTCGCAATAAAGAAGTGCATAGAAGTAATATCGTCGACTTATTGAATGATATCTTAAGACCTCTAAAAAACAGTTCACCGAGCGGTTGGCCAGATTTTGCTTATGTACTCAAAGATCTATCAGTCCCCTTAACTTATATTGGCAATCCTAAAAGAGCCACATACATAAGAGTTTTGTCCCAGAGTCCAGCTAGTGCTGGAACAACAAGAGAGAAAGCAAACAGTACTCCTGATAATTTCAGCACACCAACATTAGCTGGCAGTAGTCGCAGTCAAAATAAAGCACAACCCGCTAAAAGAATTAATTGGGAAAAATGGACCCCTTACTAGAAATTCGTAATATTTACTACGATGTATCCCACCCAGCTGGATACAGCAGTCTCAGTAAATTGACTGCAGCTATGAAAAATAAAATGACTAAAGAAGAAACAAAGAAATGGTTGGAATCTCAAGAAACGTACACCCTACATAAACCAGTTCGTCGTCGGTTCCCGAGAAACAAGTACATTCTATCAAATTTTAATGAACTTTGGCAAGCCGATTTAAGTGATATGCGGAGTTACAGTGAATATAACGATGGTTTCAAGTATATTTTATGCGTAATTGATGTTTTTAGTAAGTATGCTTTTGCTAGACCTATAAAAAAGAAAGACTCTGCCACTATAAAAGAAAATTTTAAAGATATATTCTCGGAAGCTAAAGCCACTCCGAGACATTTACAATCCGATAAAGGTACTGAATTTATAGCAAAAGACGTCCAATCTTTTCTTAAATGTAACGGTATAAACTATTACACCACCAATAATCCTGATATCAAAGCAAGCATAGTTGAAAGATTCCAACGTACACTTAAAATGAAAATGTGGAAATATTTTACTCATAATAATACGTATCGATATATAGATATTTTGCAAGATTTACTTAATTCCTACAATAATAGCTTTCACAGAAGTATTAAAATGCGCCCTTGCGACGTAAACTTTGATAACATTATGACAGTTTGGCGCAACTTGTATGAGAGAAACAATGAAGATGCTACGAAAATTAAAGCCAAACCTAAGTTTAAAGTTGGAGATCATGTAAGAATAACTAAGTACAAACATATTTTTCAAAAAGGTTATGAAACCAATTGGAGTGATGAAATATTTTTAATAACATCGATTATAGACAGATCACCCTTTGTTGTTTACACAATAAAAGATTTACAGGGAGAAATTGTTACTGGGACTTTTTATGAAAAAGAACTACAGAAAGTGACATACGACCCCACTGCTTTGTATAAAATAGATAAAATACTGCGCGCCCGCTATTCAGGTCGCAGAAAAGAACTATTAGTGAAGTGGAAAGGTTATCCTGATAAATTCAATAGTTGGGTTTTAGTATCAGATTTAGAAAAATCATGAAAGGCGAAAACTTTTACTTAACTTTACCCAGTAATAGCTCGTTCTCATATTTTCCAAATAACAAAACCACCAACTTCTCCACAAAATTACCAAAATCAATAAAGTTGGATGGAGAATGGTCGGTAGGATTAGTTGAATTTCAGTATCCTTGCACTATGTTTACTGTTCAGGATAATAATAATATAATGTATATCACCAAACGCATGAAAGTTCCCGACCAAGAAGAACTCAGTACAGTAACATACAAGAGTCACATACCTACGTCTAGTTATGAAAACATTAACGATGTTATAACAGCACTAAATTCGAGAGAAAGCTTCAAATTAAGACATGATAAATTAACAAAATTGGTTTCACTCACAGGTGATATGAATAACCTTATAGCTTTAAGGTTTTCCCCTATCTTAAGTCTTCAGCTTGGATTTGACCCTAATACAAACATTGCTACAAAAACAACTGGAAAGTTTCCAGCTAATTTATACCTCGGATTACCATCACAGTTATACATATATTGTGATATTGTAGAACCTCAGATGGTTGGAGACGTCATGTGTCCTTTATTAAGAATAACATCATTAGATCCAGTTAAATATGTGTATGGATCAAACAAAATGCATATTTTTTCACCGCCACATTATGTACCAGTCATGCGTAGAGAGTTTGATACAATTGAAATAGATATAAGATCGAACACAGGAGGAAAAGTTCCATTCCAATTTGGAACGAGCTGTGTTAAACTACATTTTATAAAAAGATAAAAACAAAATGTACACAAGAGACAATAATTTAATCTGTCCATATCATCATTATTATTCTCATCAAGCAGGAACTGGAATCGGAGTAGTCTATAAAGGAGTGTCACATCAACGCGGTCATGGTATAGGAAGCTTTTTAGGGGGTTTGTTTAGGTCTGTTCTACCACTTTTATCAAATGGAGCTAAAGTTATTGGTAAAGAAGCTCTGAGTGCGGGGGTAGGTCTTTTATCAGATATAGTAAGTGCTAGGCCTTTAGAAGAATCTGTCACAAATCGTTTTAAAGAAGCTACTTCTAATTTAAAAAGAAAAGCTGATGACAAAATTATAAGAGCTATGAGTGGGTCGGGGTATAAAAATAGAAAACGAAACCATAAAGCCCTCATTCACTCGGAGAATTTGAAAGCAAGAACAGTGAAAAAGGCGAGGAAAAGTAAATTTTCAACAATTAATGATATCTTCTCTTAAAATAATTTAAAATGTCATTTTTACATAATCATTCTTGTGAATGTGCAAAGTCAGAATTAGATATATTTGCTTTACCATCGACGCAAACAAGTATAGAAAGCGGACAATGGATTTATTACAAACCTATTTCATCTCTTAGTGACGATGGCCCTATAGAATTTCAAATACCCGGTTCCGGGGATGATTATATTGATTTAACACACACATTGCTTCATGTGAAAGCCAAAATATTGAACCAAGATTTGTCTAATATTGACTCTGAAAAAACATCAGTAGCTCCAGTAAATAACTGGCTTCATTCGCTATTCAGTCAATTAGATGTATACTTAAATCAAAAGCTTGTTTCTCCACCAAATAACACATATGGATATCGTGCATACATTGAAACATTATTGAATTATGCACCTGCAGCAAAAGAGTCCCATCTTACATGCTCAATGTGGTATGAAGACACTGCAGGAAAAATGAATAACACAGATGATTCAAATAAAGGATACACTTCAAGACTAAAATATACAAAAGACAGCAAAGAGGTCGAAATAATAGGACACTTACATGGAGATATATTTAACCAAGAAAAGTTTTTAATTAATGGAGTTGACATGTGCATCAAACTTATACGTTCAAGGGAATCATTTAACTTGATGTCTTCATCAAATGATATCAAAGTCAAAGTGGCTATCACTGAAGCAACATTAATGGTGCGTAAAGCTCGAATAAATCCAAGTGTACTACTCGCTCATCAAAAAGTATTAGCTACTACAACTGCGAAATATCCAATCACGCGAGCTGAAGTAAAAGTTTTGACCATTCCATCCGGTATTCAAGGTAAAACACTAGATAATGTTTTTCTAGGTCAGATACCAAAACGTTGTATTATAGGATTTGTGAATAATACAGCTTTTAACGGAAGTTTTACCAAAAATCCGTATGATTTCGATAACTATGGTTTAAATACGTTTAGTTTGTATATTGATGGGATTCAAATTCCTTCTAAAGCATTACAGCCACAATTCAGCAGTGGGTTGCATACTATTATGTATCATACGCTTTTTTCCGGAACTGGTATTCATTTTTTAAATGAAGGAAATGGTATAAATCTGAGTAGATATCCGAAAGGTTACTGTTTGATGGCTTTTGACTTAACTCCTGATTTATGTGCAAATTCAACTTCACACTGGAACTTGATTAAACATGGCAGTGTTAGATTGGAAGCACGGTTTGAAAATGCCCTAACTGAAACAATTAATTGTATTGTTTATGCTGAATTTGATAATTTAATTGAAATAGATAAGAATAGAAATGTAAACGTCGACTTTAGTAGTTAAGTAATAATTATATAAGATAACGGACTTTGATTATCTCTCAGATGCATTTTTATTTTTGTGTAAATTAGACCTTAATAAGTATGAACACTTTCGAGATAAAAAAATATTTGAGATCAATTCATAACTCCTTAGCTGATAATGTATTTCCCGCTAATCGTCTACCAATTTTTATGACAGCACCTGTGTATTTGATAAGTAATTTAGACTCAGACACAAAACCAGGGTCTCACTGGGTAGCAATTGTTATTCATTCAAATGGTGTTGGTGAATATTTTGACAGTTTTGATCGTAAACCTGAAGGTCATCATTTAAATTATTTAAAAAGGAATTCACGAACATGGAAATACAACCATAAAGCTATTCAAAACATTTTTTCGTCTCTGTGTGGAGAATATTGTTTAGTGTATTTGTATTTAAAGTACAGAGGTCTAAGTCTTGAAGATTTCAATAACCTATTTACTAAGGATTCATTGAACAATGATTTCTTATTAAATGATTTCTTTATAACTTTCTTTAAGTAATATTTGAATGTGTATATAAGAAGTTACCCTTATACTTAAGCTAAAATGATTAAAATGTGTTTAGATTTAAAGAACGGTTATGTCATATGTGTTTTATGAAATAAATGGTGTATACATTTTAATACAGGTGTTTTAATTTTATTTCCATTACAAGAATAAGGTACTGTTATTAAAAGGAAAAAAGAAACAAACGTTATTTTAATGTTATTTTATTATTTTACATTGAATTTAAACCGACATAGACATTACAATGTTAAAAATAACAAAGCCAACTAAAACAGAAAAACACAGAAATAATTAGTAAACAAATCAATCATATTTATCCAATTAAAGAGTAGGCGAGTATGCTGTGGAGGATAAAATATAGTTATCCTGTATGGAATTTATAATTTCTTCGACTTCTTCGTCTTCTTCTCGACTCCAATCAACTGATAGTGGATTGACAATCTCTATAGACTGCGTCAGAGGGTCCGAATGAGGTTCTTGAGTCTTGGGAGGGTCTTGACAATTCGCACAATATGCCTTCATTGGCAATACACCATCAACTGTATCCAGTGATTCACAGTCTTTTGAAGAAGAGTAGTGCCCCTCGCAGGGGGTGAAAAATGGCTTTACGTCGTCATCTTGAATTAAACACTCAGGTAATTCGTTATTAATATACCAGAATCGAATATATCTTGAATATTCTGTAAGGATAGTTTGTTTTGAGATGGTCGCGATAACTTTTTTAGAAAGATACATTTTTAATGAATAACGAGCTTGTGGCACGAATGCAAGCTTGGTGCTGACTGATTTACGAAACTTAACATCACTCGCTTGAATAGTGAAGTCGCCCCTATTGTCCTGTCCATCCATAGATTTTCATTGTTAGGATGTTTTTGAGGTAGAAAGGGAAGTTGCTGTGTTGTTGAGTGGCGTGGTATTTAGGTACTGTTTTTTCTGTTTTAGATGACTGAGAATTATGAAATTAGTTATCGAAAAAGTATTTTTTACAGTCTTGTGATTGCGAGACGTTCTTCGTGATATCGTATATTAATTCCTTGCTGCGGTCGTAAATATTGTCCGTGACCTTTGTGTAGTATTTAGCACGAAAATCGGCTATTTTCCACTGGTTGTTTGACGACACCTTGGCTAATTTCTTGAGATCGTAGACTTCTACTTTAATTAGATGTGTGGCGTTTGCTGCGTCATCGGTATTCGACGATATGTAGGATACACCGCCGTTTCGAGCCATCCCAACTGTTGAAGATTGCGTTTTCTTTTGCTTTTTGATTTTGGGTGTGTCGAAAAATTGATCGATAGCATTATCGCTGCCCGCCCGTTTTAGTGATTTTTGATCGGGTTCGACAATAGTAAATGCAGTTTCATCATCACTTGATGCAGCGAAATAATAATTCTTGAATGTGTTTGGTAGGTCATCAACGTTTATTCCCGAACCCTAAAACAAAACAGACATATATATTATGCGTTATTAACGGGAACTATGCTGTAATAAAATTTACTTAAATAACAATCAAAAATATTGCTTCATACACATCACATCAACATGTACTAGTCCTCAATCGAATATATTACTTATCAATACACACAATGCAATTTATACGGCATAAATACAAAGTATTTCTCCCGAGAGTATGTAAGTAAGTATAACATACACATGTACCAGTCCTTTGACGAACGTAGGCCTCGTAATTTTCGTAACATACATGTCAGATAAATACAAACAGTGTTGAACAAAAATGAGAGAAATAAATATAACGATTCTTACCTCCATTTTTCCTATGCAGCTAGCTGTAGACCGAGACATGATGTTAGGTTAGGTTAGGTTAAACTTTCACAACGAACACGAACACTAGATTTGATTTTTAATACTATATCACGCACTCCAAATCAAGTTGTGGAGTACAGACAAGCTTGTTCCGCTTTTATAACGAAACCACGACAAACAGGGGTATTTTTTTTCAATATCGTTAACCACCACCCACCGTGGATACTTGTCTCGACGAGTTTAATTTTTGAGAAAGTTCGCTTTGTTAGATAAATGTTGGGGCGGAAGACACCGTTATAAAAAAGTTAGTCTTTACAATCACAAGACAATAAGCACATTTCAAAATTTATCTCTAAATATTATAAATACACAGCAGGCGGCATCGTCAAAAGGAAACAAGGGTCTTTACAACTTAATTGTATTACATGGTGGGTTTTACTATTAGCGAACAATACAAATATTGAAAAAGTCGGCAAGGCAAAGATTTGTATTTACGGCTGAACCATTGTTCACAATACAGTAGGCTCAACGTGTCGAAACTTGCTCGCTGGTGTACAGAAACACAACAGTGGTAGGTATGAACTTTATAAATGGTAGGTATAAGTTAAATTGATGGTGATATAAAAATATTATGAATAATCATACGTATTGATTTACTTACGCTTTACTGCCTAAGAAGTATCTATTGGTACCATGAATTGACAAAATGCATGTATGAAATGAAAAGATTATATGAGCCGCGACGTATATCAAATTCAGCCACGAATTAAAGTATCATTGATATAATGAACTCCAAAATTGGAGAAGTAAAAAGGGATTTCATACAACGAACCATGAATTCCAACAAGAATTCTAATATGACAAACCAACAAGAACGCAAATTGACCGCGACTTAATTTTATATGAAGCACGAAATAATTAGAAATCAAACCGCGGAACCGCGAATTAATTTGATACCAACCGCCGATTAATTTGATATCGACCGCGGATTAATTTGATAGCGACCGCGGATTAATTTAATTACATACGCGGATTAAGTTGATATAAAACCGCGGATTTATTTGATATAAAACCGCGAATTAAAAGCATATGTGACGAGCTTTTTGCAGACACCGACAGAACCACCGTAAAGGGGGTTTTCGGGTGGTCTAGAACCGGGGAATAGTATCTACTAACGGCACAATATACTATAACTAAAAGTAAGCAAAGGCGGCCTTATCGCTTGTACCGATCTCTTCCAGGCAACCTATACCTTTACAGAGCTTTCTTCAGCTAATATTTTTATGCGTTATATACTTAGTATAACCCCAACCCGTGACATTATGATGAATATCGAGAGCTCGTAAACACGGCGGCATAATCAACGGATCGTATTACCTGATGTGCGCTCTGTTTGCCGTCGCGTGTACGGAAGATTGATTGCCTACGTAGGCGGATCGCACACTTCACGCACGACGGAGCGCTAAAATATCGCAGCGCTCTGTCAAATACATACTAGAAAGGTCAGTCCCATACTAAAACCGCACTCGACGGGTGACACTGCGATAACGTTGTGTCAACAGCGGTTGAACGGTTTTAACACGGGGATTCACATTTCTAGTGTGGATCTGACAGACCGTTGCGATGATTTAGCACTCCGTCGTGCGTCGAGTGTGCGATCCGCCCTACCAGGGAACGAGCTCCGTAGGTAACCGAAACCCATTTTTGACTAGGGGTAAGCATAAGCAGCAGTGAGCTATGCGTATATTTCTGCTTATTTGGTAATATTTAACTGTTATAATATGTATGTGATTAATTTAAGATGCGAAATAAATGTATTTGTATTTTATTGTAACCGAAAATATAGAATATCCGATATAAAACCGTAACTGGAACCGAAATAAATGTTTTGGATAATTTCAGGGCACTGCCTCACCAAGCCCTGTTATAAACAACTAGTGCGACTATTTCTGAAACATGTCGTATGTGTCATTTGGACTGATTGTTTTATTTTGTTGCAAAGTCATGATAATAAACTTTACACTTTCCACTACTTAAGGCGATAGATTCAAAAAAAGTGTTATCTGATGAGTTAATGTCCGTGTCTGAAACTTACCGAAATTTTCCGAAATATTATCATATCCGAATCCGAAATAATATTGATTTACGCACCGTATCCGTATCCGTTTATATCGGTAACATCCATACACATACTTACATATTTACCAGACGAGTAGGTACATACATATTTGTGGAGCCGCGAGTTTACAGCGGGGATTGCGCTTCTTCGAATGGCTACATGTTTGTCATGTCATTATCGCGCTTCGCATGACTGATTGTCCTATAAATTTGACGTAACGACGCCTTTATATTTCGATCATATTTCGCGCACTAAAAGACATGACTCATGCGGTGTTACCCCACTCTGAGGCGTTACCTCGCGCTGAGGCGTTTTTAGGACTTGAAGTGCAAGCGAGAGCGCGGAACGAGAGGGACAATCGGCCTCCGCGTTCGACATAAATGTAACCATTCCATTCATATATTTTTATGACATTATCACGTTTAACTATCGTTAGTAATCCGACTTTACAGACAACCGATTCTCCTTTCTGATTTTAAGAGCACTCACTGAAAAATGTTTGACGAACAGCTAAAACAGAGATAGTAAGCTATTTTTTTCTGACTCCGCACGCATCGAACTGTCATTTCTGTTGAGTCAGTCAGGGAGGCCGAGAGGGTGGCGCAGGTCCTGGGCAACCCTGCGTTTTCCAAAATTGCGTCTCCGGCAACGCTTGTTCTTGCCTCAAACACTGATTGAATCGTCTGTCACGGACGTATGAAGCCAGTGATGACTCTGTTAAGATATTTAATCTCAAGCAGAGTCCAATTTCTGATTCTACGCGCTTTAGCGCCACCAACCAAACACAAAATTTACACTTTAATCACATAGTGGATATTATGAAGACCTAAATGAGTAGAGCATGAATAATGAAAAGACGGTGAAATAACTTGAACATATTATCATCATCGTCAAGGTCCATCGAGTCGTTGGTCGACCCGGTGGTCAATCACACGCGATAGAAGATAAATGATAAAACTATAATTGTCATCATTCACCGAATCCCGTTCCTCTGTCGGGGTCCGCTGCCTAACCTAACTTAGGGGATTGGACATGGAACCCATTTTTTTAAAACACAGAGCCACTGCGATCTGACCTCTGCAACCTGAAGGTTAACCTGGCCCGAATCCTAGGTTAAGTCACATTCAAATATCTAATCGTCTGAATTCAAATTTTATTTCAATTTGGGTTTCATCACGATGTTTTGTCCTTCACCGCACTATAAAAACACATTAGTACATGGCGAGGATCGAACTCGGGTATCACGACTGTAAAACCGGTGTCCTAACCACTTAGCCACCGGTGCTCCTACTCCGAACAAAACGATTCTCATTCTCAAATTACTCGGTCAAGTGCGGTGTCATATCAAATTCAAATTAATAATATGATATCTCGTGTGAATCGCAAAAGAAATGGCTACAAGCCAAATTCTTGGGGCAATACGAGAATTTATAGGTGACACCACGTTCCAATGTCGGATTAGGATTTTTCCGGTGTTTAACTTTGCGGCGACCTTCGAACTGGCAGCGGACATTTCCCCGGTACCAGCAGGGACGGAATCCGGATGCGGTTGCGTTTCTGTCCCGAGCTCCAGTGCATGCGGCCGTCATTCGATTCATCCAGTTTTGTATCTTTTGCGCACGCGTCCTTGCCATAGGCGGATTGCACACTCAACACACGCGCGCTAAAACATCGCAGAGCAAACAGTCTGTCAGATCCATACTAGAAATGTCTATCCCATACTAAAACCGCAATCGACGGAAGACGCTACGATAGCGCTGCGTCGACAGCGGCTGAGCGGTTTTAGTATGGGGATTAACACTTCTAGTATGGAGCCTGACAGACCACTGCGATGTTTTATCACTGTCGTAAGTTAAGCCTGCGATCCGCCAATAGCATCATTCAATTTTAACCCGCTAGTTTCGTAAAAAACTACTAAGGAATGAATCCAAAAATGAGCTGTAGCCTATGAATATCTACAAAATCTTGCACTACACTCGCCACCCCGCCTGCGAAGTGACGAGTATGGCCATACCAAATTGCCACATGTCCCGCATTCGACTCTCGTGGCTGTATTCAGTATTTTATGCTGTTGTGATTAAAAATATGCAATTTAACTGAACAATAGCTTTAGAAAACAGAAAATCACGTTAACTATTCGTGACATCGTTAGCAACAATGTGTTGTCGAGTGAATTTTCCGCAGTTGTGATTTTTTTAAGTAATCTAACTTCACGGTAGTTTTTGGAAATGGGCATTTCATTGCAAATGTTGACAATTCAGCTTGACATTACCGTTCAGAAAATAGAAGGCAAACGAAAGACGGCTGTCACAAGGCATGATGTCAATTTTCTATCTTTGCATCTCAACAGCTGCTATATACAAATGTCGAATATTTATTTTATTTACACAATTCCCAGTACAACTCAGTCATTCATAAAATACAAAACTTGTACTTTTAAAACTTTTGTCCAATGTGTAGTACATTGGTATTATACTCCATTTATAGTTTTAGTATAAAAAAAAATAGTTACTCGTAATAAACAAATTAAAACGTTTTAACGCCATCGAAATAAGAAAGACATGACTTCATCTATTATATAGTATTTTCATACAAAACATCGTTTTAAAAAGTATCTCATCTGACCTGCCCGTCATCACGCCTTATTACATCATGTACGCGAAAAACTGTGTTAATCATGTGATATAATTTCCTTATTATGAATCGTAATTCTATTGCTATGATATATTATGAATTCATATCCGGCCAGTGCGTCGTAAAAGAGTTACAATTAATCCAGGGTGTAAGGCGCAGTGTAACGAATAACTTGCAGGCATGATCAGACCACACAGCGTCAGTGGCCAAGTGGTTAGGACACCGGTCTTACAATCGTGACACGTAGTTCGGTCCCCGCCATGTAAAAATATGTGTTTACTGACGTACATTTACCGATTGCTCTTACGGTAAAGGAAAAATACATATATCATGCCTTTATCCCTTGCGGGGTAGGCAGCTAGAGCGTTAACGGCGGTAAGAATACGGTCGCTATCGCCACGACTGACATTTTTGAGGATAGTTTTCCAAGGTAGTTTCAGAAAACATAATGGATCACTATAGTGACAGGTTGTCAGCCTGTCGCCTAAAAATTGTAATACACCAATACTCTCGAGCCCCTTAGTCGCCTGTTACGACTCCCGCGGGAAGGATGTGGGGAGATGTTATTCTAAGCTGGCATCACACGGCATTGTGGGGAGATGCTATTCTAAGCCGGCATCACACGGCATAAAGAAAAAATATCGTGATGAAACCTACATTCGAATAAGTTAGATAGCTAACCCCGACAGAGAACGGGATAAGCCAAGGAGAATAATGATCAGACCATTGAATATTTGCTATAGAGCCTATGATGGCAAACAATAATATTCAGAGTTTGCATAGAAATTCAGTCAGGCAAATTGTAGGTAGAAGTCTAAAGTATTTTTTTCGTTTGCCAAGCTCCCATTCATAAAGTATTTTTCAAATTGTTTCGGATGGCACGTTAAGCCGTAGGTTCCGGTTGCTGTCTATGATTACTTAGACGGCGGTCGTTACACAACGCCACGTCAGAAGCCTGCTACTTGTAGAAAACGGTTGAAAAATTTGACGACTTGATGTCTCACAAGAAAAGAGAGAGTTGTTAGGTTTCTTAGTCTACTCATGGCTGTAAAGTTTTTGGGACTCCACGGATAACGACTTCAAAACTTTCAGATTTATTACGTGTGGTATCACCTCGAATCAAACACACCCAGCAAAACCGTCAGTATTGCTAGATTATGATATCACCGGCCAGACGTAAATAACCAGAACCATTAATAGGTAACGTTTATCGCACATATACAACACTAGATTGCGGAACCGGATAAAGGACTCTTTCACACTCGACATCCAATGCACCGCATTTCTGACGTCCGTCAAATAACGCTGAACCAACGCAGTGACTGCATACGATGCACGATAGCTAGCGCTGGCGCTGCGCCAACGGGAGTGCCGTTTCTAGTATGAATTTGACAGACGGATCCATTAGAACAGCGTTATTTTTGCGCTGCATTGGCCTTAAAGAGGCCTTAGCAGTATCGTGCGTGTTCAAAAAACCTGTAAGCACACATCACTCCTTTTTACCTTACGAGGTGGGAAGAGTATCAACGACCGTAAAAATACAGTCGTTATTGCCGACTCAGACAAAAGTTGAAGTTTCAGAAAGATTACGTATCACTATAGGAACAGGCGTCCAACCAGTCGTCTAAGATTACAATAAACGCGAAACTTTCGAGCCCCTTTGTCGCCTTTTACGACCACTGTGGGAGAGAAATAGGGTCATGCTATTCTCAACTGGCATAGAACAGGTATAGAACACCTCACCGCACGGTATTGCAATTAATGAGATTACTCTCATAATTACTCATACAAAATGCCAACTTTGATTCTGTTAACTACTCTCATCAAAACACAAAAAAACAAAAAAACACCGGACAATCCTGTGGTGCGTGTGCAAACTGCCTAATTGTTCATGCTGCCAGGCTTTTAATCACTGCGCTTTCCATTTCCGTTTTCCCTCAAACTGTGTAACGTACATGTGTACGGTTATCGATCGGTAGTAAAACTGATATTACAGCCAGTCAGTCCACTTTGTCATACATTGCTGGTTGTCTTAAGTTTATTTTTACCTATGTTGCCACATGCGGTCCACACACAAATCCTGAAACGCGGTATCGAAGTGTACCGATCGCTACACATAACACTCCCAAATACACTGGGCACAACACCCGACCAGGGCCCCAAGTCTGCTATTTTTGGCATGGTAAGGCCTTCGAAACTCAACTGTCACTCAATTGCCATTGTGATTTTTCTATACTTTCAACTGTTAGCAGACGCCGAAATGACCGAAATCATCCAACTGAGACGGAATCGACATCCAACTGTAACGATTTTCACTTAGCAGACTTAGGGCCCTGGCGGGTTGCTACCCGCCTCCCTCCTCAGTCGTCACTCGGTTAACTGGCCTCGCCATCTATCACTCTTCCTAAACTGTAATGCTGATAAAATAACCAGCATACATACATACACCAATCACGCCTATATCCCGGGAGGGCAGGCAGAGCGCTGACGACCGTAAAGTTACGGTCATTATCGCCACGTCTGACAAATGATTAAGGGTCGTTTCAGATGAGTCGTGTATCAGGATAGTGACAGGTTGTATGCCCGCATTGTATGCTAAATCGGCTCTGTCGGTACGGTAATGTGTGGCTAGCGGATATTGAGTAAAAATTGGGTTAATTATGAATGAATACGAATACAGATGTCGGTCGGTCATTCATTAGGATCATATTTCTGTTATTTATGTTATGAGTGTTATAATGTTAGTAATTAATGTGTTTTTGATTTTGTTTGGTTCGCCTTGCTTGATTTTCTATTTTTGAGTGTGTTATCTACACTAATAATTATGAATGGAAATATTCTATTATTTGTATGTATAAACTGAATCTTTTCTCTTTGCTTAACATTTTATTTAGATAATATTGATTGAAATTAATGGTTTAAATGGTCCCCTACTAATTGATATGACGTTGGTGGAATCTGACACTGCAGAATTTAGACAAAAAAAATATATGTTGGAGGAACAGTTGTGGAGCTTTGTGGCATGTTTAATAGTTCAATTAGATTATTATTCCAATAAGACTCGGAGAAAATAAAGAAAATATTGCAACAATGGTGCTTCCACCCCTGTCTGTCGCGTGCTGGCTCGCGGCATGACAAGTTTTGATTGTCCGAAAAGAAAGATGGTTCCGTGCTTCGGAGCACCCGTGGGTCCGGGTGGCGTCGAACACAATCATTTCACAGGTCTGCTACTTATTTCAGACGGTTGAAGAAGTCTGACATTCCATGGGTTATTAGACGACTCGGCCTACACGAAAAGAAGAAATGTACCCTGAAAAATTGATTCAAGAAAAGTTTACAGGATATCATGAAGCTGAAACTTCACAAAAGAGAAATACTCTCATAACACTTCTAGGTTTAAAGTCTAGAGATAGTTTAGTTTGGCAGATCGCACACTTATCGCAGCGACCTGTCAGATCTAAACGTCACTCCCCATACTAAAACCGCACTCGACGGACGATGCTGCGATAGCGCTGCGTCAGCAGCGGTTGAGCGGTTTTAATATGGGAGTAACGATTCTAGTATAGATCTGACCGGCCGCTGCGATATTTTAGGGGTCCGTCGTGCGTTAAGTGTGTGATCCGTCTTTGTGTGCTAGCTGAGTGGAAGTTGGAATCCTGTAGATGTTTGTTAGAAACGTTGAATCGGATACAATTTTGAGGAGAGCTTGAAATCGTTTATATCGATTTTAATCCCATCAGCAAGATATTTGTAAAATTTCATTTGCACGAAATGGTATGTTTGAAATATATTAGAAAGGTTTATTGTAACTGAAATGCCAAAACCCGGACAGAAGTGGGGATAAATGGAAGAAGGGGAGGCCTTTGCTCTGCAGTGGGACACTACAGGCTCATAATAATAATAAAATTATTGTTGTAACTGACTTTCTGATAAATGAAGTATGAACAACAGACTTTTGTGGCTGATTTTATTAACATTTTCTCCATAAACTCGAAAATGAAACCACAAATGTTCCAGCTTTAATTAGTTTACTTTTTGCGGAAACATAACAACTTTATTATTAATTTATGCTAACCTACAAACAACTCGCTAACTCTGGGGTAAATTATAATGAATTCGGAGAATCGTAGCCAAAATGTTGATTTTGCTTGTTAATATTCAAACAAATCGAAGGTATAAGTCCTAAATATACGTGACAGAGGGCGCCACTCCTAGTAATAAAAGCTAAAACATAATTATCTAACATGAGATTACGAATTTTGCTGGATCACTTTGATTTGTACTTTTTTTACAATTCGATTAGTATTTTGTAAATTCGATTTTATTTAGGTAGATCGCACGCTGAACGCACGACGGGTCGCTAAAATATCGCTGCGTTCTGTCAGATCCATACTAGTCTGTAAGTTTAGGTACTTATCTTTTTGTAAAAAAACTTTGTATTATACTGACAGTTCTGAAGTGTCACTTTCATACAAAGTGTGTTTACAAAAAGATAAGTACCTAAACTTACAGACTATAGAAATGTCAATTTTCATACTAAAACCGCTCAACCGCTGTAGACGCAGCGCTATCGCAGTGTCATCCGCCGAGTGCGGTTTTAGTATGGAGAATGACGTTTCTAGTATGGATCTGACAGACCGCTGTGATGCTTTAGCGCTCAGTCGTGCATCAAGTGTGCGATGCGCCAAGTTTCGGACCGTATGTGTACAAATGACATAAACCATATTTCATATTAGCCGCCTCAAATATTAATCTAATTCTTTTTTCTTATCTTTACAATGGTGTAACTATTACCGTTTATGAGATAAAGCGTCCAAACCATTTCAGATAAACAAGCGCAAAAACAAGACGTGTATTCCCCCCCTCCTTAATTTTTGTTTTCTTCCAATTATTGTGTTCATTACATTATTTTTATAAGTATGTACAGAAATATGGCACCTGTAAAAATTACATTTCGCTTCTGTCTCGGTTGATGAGAGAAGCAAAGTCGATTCTTTGGATAAAAGAATTTGACGATTGACGTGAAACGATGATGGATGATTTGATAACCACACATAATAACCACACAAAAGCCAAACAAATTCTGGCACAATAGTCCTCAATTACCAGGCGCACAGAATTCAAATGGAGATCGATCGGTTGGGACTATAACAAATAATTGGCAGTGACACGTTGTGACCGATGATGACTTGAAATGCAGTGATCAATCATACGACTCAGGTGGTATTTATTGAGTCAATCGTACACTACCAACAAAGTAAAGTGGCTAACGAAATACTAGTAAGGCGGTTCGCTCACGTGACGCACGACGTCGCGCTAATACATAGCAGTGGTCTGTCAGATCCATACTAGAAATGTCAATGCCCATAATGAAACCGCTCAACCGCTGTCGACGCAGCGCTATCGCAATGTCGTCCGTCAAGGTTTTAGGGCAGTGACGTTTCTAGTATGGATCTGATAGACCACTGCGATATTTTTGCGCTCCGTCGTGCGTTAAGTGTGTGATCCGCCTTCGGATAGTTTCAGTTACGGATATTACCTAGAAACAACAATTTTTGTAGAATAAATTGCACTAAGTGTCATGTAATGTAAGATTGGTAAATGTTAAGAGTTTACATTGGAAAAAACCAAACGCTGTACGATCATGTTTCAAAAATAACCAATGATAACGCGGTGAGTCAGGCGCTGCCATTATCCGAAATTATCCGAAACTTTTATATAGGTTTCGGTTACGGTTACGGAGCTCCACAACATCTCTAAGTATCTAGTACGAATTACATCTCTGGTCTATGGGTAACCAGGAGGACTCCGACAGGATCGATTAGATACCCAATACGTCAGAGAAATGCTTTCATTCACCAGGCGCCCAGGATTCTAATGAAGATCACAGTCAAGTCATTGGCAAACAACCCTCAATTATGGGGTGCATGGGACGGTATGCCAAAAACTTTACAGGGGTGATAAAACTGAAAACGTTCGCAATAGTAAAATGGAAAAAAGGGTAAATTTCCGTTTAGATAATTTTTAATACGAGATCGAAACAGTTTATTCAAATTTTAACTCTATATTTGCAGAGTTTTAGGTACATCATACCACACCTAGTATACTGGCTAAACCATAGATAGAGCTAAACAAATGTAGGTGCAATGCTCTCCAATTTACTAGGCGCACAGGATTCAAAGGAGATCGATCCACCGCAACTGGATGGAACTACTCGTATTAATAGTCATAGGTGCAGTTTGGACTGAAAACGATGGTGAAATTGAAGATCTGAAAAGCAATTTGCCAAGTTATATTAAAATGTCCATGCTCGCCAGACGGATTTGCGAATGCAGTGCTTCATTCACAGAATAGGCATGATGACTGACAGGTGAAATCAGCTAATTTTCAAAACGTATTTTGTATGATAATATGAATAAATGACGTCACGTCTCTCTAGTTTCGAGAGTGTCAAAACAATTACTTTTACATATCTCATGCTCTGAAAGTAGGTCATTACTGACAAAAAACACGACCTGTAAGTGCAACTTACAGGCGAGGTTTTAAAACTAAGCCTGTAAGTAATTTTAAATATGGAACTAGAAAAAGAACCAATAGAATCGCGACAATTAAAAAGTTAAAATCAACCTCTTCTTATTTTTAATAAGAGTGGCATCCAATTAGTTGTATACGATTTTAAATTTCGAACTGGCCGCTAGGTACGTATTGTATTTCTTGAACGCAGGAATTATATTTTAATCTGTATTTTTATAACCTCAATAAGTGAGTTTGTCGAATTATTACTCAATATTACAATAAAAAAAGTAAAAAATACTAATATCGCTACGATCAAGAAAATGTCTACTTTATGGTAGAATACTTTTCTTTCATATTAATTCAATATTTTTAAATCATAGAAAAAAAAGTTTAGTGGTGTAATTTGAATACCAGACGATACAATCATCATTTATGGATCGTTTTCTTGTATTTATCGCTTTATTTTACTCAATTTTCATTCGATATGTAAAGCAGTATACGTACCACGGATGTAACATCAATAACAACCTCGGAAAGGTACCGTTAAAAAACCTCGGTTGTTATTGATGGCTTACATACCTCAGTACGTAATCTACTATTACAATACTTTTCTGTTTATTAATTCAACTTTGAATATTGCGAAACACTATCAATGAAGTATGTAGTATTTCTGAACAATATTTTTAAGCGTAGGTAGGGTTCACAGATAAAAGTGCTTCATATAAGCCGCCTTTTGTAGTGTAGTGCTGGCTTATAGCAACAACCTATTTCTGTCTATAGAAATGCAGGTACAATAATGTCCTGTCTACCAGGCGCACAGAAGTTTAACGAGATAAAGCCAACGCTGCTGGACTCAGATTGGGATGGGCATTGAACATTTGTGAAGTTGTGAATAATGGTGATCTGAAAACCAATTTTGCAAGGTTTCTAAACGGATTGGCAAGTGCAGTGCAATTTGTTTCATTCACAAAAAAACACTGCTGTCCATTGCCCATTGATTGGATTTATTTCTTAACCGCTTTTTGCAGTGTACTGCCGCCTTGTGGCAGGTCAAGTGAGCTACTTTTTAAAACGATACTTTGTATGAAAATACGAAGAGATGAAGTCACGTCTCTCTAATACGAATGGCACAGTACTTACTTTTATATTATTTTTCTGTTTATTAGTTCAACTTTTGAATATTTCGGAAATGTATAAATGGAATCTCTAGTATTTTTGGACAATAGTTTTAAGCGAACAACTTTTGTATTTTAATAATGACCATCATCTAGCGAATTATAAAAGAAATTCAGGCACAATTCCATAGACTAAATATTGTAGCACAATACTCTCCAAATGACCAGGCGCCCAGCAGTCTAAAGGAGATCGATCGACCACTTATTGAACTGACTGGGCTTTGTCTTAGTGGAGTTTGACCGATGCTGATCTGAAATGCAGTGTTGAAGCCACAATTTAATCATACGGCTACGACGGCTGGGGGCGGAATTAATTACTCAAGTCTAGGAATTGATGGCCTCAATATGTGAGTCTCCTTTGACTTCATTACTTATGTTTAGAGCTCGTTTACTGGTTTAGTTTTGTAACCGGTATTTTAACATAAGTACATAAAGTAAAGAGTGTTTCGTTACAGTTTGGCTTTATCGTAACTTAAAGAAACGGTTTTCTACATAGAGAAAAATTAAAAGGTTTTGCATCAAATAACCGGTTAATAAAGGGTTTTACCGGTTCTACACGCATTAGAACAAACAAACAATTTGAAACCTGACCGCCGCGATCCTCGTGAAGTAACTTTGCAGTTTTGGATTTTGTAAAAATATGCGAGCGATTTTAAGTCAAAAATCTAGTTGGCGGTTGAAATCTCCTATCACCAGCTTTTGTCGTGATTGTTACAAAAAATAAAAAAAACAATAGAATTCGGCTTTATTTCAGAGTCAAAAGTTATAAAAGTTATATACCGCCATGTTCCGTGTGCCGTGTGGTGTTGGCAGAGTAGAATAACACCACCCCATCTCTTCCCGTGGGCGGCAACAGATAGAGGGATTAACCAGACCCAAGACCGGTCTTGGAAAAGGGCAACTCCAAATCAAACCCGGTACGGGGCATCCACCAGGCGCGTGTGACAGAGGTGTATTGTGCGGTAGACTCCTGCAGCCGACCTGTCTCCACAAGCATCGACTCGTCGTTCTTGTGGAGTCAGCCAGGAAGGCCGAGAGGGTGGCGCAGGTCCTAGGCAAGCCTGCGTTTTCCATAATTGCGTCCCAGGCACGCCGTGCCTGTGTTCTTGCCTCAGGCACTGATTGGATCGTCTGTCACGGACGTATGAGGCCAGTGAGTAACGTACCCAATAAAGGCATCAATACAAGCGTAACTGCCTCACGTGCCATTTTCTATACATATCTCATGAGCAGTGCAATCGACTCGCCCGACACTTTTGAAAAGATTGTTTTTGAAGGGGAAGCCAACCTTTTCAAAACGTAATGGATGTTATTCTTTACTATAAATTCAATCCAAGATATTGTACGTGCAATATCGATAAGTACTCAATACTCATGTGGATTGCGATAGATTCTATTTGTAGTAAAATTACCTTATAAAAAATTAATAAGTCTGAGCTGTGTATCCCAAACTTCCTATAGTTACAAAGTTCTACTGGAATGTCCAAAATTTTAGACGGTTCTCTGTAATATTGTCATAATTTTGTTGCCATTCCTATATTTACATAGATTTTAATAACAAATGATAACTACCTCAATAACAAAAAAAGTCATATCGATAAAAAAGCTTATTTTATATTTTTGTAAATTGCCAAACAAAGAGCAAATACTTTTTTATTATGCAATCCCTCCGGTATAAGAAAATTTTAGGTGCAAGTATAACTAAAAATGACGTGCCAAAAACAGTCACAGCCAATCGTGTGCAGGAAAGCTTCCAAGCAAATAGCATTTGAATCCGTCTTATAACGTGTGCCAAAGATTTGCTACCCCGCATTCTTGTACAAATGTAGTGCAATCATGACTGAATTTGAAAGCGTGGTTTCAGTCATTGTTGAATAAAATTGGAGCATAAATTATACGATGTAGAATATGTTTGCCAGTCTTGCAGTGGCGTAACTAGGAAGAGGCAAGGAGGGGCAGTGCCTCGACTAAAAACTCATTAAACAGTATTATTGATTGTAAAACCGTATGGGTTCTACAGAGGAGAGTTAGTAAAAATCCGCTCGCTTTGCTCGCGTAGTTTTGTTTCTCTAAGCTGATGACAGCACTTTTCAAAGTATTTATGCTATGAAAGTATGATACTTTGGTTTTCTACGTCGGAGCATACGAAACTGGGGCTCAGGTTTTTTTTTTTTTGCTCCAGGAGCTCAATGTCTGAATTTTTCCTTTTCGGTTCCGTACACGAAGTACAATGAGGCACGAAGTGAGCAGTATGTGGGACTTCATAAGTTAGGCGCATCGCACATTTAACGCACGAGTCAGCGCTTAAATATCGCAGCGGTCTGTGAAATCCATACTAGAAACGTCACTCCTCATATGAAAACCGCACTCGACGGACGACGCTGCGCTATTCATTTCGTGATCGCCTTTTACGAAACCCATTGGTAGAAATGTGTAAGCCGACACTACACGGTCAATATTAACCTCAAAGCTTGCGACATATCTGGCTCTTGGCCTGACCTAGACCCAGGATAGGCCTCAAATGAAACTTTGGCAGTATTATATGATTACAGGATGTTTAACAACCCCGGCACTCTTATCATAAATTCCCGGGTTTGGCTCCCGGCCATCACGCACCAGCTGGGTAATGCAGATTAATATTTTGCTTCCTGTAGGTTGGTTTGTTTTTGACCGACTTAAAAAAAGTGAGGTTCTCAATTTGATCTGTATGTATATGTGCATATATGTATATATACGTGCTTATTATGTATATGCGCAAAGGTCTTGCGTATGGCTTAATTGATTTTGAAATGATTTTTTAGGCTTAGGAGAAGGTTTTTGGGCATACTAACCGACAAAAAAGAGAAGAGAACATCTATGTCTCCATAGGCATAATAAGCATAGAAGGTTACGCGGTTTTCATGAGTATTATATTTTAGGCAAAAAACTGACAGCTTGTCACTATTTTCTCAAATAGTTTTCAAATATCTGTCAGGAGGCGATAGCGATCGTATTTAAAGGACGTTACGGGGTAGATAGGGCGTGGTACGAGTATATGTATGCTATGTATACTTCATCAAATGATTGTCGACTGATGTGTCGCAATGGTAGTGCGACTATCTTTGACGCAGAAGTTCCCGGGTTCGATTCTCGGTGGGTCACTGACAAAGTTGATATTTATCACTTTATGAATTTGTTCGCAGCCTGGATAGGACATTGCGGGCTGAACCACCCGATTGTCCGTAAGTAAGATGGTTCCGTGTGGTGGTGGAAGTTTCGGATGGCACGTTAAGCCGTAGGTCCCGGTTGCTGTCTATTATCACTTAGACGGCAGTCGTTACACAACCTTGTCAGAAGCCTGCTAGTTGTAGAAGGCGGTTGAAAAATTCTGACACTAGGGTTCATCGAGTCGTTGGACGACTCGGTGTCCCACACGAAAAGAAGAAGAAGATCGAATTATTTTTCAGATTTTTAAGGTCAATCTGGTAACTAGAAGCTTCAAACGTTGTTACAGAAATACATCTCTATCAGAAATGTAGGAGCTGGCTCTGGCGGAAACAGATATCAAAGACGTGAGCTGGTGGCACCGATTCTACTTCACGTTTGCCGTCAGATCCCAGCTTAGAATAGCATCACCCCATTTTTTCGTTCCAAGGATCGCACAACCGAGTTTCTTTTGCTCGAAAGACCGCAAAAGCGAAGTCTTTAATAATGATGTAATTAAGGGAAAGTCCAAAATCTATTTTTTTCATATGAACATGATAGAATTGAGAAAACCTCAGTCTGTTCGTGTCTGTTAGGAAAGTCGATCGATTGTTGGTTCCAAAACAAAGAAATGGTAACGACATTGAGTGTTTTTTTTTAGTCAGTACGCACGACACACTTTGTAAGGTGTTTCTACTCATGATTCTGAACAATTTTTACTGTGGGGCCACCTGCGAAATCGCAAAAAAATAATATTTCGTGTCCCATAAAAAATTTAATACTACTTGGCAAAAATGAATGAGACACCCAAAATTATTTTTTTTCGATTTCGCGATGACCAAAAAACAACCCAAGAGTAGCTAAAGCAAAATGGCGGAATCGAGCCCGGTATGAGTGTAATATGAGACGAAATTCGCAGAACGCTC
Organism: Keiferia lycopersicella; assembly: GCA_029255805.1. NCBI lineage: Eukaryota > Metazoa > Arthropoda > Insecta > Lepidoptera > Gelechiidae > Keiferia > Keiferia lycopersicella. The sequence goes on along the minus strand of JARACZ010000014.1, from coordinate 496,990 downwards.
CACTTATAAGTGGAACTAATGGTCTCAACAAGTAACAGGCTTTTTACTCGTCAAGTTAATCGTACTGAGAGCTCCTACGAGATCAAACGGAACAATTTACAAGAAATGGATATCAATTTGCTTATCATAGAAGATAGTAAACATATTATGTGAAAATGGAAACATTATGATACAAAGCTTTTGCTTAACAATCTATCTATCCTTGTCACACATATGAGAATTTCATATTTCCATCCTGCTCTCTGGGCCCAAGTCTGATAAATGAAAATCGTTTCAGCTGGATGTCGATTGGATCTCAGTTGGATGATTTAGGGTCATTTCGTAGTCTGCTAACAGTTTGAAGTATAGAAAAATCACAATGGCAAAGAAATGACAGTTGAGTTTCGATGACGTTACAATGTCAAAAAATAATATATTAATATTTTAGTATATGTATTATGAATTATTTTTAAATACCGCATTAAATATTGTGCACGATCATCAGTCTCACCTTATGTTATCTCTCTACTGTAGGTCTGCTGGAAGAGATTTCTTTTTAGAAATAGGTAGTGCTTGTTGTGTTTTTAATCCAAATGTGATTGTCCTGTGCTTTATTTTGTGTGCAATAAACAGTTAAATAAATAAATAAATAAAAAATAGCAGACTTGGGTCCCTGATGACGCTGTAGCGACCTCTGGTCATATTGAATATGGCGGGTGACAGGATGAATCCAGGTGGTATCGGGAAAAGGGTAGCTACCCGCCTGGCCGGGTGTTGTGGCCAGGGGACCGACGGGTCCACCTGGATTGGATTAGAATTTGTATATATGCGTTGCGCGGTGAACACTTCGATACCGCGTTTCAGGCCCATTGTTCTGTCACGTGGCGCCATCTCTCCGATATGTTCTAATTGAATGAACTCCTGTTGCGTCTTGTATGCTTGTGAACCACTTGAGTGAGCTTCATGTTGTAGCCACCAGAGGTCGCTACAACGCCCAAATATTGGTGAATTTTCCTGTTGAACTTTTTCGGTTGACTTTTTTTTGACGCGTAATGCCTGCACCGGAGGCATGATGTCTGGCAGGTCAAATCAGCTACTTTTTAAAACGATATTCTGTAATTCGAAAATACGAATAGATGACGCCATAACCTCTCGTCAAATTTTGAATATTTCGAAAAACTTTAGTGAATGGGATTTGCCTTAAATATCCTCTGCAACTCGGATCGCACACTTAACACACGACGGAGCGCTAAAATATCCCAGGGGTCTGTCAGATCCATACTAAAAACGTCACTCCCCATACTAAAACCACACTCGACGGACGACACTGCGATAGCGCTGCGTCGACAGCGGTTGAGCGGTATAAAAATATCAGCTGCAATATTTTAAGTGGTGAATCAGTCGCTTTAAAATGAACATCTTTCCCCAAGAAACATATATCGAAATATGTATTTTGTTGGACTTAATTGGACCATGACGTAACTTTGTATGGGAGATACAGAATCATTTTTCATATTTCGAATTATGTTCCCCGCCGTGTCATGCCACCCTTGTGACTTCCCACGGGTGCTGTAAGAGGCAACTAAGGGACTCGAGGGTTGCATGAGTATTATTACCACGTATTACAACTTTAGGCGACAGGCTGACAACCTGTCATCTGAAGGGGCCCTAAATACTTGTCAGACGTGGCGATAACGGCCGTAATTTTACGATCGTTAACGCTTTGCCTACCCCGCAAGGGATAAAGGCGTGATTTGTGTGTGTGTGTGTATGTATGACCTATGTTCCTTGGGGAAAGTTGTTCAGTTACATAGGCTGGTTCTACCTTTAATATATTTGCAGCAAATTTTTTTACGTTCTATTTAGGTACCTATACCTACCTACTTAGGTATAAGCTAAGATTTTTTTTTTTTTTAAGTTAAGCATACCAGTTACCCAGCCTTGCTAATGAGTAGCAGAATGACGCGCAGGCTTATTGCTATTAATTATGGAGATTTAACACATGCATTAAATAAATAAATAAATAATAAATATCCTGGACAATTCACACAGCGCCATCTAGCCCCAAACTAAGCAAAGCTTGTACTATGGAAACTAGATAGCTGATACTAATACATATATACTTTTTTTTTGTAAATAAATACATATTATACATAGAAAACACCCAGACTCAACAAAAATATTTGAAAATTGACTTAACAAATATTTGTGTCCGGTGGGGATCGAACCCACGACCCTCGGCGTAGAAGGCAGGCATACTATCCGCTACGCCATCGGGACAGTCAATACATACATTATATAGTCGGAAAAGACATACATTATACCGTCGTTTATAAAACACCCACTCACATTAAGCAGCCATTTATAATACGTATCCACATCACAACAGGCCACTGCTGGACACTCCCTCTCTTTGTGTGGGACACCGAGTCGTCCAACGACCCTATATACCCTATGTTACAATGAACCATACAAACAAAATTAAAACCTACAAAAACCCTCGAGTCGGTTAGTCACCTCTTACGACACCCGTGAAAAAGAGATGGGGTGATGCTATTCTTAGCTGGCATCACACGGCGTAAAAAGGACAAAAGATGATTTGAAGATAAAAAAGTATCGTAAATCATAATTTTTATTATCTTTTATGTGGTGAAATACATATTGTTGCCGTTTGATGCCGGCTTAGTATAGCATCACCCCACATCCTTCCCGCGGGTGTCGTAAGGGGCGACTAAGGGGCCCGAGGGTATTGGTGTATTACAATTTTTAGGCGACAGGCTGACACCTGTCACTATAGTGATATACATGTTTTCCGGAACAACCTTGGAAAACAACCCTCAAAAATTACAGACGTGGCGATAGCGACCGTATTCTTACGGCCGTTAATGCTTTGCCTACCCCGCAAGGGATAAAGGCGTGATATGTGTATGTATGTAGTATACGTATAGTCAGATAGAACACACACGAAACCCTGTAACGGCACTGCTAAATAACTACTAAGTAGTTAATAAATAAAGTAATTAGAACAGAAAGACTCGAATTAAACAGGCAAGCTAATCCGTTGGTCTTCAATAAAAAGAACGAGCTATTCAACACTTTCAGGATTAATCTGCTTCGAGAAAACCTAGACAGAGAACACGAAGACAGCAAAAAATACAAGCGAACATTGCAAATGCAATTAAAGCGCCACACAGCATTACACGGGAGAGGAATGCTCGGGCATTTCTCCAACACGGAATTGCGCGTTTAATGCGCGACACTTCTGTTAGGATTCCGTATCGAAGCGTGAGCAACGGACCTGATTCTCTTTTTTTCGTTTGGGACACCGGGTCGTTCAATTGGACCCTACTAACATATTTATTTTGTTAATAATATTAAAAAATCATTAGACCATTTTGCAAAGAAAAAAAGCTCCTGGGTGGATTGCACACTTGACGCACGACAGAGCGCAAAAATATTGCAGCGGTCTGTCAGATACATACTAGAAACGTCTCTGCCCATACTAAAACCGCACTTGACGGACGACGCTGCGATAACGCTGTGTGGACAGCAGTTGAGCGGTTTTAGTATGGGGATTGACATATCAAGTATGGCACTGACAGACAGCTGCGATGTTTAAGCGCTACGTCGAGCGTTAAGTGTGCGATGTGTGTATAAGATTTCATAAAAGTAATTTCGGTAAGATTTTCAAGGTTTCATGATTTAATCGTTTATTTCCCACTAGAGTCACAACAAATACTTTTAGAATGTCATTTTACAAAAGAAATAATTATTAGACACAATTTTCTATCTTTTTTATAAATTGTAACTTGACAACCATTCGATACCAAACAGAAGTTCCCAGAAAATAATAAACACCGTTTCGTAGCGGTGTCGTAGCAAATTACTCTACGCAGCCGGCGGCGTAGCAGCTCTCGTAGCAAATTTGAAACGCCTACGACTCCAATTAATGAGGGCGAGGTGCTTGCCTCGGGCATGAGTACGGTGTTTTATTTTACTCATTCCTGTTGAAAAAACAATTGACATTTGTTTTTTATTTTTCCAGGTGAGTTCTACAATCAACAAGGAAAACGGTTGCGGGTAATTAAAGGTTTGTAAATAGGGATTAAAAGATTAAATGTTTTGATGTTTCTATTTTTCTTTGAAGAAAATATTTTTAAAAAAATCACGGTAATATCGCAAACAAATAATCTTTCTCTACGATTCGGTCCAATATAAATAGAAAAACACACGCACAGTATAAGAAAAACAGGTGATGAGTAGTTCAGACACAGAATTCATAGCTTTTTCGGATTTTATGACCTCAGTCACATGCTCTTGGTGAAAATAATATTACTGTAGTGACAGGTTGTCAACTGGTTGAATTAATATATAAGGTGTCAAAATAATAGTTAAGGCGGATCGCACACTTAACGCACGACGGAGCGCTATACCATCGCTGCAGTCTGTCAGATCCATACTAGAAACGTCAATCTCCATACTAAAACCGCTCAACCGCTGTCGACGCAGCGCTATCGCAACGTCGTCCGCCGAGTGCGGTTTCTGTACGGGGAGTGACGTTTGTAGTATGGATCTGACAGACCGCTGCGATATTTTAGCGCTCCGCTGTGCGTCAAGTGTGCGATCCGCTTTAGCCGGCATCTAACGGCAAAATATAATAACAAAGTAAACGCATGCCTTAGTACAAAACTCGCTGCGCTACTTTGACCAACTCCATCAAACTTTGGCCCAACTGTGTGGTGCGCGCATTAGGTAAAGTTAGTCGCAATGACTGTACTCCAGACGGAAATGGCCCGGGCTAATTAGGTTTTGACAACTTTTTAACCGAATCCAAAAACAGGAAGTTTGTAAATGTCCAACTTTCGTAATAATCGTTGTAAAGTTTTATGAAAGTAGCTTTGACGATCGCTTGGTTCGTGACCGAGTATGTTTTTTAATAAGTTTCATTCGATGAAAGGAGGTAATCATTTCAGCGTTCTACCACAGCGGAGACAGGGCCCCAAGTCTGCTATTTGTGGTCATTGTAACGCCATCGAAACTCAACTGTCAATGCAACAATATTTGGCGTCATCGGGGCCCGAAGCCTGATAAAAGATAAAGATAAAAGATAAAGATATTTTATTTACAAGCATACACGGTACATTCAAGATCATAAGTAGTAATAATATGACATTACATTAATTCGTACACCTGTCAATAATCGGGTCGCAGATCCAAGAGCTCGATTAACCCGGCACTACACAGAAGACATCCCGGACGTCAGCTTGTACGAGATTAGTATGGCTCTGAAACAGCTAAAAAACAGCAAGGCGCCGGGTGATGATGGAGTTACGGCAGAGCTTCTGAAAGCCGGTGGTAAACCGATACTTAAAGCACTGCAGAAATTGTTTAACTCTGTCATACTCGAGGGCAAAACGCCACAGGCATGGCACAGAGGCGTGGTGATGCTGTTCTTCAAAAAGGGCGATAAGTCTTTGCTGAAGAACTACAGACCCATCACGCTTCTGAGCCATGTCTACAAGCTGTTCTCAAGAGTCATAACGAATCGTCTCGCACGCAGGCTCGACGACTTCCAGCCTCCCGAACAAGCCGGCTTCCGAAAAGGCTTTAGCACCGTGGATCACATTCATACGCTGAGGCAAGTTATACAGAAGACTGAAGAGTATAACCAACCACTCTGCCTCGCGTTTGTGGACTACGAAAAAGCCTTCGATTCGATCGAAACATGGGCCGTACTTCAGTCTCTTCAGCGGTGCCAAGCTGACTATCGGTATATCGAAGTGTTGAAGTCCTTGTACGAAAGCGCCACCATGTCAGTTCGACTTCAGGACCAGGACTCGAAACCTATCCAGTTGCAGCGAGGAGTGAGACAGGGAGATGTAATATCACCGAAACTGTTCACAGCAGCACTGGAAGACGTCTTCAAGCTTTTGGACTGGAGAGGACTTGGCATCAACATCAACGGCGAGTATCTGACTCACCTTCGTTTTGCCGACGATATCGTGGTCATGGCGGAAACCCTGGAGGACCTCGGTACAATGCTCGATGACCTCAATAGAGCCTCCCAACAAGTGGGTCTAAAAATGAACATGGACAAGACCAAGGTTATGTCAAACTCTCTTGTTGCACCCATTACTCTGACAGTTGGGGGCTCTACTCTGGAAGTTGTCGACGAGTATGTCTACCTGGGACAAATAGTCCAGCTGGGTAGGTCCAACTTTCAAAAAGAGGTCAATCGTCGAATCCAACTCGGCTGGGCAGCGTTCGGGAAGCTACGTAACATCTTCTCTTCTCAACAACTACCGCAGTGCCTCAAGACAAAAGTCTGGGATCAGTGCGTGTTGCCAGTGATGACTTACGGAGTTGAGACGTGGCCGCTAACAATGGGCCTCATAAGAAGGCTCAAGGTCACTCAAAGGGCAATGGAAAGGGCTATGCTCGGAGTTTCTCTCCGCGATCGAATCAGAAATGAGGAAATCCGGAGAAGAACCAAAGCCACCGACATAGCTCGAAGGATTGCGCAACTCAAGTGGCAGTGGGCGGGGCATATTGCTCGTAGGACCGATGGCCGCTGGGGCCGGAAAGTTCTCGAGTGGCGGCCACGGACCGGTAGACGCAGCGTAGGTAGGCCTCCCACAAGGTGGACCGACGATCTGGTGAAGGTCGCGGGAAGCCGCTGGATGCGGGTGGCGCTGGACCGATCATCGTGGAGATCCTTGGGGGAGGCCTATGTCCTGCAGTGGACGTCTATCGGCTGAGACGACGACGACGACGACGACGACGACATTAATTCGCACATGCGTGATGCGCCAGTATTTGGCATGCAAAAATATAGCAGTTATAGTGAACCGCTTATTAAAATAACAATTATTAGGATTTACCGCACTCATAGTGGTGAAATTACAATGACCAAAAAATAAATAGTCATTAAACATTATAGCAATATTCAATCCAAAATTCAAAGTATATAATAATAATTCATGTTCATGTCAAAATAAATTTAAAAAAGTTAATCAATGTCATGCAAATATTTATCATTCATAAATTCATTTATGTCATAATAGCATTTCTGGACAAGCCAACGTTTTAATTGAGACAAAAAATACCTATTTGAGAGTTCTCTAAATTGTCGCGGTAAGCTGTTATAAATTTTAATTGTCATAATAAAACAATTTTTTCTAAGGCGAAATAAGGGACGACAATGTTCAAGCGGACCGACTCCACATAAGGCGCGAATACATTTCTTTTGTGCCAGGAAAACATCGTTTATATCGGTAGAGTTTCCCCAGATAATTAACCCGTATCTCAAAACTGAGGCAACGTAACCGTGGTAAGCTAATAAAGCACTTTCTTCACCAGTTACTTTTCTAAGGTTTCTTAAAGCGTACACAAACCTATCAATTTTTCCGCAGACCAATTTCACATGTTGCTTCCAAGAGAGAAACTCATCTAATGTGATACCTAAAAATTTTGTCGTATCTACTCGCTCAACTTTTTGACCATTACATTGTATGTCTAACTCAAGTTTATTAGTTTTATAATTACGAAATTGAATAAAATTCGTTTTAGAAATATTAATTTTAAGATTATTATCAATAAGCCAATTGTTTATAGATGTCAATGTAGAATTAATGTTATTAAGATATGGAATATTAATGTCATTGTTTGGAATAATAATTGAAATGTCATCAGCGAATAATATTAATTGATTAGAAGTTATATTAGGAATGTCATTTATATATAGTAAAAATAATAAAGGACCTAATACAGATCCTTGTGGAACGCCGACTCTATTGAATTGAAAGGAAGAGTTGTGTGAAATAGTTTCTTTTTTGTCATTTAAACCACAAATTTCAACGCTCTGTAAGCGATTGTTTAAGTAATCTTTAACCCAATCCAAAGCTAAACCACGTATACCGTACCTTTCACATTTCTGTAATAATACGCGATGCTCTACATAATCAAAAGCTCGCGTCATATCCAGGAACATTACTATGATAGGTATTTTCATGTCATGTATAACAATACATTACTGCAAAAAGTAACAAAATACGTTGACATGAAAATTTTTCAAAAACAGATATCAACTACCCTGGCCTGTTGGCAGGGTAGTTGATTTCTGTTTTTGAAAACCATGCTGTTCCTTGGTGATAGAGCAGTGTTTATTTAGAAAATCAGTAAGCCTTTTGTGGAATACTTTTTCAAAGACTTTAGATAAGATTGGAACCAGAGTAATCGGTCGATAGTTGTCCATGCAATCTTTCTGTCCTTTTTTATGGAGTGGCTTTACTATGGAACGCTTAAGTCTTTCAGGGAAACAGCCCTGTGCAAAAGACATATTAATTAAATATGTCAGTATGCTTGCAATTTGTCTTATACATGACTTTAAAATGTATGTAGAGATTCCGTCATAACCTACAGATAATGTATTATTTAATGTCTTAACCACGTTTATGATCTCTTCCTCTGTACACGGGATAAGAAACAGACTGTTACTAACATGCCCACTTACATTATTACGATAATTCGACTGAATGTTAGAATTGTTTGTCAATTGAATAAAAAATGAATTAAAAGCCTCGGCTATCTCTATGTGATCGTTTAACATCACATTGCCAACTTGAATAGTTTCAATCCCAGAGATAACTTTTGTGTCATCTTGATTGTTTTGTATGACTCTCCAAGTAGCACGACATTTATTTCTGGAGTTCGATATTATTTTACTATTTGTTTGTTTTTTTGACTTTATAACGCAAGCCTTAAGTAGCGCATTATATTTTTTGTATTTGGTCTTATTCAATTTTGTTTTATTTTGATAGTAACTGAACCTTAAATTTCTTTTTACGGTGCTTGATATTTTTAGTCCTTTTGTAACCCATTTAGGTTTAGTCATATTTGCATTAATTTTTACTCTATTTTCAGGAAAACATAAACTGTAGAACAAAAGAAACAAATCGTGAAATATGTTGAAAGCACTATTCAAGTTTTCTTGTTCATAAACTTCAGACCAAGAAAGGCTATTTAAGCATTTCATGAAAAGATTTACATTTTCTTGGCTATAATCTCTTTTCTTAACATACCAGAATTGGGGTCTCGTAATTTTATTTTCTATTGAAAACTCTAGAATTTGACCAGTGTTATGATCCGATAATTGCAGATTATGAACACTGCCTTTTGCTTCTGGAATGTTACTAGCAATGTGATCGATGCACGCATTTTGACGAGTTGGAGATGTTATTTGCAATTGCAAATTGTAATTATTTAAAATACTTATAAGGGACTCTTTAGACTTGCTTTCTCGTTCAGTGTGTATATTCCAGTCTCCCACTAAAATAATTTTCTTTTTACAGTTAGATGTAAGCTTGTCGAGAAGTATTTCTAATCGGTCGAAAAAAGTGGACAAGAACTTATTTTCAGGTATTCTATATATACAAACTACTATACATTTAAGAGTGGGAATTTCCACACCGCAACACTCAAAAAGTCTATCAGCAGCCAGTTTTATACAAATTGGAACAGGCTTAAAATCAATCCCTTTTCGTAACAGGATGCATACTGCACCGCGTTTGTTTTTTTCTCTACAATAGGATGAAACCACCACAAAATCTTTAACAAAAATGTTTTTTTTTCACTTCCCTGTTTAACAAAACTCTCCGTAAAACTTTTAACTTGCTATTTTTTTAAATTAACTGTTTATTGCACACAAGATAAAACACAGGACAATCACTTTTAGAATAAAAACACAACAAGCACTACTTATTTCTAAAAAGATTTTTTCCAGCAGTCGCATAAGGTGAGGCTAATGATCGTGCACAATATTTAATACGGTATTTAAAAATTATACATAAAATATTAATATATTATTTTTTGACATTGTGATTTTTCTATACTTCAAACTGTTAGCAGACTACGAATGACCGAAATCATCCAACTGAGATCTAATCGACATCCAACTTAGCAGACTTAGGGCCCTGATACTTGTAGTTGTTTAAAAAATCTGACACCATAGGTTTATTCGTGAGATAACTCGGTGTCCCTCACGCAAAGGAGAAGGCGCATCGCACACTTAACGCACGACGGACCGCTAAAATATCGCAGCGGTCTGTCAGATCATACTGGAAACTGCACTACCCTTTATAAAACCGCTCTCGACGGACGACGCTGCGATATCGCAGCAGTTGAGCGGTTTTAGTATCGGGAGTGATGCTTCTAGTATGAATCGGACAGACCGCTGCGATATTTTAGCGGCTCGTCGTGCGTTAAGTGTGCGATGAAAGTTTGATTGAGAAATATATTTGAAAATATATTCTATACTACACAAGCATATTTAAATAGTATTATTTCCTTGTATCTCAATCACCTGATAATCTATGGTACACAATATGAAAACACAAAACCATACAGCAAAAAGCCTTAACCTATTTTTTTTAAAGAATCTGTAAAAAACAATGCCCCTCACTTTCACTTTCAATGGTACGAGAATGAGCACTTTGGCTTACAATAGAGCCAGACCATTATGTCGCTCTCATTCCCGTAGGGGGTGCCACAGACGGCGAAGATAGAGACGATAATACTTTATGTAAATAAGAAATTGAAAAATTTACAAGCGTCGACCAGTGGCCTATGCAACGAAACTACACGCTAGAATTCTACATTACAAAACCATGGTTTTGAAAAACGGGGCACGGGAATCGAACCCAGGCACACGTCGTATCGTATATTATAATTAACATTAGCTTCATTATTTTAAATTCTTACTGTAATGTAGACGAACCACGTAATAAAATAAAATAAAATAAAATTTGTTATGTTTGAAATAGTGTGAATGCCAGAAATGATAACATTCTATGTGTCTTTATACTTATGTGCAATTTCAATCGCAAATTTTATAACTTGTCTGTTTTACACTAATAAATTATAATTCTAATTCTAATAAGTACTACTAGATGTAGCTAAGATTGTCGTTTTGAGACGAGCATCAAGAGATAGAGAAATTGACGTAGGTCGACCGGTGCGTCTATGGCGCACTTGGACAAATACTAAGGTTTTCGAATACCCGACCCATTTAGATATCCGGGTACCTATTGGGTACGATTTTTTGAGATACCCGGGCACCCGGGTTTTACTTTTTTTGGTAGAACTGATAGATGATGGTGAGACAAAGATGTAAAAGTTAACTGTAATTAAGACGGCTACCTGACAGGTGGGCGCATCGCACACTTGACGCACGACGGAGCGCTAAAACGTCGCAGCGGTCTGTTAGATCCATACTAGAAATGTCAATCCCCATACTAAAACCACTCAACTGCTATATCGCACCGCTATCACAAATCGTTGTCCATCGAGTGCAAAAGATAATAATATAAAAACTTAAGATTCAGGGACAGAAACAGTCAGAGCGATTCAAGAGAAAGATTCAAAAATCCGGGAAAATCTCTTATTCCCACGGGAAAACTATTAGCAGCTAGCGGGTGTCCGGTGTATAAAACTCAGAGCGATAAAGGCCTCCATGATACTGAACAACTTTCGAAACATGAAAAAAAATTTTGGACCTCCCATACAAAACCCCCCTTAAAATATTTGCTGCAAACTTTTTAAAACCCTGTATATTGTTATTGTGTATATTTAATAATAGCAAAATACAATTATATTTAATATCCAGGCATCTTTAGGTGAAACATTATCTTATCTATACCGACTGAAGTTCTGAAGTGTCAGGTATTGTATTTTCATTGTGTGGCTAACAGAACAGATTAACGTTCCGATCAACTTGTCAAACCCCAGACTGCTAGCCAAGTCTCGGCCATTGTGTGTGTAATGTGATCACTAGGAAATACAATACCGGGATACCGGGATCCCGCAAGTTTTTTTTGCGGGACTGATACAAATTCCGTATGGGATTAGCGGGATTTAAAAGCTGCAATTTTCTTAATTGGCTGTTCTCAAGTTTGCCTTTAACGGCTTCTCGATTAAAATACCTACTAGCGTAAAAGCTACGCGCATTTTTTGCTGCTAGACATATAATTTGTAAAGTAGTAAGTAATGCCGTTTAAATGATGATAAAATTATTGCATTATCATTTTTGTATAGTTATTACCAAGATATTGTTTAATGAAAGGTACGTCTTTCTTTTTTAACAAATTGTAGTTTTACTCTTATATTCCTTAGACTTTTTTCTTCGTTGTTTCATATTTTATAACCAAAATCTTATTAACATGCGAGATCCCGCAAATACCGGGATTGCACAGTCCTGCAAGTACCGGGATTAAAATTAACTTGGATGAATAGGCTTGAAATAGACATTTGTTGCTTCGATAGCTTCAATAGGAAGCATTTGATCTCTGTCTTGCAGTCGGCAGAGGGAACAATAGTTGGCAAACACTTCATTGAATGTTTCGAACTGCTATGAACTTTACGCTTTAACTACATTTTGACAGAGGCGGATCGCACACTTCACGCACGACGGAGCGCTAAAACATAGCAGCGGTCTGTCAGATCCATACTAGAAACGTCACTCCCCATACTGAAACCGCACTCGACGGACGACACTGCGAAAGCGCTGCGTCAACAGCGGTTGAGCGGTTTTAGTATGGGCATTTACATTTCTAGTATGGATCTGACAGACCGCGGCGATGTTTTATAGCTCCGTCGTGCGTCAAGTGTACGACCCGCCTAGGATGAACCATAACTGGGGGCCAATCGCGCTATTTTACCATTCCAACGTAACGTTGACGATTTAGCTTCGATTTAGTTTTGGTTTGGATTTGGTTAATGTCAAAAAAGCTATCGCGGTAAATTTTCTGAACGTATAAATCGTTGACGTTACCCAATCGAAACCAAACCACAACCGTTTAGAGTTTGCAATGAGTATTTTAAAATACTAGATAATCTTTTTATAATCGATGCTCGATTGTGCATTTCGCGTAGTGGGCAGCACTATTTTAAAAGTAAAAATGTCAGGTTGTTGTTTAATTGTATATACAACCGCCGTGGTTTTTCGTAGATTTTTGAAATTATTTTAGTTAAGAACTAAAACTAAGCTAAAATTTCGTGGGACACCCAGTCGACGTGACTTTTCTGTAAGTACCTAATAGAATATCTACATATACAAAGTTAATTTACCATTTAGACGCTATCAATATGGTTCCATAGTTGAAACTGTGTTATTTACGATTTGTGTTTTTATAGAGACTATGGACCTAAGAAAGACGACGAGCGTGCGGCAGCTGAAGCTGCTCGAGGGATTATTTGCTTTGCTGGCGCTGGCGCTCGGCAGACTCCGCTCAAAAGGCGGGTCAGAGTATACCTACCTTTCAAGGCGCGGGCTCTTTCGAACTACTTATGGGCCAATCGCGCCAACAGACTCAATTGTGAGGGCCCAACTAGGCAGCTCAAAGAGTGGACCAAGGTTAGCATACTAATGAAAACCTAACCTAGCTGCTGTTAATAAAAAAACACATCATAAGCCATTATTTAGTTGTGTTGTGATGTAGTTTAGGAGGAGTTGGCATTGTCCATAACAACAGACAGACTGAGACATGTGGAAAGTGACTTAATTTTATACCTACTGCATCAGTGTATGTGCATATATTTACTAGTATATTACTTTTCAGATGTGGAATGTCATGAAAAGCAAGGTGGCCCCGTGACAAAAGTCACTCTGCACTGGATTTATATTATACAAACAGACATTGGGCGCCTTCCATACATCACCCAAGATCCGTTTTACAGGTACATAATATTCTATGCCGGCTTAGAATAACATCACTACCATTCGACCTGTGGGAGTAGTAAAAAGCAACTTAGTGAATGTCCCACCTAGAATTAAATCTGTACCAAGCATTACAGTTGCACTACTAGTGCACCACTCAACATTAGAGATGACAGCATCTATCCATCCATCTGCTTGTTTGTTCATACATATAAATAAAATAAACTTACACATTGATTTTGTTTCAAGATTATTAATTTACTGTTTTAGCTCAAATGAAGCCATCCATCCATCCCTCGCTTCAATGCTAGATCATACACGGCAGCATCAGCGGCAGTGGAAATCACATACAGCGTCAAGAATCCAAACTCAAGCTCAACACAAAGTAAGTCTTCCTTCTTCTTTTCTAGTAGGACACCGGGTTGTCCAATGCCCCAATGAATCAATCAGCAGTGAGTTAGTTTTTCACTCACCTACTACAAGTTGCAGGCATCTGACATGTTAGCATAACAACCACCGTCTAAGCTGTCATAGACAGCTACCATGGCCTATGGTATGGCTGAACATGCTAATCATGACATGTGTCTAGGTACATCTATTTGATATTTCTATTTAGCAAAATATATTGTAATCTAGTGTTTTTTTAATTTTACTTTGACAAATATGTAAAATAATATGGTAAACTAAGAGATGGAATATGATCAGAAATAGGCGACTTCTAACTGCAAGAAAATATCTCGTATGTACTTGGGGTACCTACACTATTATTTATATTGTTTCAGGTATCATCATCTGATATGGAGCACTAAGAGCTTAGCCTATAAGTTTAATAAGAAAAATTAAATAAATATAGTAGGTGCAATATATGTTTCTTTTATTTACAAAGTATTTCACTGCACCCTCAGCTAGACAGCCTTAGTTCCCACTTGTCACCCCCCTTGTCGACCACCAGGATGGTCACTGTTACCGATGGTCGCCCCCATGACCATTGGAAATAGTTCATCACTTGAGGTGATTCTACTACTATAAGTTCATGCATATAATACGGATGAAATAAATCATTGCAAATATTTTAAGGTGTGAACCAGTCTCATTGACTAAACAAGTTTCCCCTAAAAATACAAGGTGTCAGGAAAAGTACTAACTTCCTTACAAGGTATGAACCAGCCCTTGAAACTGAACAACTTTGCCCTAGGAACAGATCGAATTTTTTGGATTTCTCATACTAAATGTATGTACTTAACCGACTGAGTCAGTTTGTATGTGAGGTCCAAAATTTATTTTCATATTACCTATGTCTCTTGGGGAAAGTTGTTCAATTTCATGGGCTGGTTCATCCTTTAAAAGGAAGTCAGTACTTTTCCTAACATCATGTACCTATAGGTCGAACGGCGGGTCAAGGCTTCTTCTTGGTCACATCTACCTCATGGACACTTTCAATGGTGTGGAGATAGAGCCCCACAGCAAATTTTCATGATTTCCTTCCTTTTTTGGGTTGAAACCGTAATAAAATCCACCAACGATCGTCTAACGTGTCAGAAAAAGCTGCTCGAGAGGAACTTTTACAAAAACGTTCATTTGACAGCGTTTGAGACGTTCCCAACGTAACGGTTGTGGTTAAATACGCTGTCAAAAATTTGCGCGATACCGATGCACGCCAAAAGTTCGAACGTTCGCTATATCAACGTAACTTCCAAAGAAAAGTCGAAACGTTTCCGCTCAAACAATTAGCGCGATACGAAAAGTGCGTAACGTAGCGTTTTTGGCTGCGGTTTGGTTTTGGTATTATCGTTCAACATTAGCGCGATTGGCCCCCTGGGGGCCAATCGCGCTATTTTACCATTCCAACGTAACGTTGACGATTTAGCTTCGATTTAGTTTTGGTTTGGATTTGGTTAATGTCAAAAAAGCTATCGCGGTAAATTTTCTGAACGTATAAATCGTTGACGTTACCCAATCGAAACCAAACCACAACCGTTTAGAGTTTGCAATGAGTATTTTAAAATACTAGATAATCTTTTTATAATCGATGCTCGATTGTGCATTTCGCGTAGTGGGCAGCACTATTTTAAAAGTAAAAATGTCAGGTTGTTGTTTAATTGTATATACAACCGCCGTGGTTTTTCGTAGATTTTTGAAATTATTTTAGTTAAGAACTAAAACTAAGCTAAAATTTCGTGGGACACCCAGTCGACGTGACTTTTCTGTAAGTACCTAATAGAATATCTACATATACAAAGTTAATTTACCATTTAGACGCTATCAATATGGTTCCATAGTTGAAACTGTGTTATTTACGATTTGTGTTTTTATAGAGACTATGGACCTAAGAAAGACGACGAGCGTGCGGCAGCTGAAGCTGCTCGAGGGATTATTTGCTTTGCTGGCGCTGGCGCTCGGCAGACTCCGCTCAAAAGGCGGGTCAGAGTATACCTACCTTTCAAGGCGCGGGCTCTTTCGAACTACTTATGGGCCAATCGCGCCAACAGACTCAATTGTGAGGGCCCAACTAGGCAGCTCAAAGAGTGGACCAAGATTAGCATACTAATGAAAACCTAACCTAGCTGCAGTTAATAAAAAAACACATCATAAGCCATTAATTAGTTGTGTTGTGATGTAGTTTAGGAGGAGTTGGCATTGTCCATAACAAACAGACTGAGACATGTGGAAAGTGACTTAATTTTATACCTACTGCATCAGTGTATGTGCATATATTTACTAGTATACTTATTACTTTTCAGATGTGGAATGTCATGAAAAGCAAGGTGGCCCTGTGACAAAAGTCACTCTGCACTGGATTTATATTATACAAACAGACATTGGGCGCCTTCCATACATCACCCAAGATCCGTTTTACAGGTACATAATATTCTATGCCGGCTTAGAATAACATCACTACCATTCGACCTGTGGGAGTAGTAAAAAGCAACTTAGTGAATGTCCCACCTAGAATTAAATCTGTACCAAGCATTACAGTTGCACTACTAGTGCACCACTCAACATTAGAGATGACAGCATCTATCCATCCATCTGCTTGTTTGTTCATACATATAAATAAAATAAACTTACACATTGATTTTGTTTCAAGATTATTAATTTACTGTTTTAGCTCAAATGAAGCCATCCATCCATCCCTCGCTTCAATGCTAGATCATACACGGCAGCATCAGCGGCAGTGGAAATCACATACAGCGTCAAGAATCCAAACTCAAGCTCAACACAAAGTAAGTCTTCCTTCTTCTTTTCTAGTAGGACACCGGGTTGTCCAATGCCCCAATGAATCAATCAGCAGTGAGTTAGTTTTTCACTCACCTACTACAAGTTGCAGGCATCTGACATGTTAGCATAACAACCACCGTCTAAGCTGTCATAGACAGCTACCATGGCCTATGGTATGGCTGAACATGCTAATCATGACATGTGTCTAGGTACATCTATTTGATATTTCTATTTAGCAAAATATATTGTAATCTAGTGTTTTTTTAATTTTACTTTGACAAATATGTAAAATAATATGGTAAACTAAGAGATGGAATATGATCAGAAATAGGCGACTTCTAACTGCAAGAAAATATCTCATATGTACTTGGGGTACCTACACTATTATTTATTTTGTTTCAGGTATCATCATCTGATATGGAGCCCTAAGAGCTTAGCCTATAAGTTTAATAAGAAAAATGAAATAAATATAGTAGGTGCAATATATGTTTCTTTTATTTACAAAGTATTTCACTGCACCCTCAGCTAGACAGCCTTAGTTCCCACTTGTCACCCCCCTTGTCGACCACCAGGATGGTCACTGTTACCGATGGTCGCCCCCATGACCATTGGAAATAGTTCATAACTTGAGGTGATTCTACTACTATAAGTTCATGCATATAATACGGATGAAATAAATCATCTGCAAATATTTTAAGGTGTGAACCAGTCTCATTGACTAAACAAGTTTCCCCTAAAAATACAAGGTGTCAGGAAAAGTACTAACTTCCTTACAAGGTATGAACCAGCTATTGAAACTGAACAACTTTGCCCTAGGAACAGATCGAATTTTTTGGATTTCTCATACTAAATGTATGTACTAACCGACTGAGTCAGTTTGTATGTGAGGTCCAAAATTTATTTTCATATTACCTATGTCTCTTGGGGAAAGTTGTTCAATTTCATGGGCTGGTTCATCCTTTAAAAGGAAGTCAGTACTTTTCCTAACATCATGTACCTATAGGTCGAACGGCGGGTCAAGGCTTCTTCTTGGTCACATCTACCTCATGGACACTTTCAATGGTGTGGAGATAGAGCCCCACAGCAAATTTTCATGATTTCCTTCCTTTTTTGGGTTGAAACCGTAATAAAATCCACCAACGATCGTCAAACGTGTCAGAAAAAGCTGCTCGAGAGGAACTTTTACAAAAACGTTCATTTGACAGCGTTTGAGACGTTCCCAACGTAACGGTTGTGGTTAAATACGCTGTCAAAAATTTGCGCGATACCTATGCACACCAAAAGTTCGAACGTTCGCTATATCAACGTAACTTCCAAAGAAAAGTCGAAACGTTTCCGCTCAAACAATTAGCGCGATACGAAAAGTGCGTAACGTAGCGTTTTTGGCTGCGGTTTGGTTTTGGTATTATCGTTCAACATTAGCGCGATTGGCCCCCTGGGCATATTTACAAAAACGGAGACGTGTTCCTTCCCCGAGTATTGCGTCTAGAGTTATGATTTTTTTTATTAGGTATTATTTACTTTTGTATAAAGTTTTTTTCAAAGTGTGGAATTCTTTTACGTGACAGACAACGTTTTAAAACTCCGCCTATAATAATGAATCTCATAATACCATCACTTTTATATAAAAAAAAAGATAAATGGAAGGTTTTGTACTGAAATACTAGCGCTAACGAAGAAATAAAGCTCAGTGGGGCACTGCAGCTTTTTGCATTCAATGAAAAATACAAATAATTTCGTTGCACTCAATGCACCGCTGTATGGGTACGGTCAGCGTAAAAACTTGTAAGAAACATGAGAAAGTATCTAATAATAATAATATTTTAGACAGAAGCTGTTTTTTTGGGTTCAGACCAAAAGTAATGTGATGTCAAATGAACTACTTTTTAAAACGATATTTAGGCGGATCGCACACTCGCGAACGCACGACCGAGCGCAAAGATATTGCAGCGGTCTGTCAGATCCATACTACCCATACTAAAACCGCACTCAACGGACGACACTGCGGTAGCGCTGCGTCGGCAGCGGTTGAGCGGTTTTAGTATGGGGATTGACATTTGTAGTATGGTTCTGACAGACGTTACGATAAACAAAATACGAATAGATGATGTCATATCTGTTTAGTTTCGATAGAGACAAAACACCTTATTTTATATTATTCTATACTTACAGTTTGATGATTCAAACCTTGAATGTTTTAATACACTATATATGGAATATGTAGTTTTTTGGACAATATAAGGTATTATTTTATTAAGTACAAATATTTTAAGGGTAAGTTCAAAAATATAATTAAAGATGTCTTATGTAAAAAAAAAAAAAATGTATACGCTAGTTTTTTTTTAATTTTTCGAACAAATTAAATCGAATTTATAAGTAGCATCCTATGTATGATCCCATTGATAAAATTTTCATCATGGCGGCGTTACATCGCCCGACCTCCTACAATCCATTCCATTCATAAAATGTGATGTCAAATATTTGATAGTAAAATCGTAGTAAAATAGTCCACATGGACTACGCAAGCTGTGTGCAGGGCACAGGACATTCGCTTTTTTATTGTGGTGAAAATATTTTTGGCGTTTATTTTGAAAACTAGCGTGTATTTCCTTTTTGTTTTTACATAAAACATCTTTAATAATATTTCTGAACATGCCTTTAAAATAGTTGTACTTAATAAAATGGGACATTATATTTTTAGGCGTAAAAGTTTTGTATTTTATTAATTCCCTAGTCAACGAACTTTGTTACTTATTGCTGATTCATGTGTCGAACATCAAAAAAAATAATCATGACAACTTTTGTTTGGATGCTCGTCCTGTTTTTCATCAGTCTTGCGTCACACTTGCAGAAATCGCACCAAAGCCAAAGTTGTATAATAATAGAGATTAAATATTGCTTATCATTTTAGCATAGGGAATTTTTATGCAGCATACTAGTTCTGGAGTTATTGAGTGTCAAAGTCGGGCATCGAAAGAGACAAAACTGCTGATGTTTGACGCTCTTTAGTGTATTTAGTTCTAAATACGTTATTTTCGGTAAGCAGTGTAGAAAATGTTTACGCCTCAGTATTTTTTTTGTTAAATAATGTATATTTACAATTTTATTTTTTATTTATTTTTCGGGTTTTGTGCAACAATTAATGTCGCTATTTTTCATTGAAATTGGCGACATTATATACATTGCATTCATTTGTTTTGTTACGCAAGACACATGGTTAGCCCATGTATGGGCATTCTCCTTTGTTGGCAATAATTACTTTTTTAAATTGGTACAAAAAAATTTATGACAACTATTTTGGTTGCCGCCTTATTTTAAAAAAAAGAAAGAATAAGTAGTTAAAACACTTATAAAAAAAAAAAAAATTGTATCTTCATCTTCTTAATAAACCGATAAAGTGAACCTATGTAATAATTTACTTTTCTTAATTACTTCCATTTATATTTATAACCACAGACAGCGTACACCAAATCATAAATAAAGTTTCAACAGTGTATTCTCAACGCCTTGTCAAATGGCCAATTCCCTAGAGTTGTCAACAGCTGCTTGCTGTGAAGAATGCAACAGCAGCGGTCGCAAACCTGTTGTTAATGGTCTTCATTTATTACGCGCTACTAGGAAAAGCAACAAGCGCTGTGCAATAGTATCAATTTATCAACGCAACGGTCGGTGTCTGCAACTTCGTGATAGGTAATTTATGAATTAAAATTTCAGAATACAATTTCGTTGCACTTAGGTCGGAAAACTTGCAGTTTATGATATTATATATTTAATAAACCCATTCCATAGATAATATTGAATCGTTTTGCTATGCGTTGCGCGATTATGTTCACTTAGCTATATTAAGGTGTATAGACTTACTTATTATGAATTTACTCGTGCGTCAAACACCTTACATATATTAATATCTGCTGACGGTACATTAATTATAGCGCCATTTAAAATCACTCGGTGCAGTGGGCTCGACTCACCTACACGAGCGTTCAAAATAAAATAAAATGCAAAGGTTCCCATTCTCCTATTTATAATCGCACGTGTATAACATATGAAGAAAGGTTCTGCACCACTGCATGCAAATAATCTCCATTCAGATATGTTCTGAGTATCTTGTAGCATCTTTCTGAAATATTTTGTTAAATATCTTATAGTAGTAACTCAAAAAATAGCAGCAGCTTACAAAAGCTACAACGAAGATGTGCTACACGGGTCTGAGACAAATATTAAAAATAATATAAGGAAAAAAGATAATATGAAAAAAGATATCACTAGGTTACTATATTTCTCCGTTGTTGAAGTTCTCGATTATTCTTTCTCACATTTAGCACACAACGGATTGCTAAAATGACGCATCCGTAACGCAGCTGTCTGTCAATCCCCATACTAAAAGCGCTCTATACACGGGTCCCAAGGCACAACCGCTGTTGACGCAGCGTTAGCGCAGCGTCGTGCGCTGGACCTGTATCACTAGCGATTTTATTATGGGTATTCATGTTTCTAGTCTTGACAGACATTTCGTTACGGATGCATTAAGCGTAAGAAAGGTAAAAAATAAAGTAAAACAAGCTTAAAAATCAAAATTATTTTAACTACTACATCAGATTACCGTTAAATAAAACCTAGAAAGATCATTAGAAGTGCTTGAAGCTTGAAGTTGAAAAGAGAGTTTGAATTAGCGTAGAGTTTGAAAGAAACTTTCTTTATTCAAATACCACCCACTGTGTAGAGCTATAAAACTACGAATAGGTATGTAAAAGTAAAACTTCGAAGATGTATTATCCGGTCCATAAATATAGTCGCTTGACGCCTTTTATTATACTTCGATTGGACTTGTTTTCACTCGTGCGTTTTGAACTAGCGTTGCATACTCTACTTACTTTACAAGCGTGTATGTGTTTGTGGCGTACCCTCGGGGAGGCCTACGTTCAGCAGTGAACTGAAGTGATGATGCTTCGTGCAGGATACTAAATCTACAACAGATTTTAGGACTTTCGGAGTTATAGTCTAGCTAGTAAATCTGTGAACATGATTGTGTAAAGACCATATGTTATCTTAAAACCATAAACCACTACTGGTAGCAAGCTACGGATTAACGTCGTCTAAAGTTATCCATTGCTACTATAGAGGGCAAGTCTTGAGTCACATATTAATCAGGTTAGTATAATAAGTCACTCATCACAACTACGGAAATAAGTATAAAATATCACCAACTCCTGTTAAGAGATCTTAGAATAGATAGACTGCTATAGTATAAAATAAAGTCAAATCAGTCACGCAATATTGTACCATCCCATGACAATCATCGTGTAGGCATTTGTCGCATGTCACAATATCTTTTACTATCAAAATGTCACGTTTACAACGGCGAGACAAAAAGTTTAATCAAAATAAAGCCGCTAACGGAAATACTAAGCTAAACTTGTTGAAATGTACAACTTTTACCTAGAACCAAAGACAATGTGTTCAAAAATGTAACCTGCCATACAAAAAACTAACTTGTGTAAAGTCACGGTATTATAAAATAAAAAGGACACACAAAAACACTGCTGACTCATCAGATTTTTGTTTTCAACTTGATTTTCTTCGTGGAAAGCCGTGAGAAAGGAAAGTATTGAGCTTAGTGATTCCGAGAAGTACGTTGTTGGTTCCACCAGGTACGTGCCGTGTCAAGCGCGCACGGCACGAGTGTGGACACACCGATCCTTCAATTTAGTGTTATTTTATGAGCTGAATTTACGCGCACCGACACCGCCGCTGCGAAACATTGTAAAATGTTTTAACGACCAGTAACACCTTGTACCTATTACTACCAAACTTTTTAACAGAATACTGGAATGTAAAAATTTGCATTAGAAAATGCCATAAAAATTGAAAACGATCTAGTATTTTGGTATATCTAGGTCTATCGGCACGGCCCTCTACGAAACCTATACCTATACCAAGGTACTAGATGTTAAGCCGTGGGGTGCCGGCAGAGTAGAATAGCATCACCCCGTCTTTTCCTCGTGAACTCGAGCAGACCAGGCTCTTGGAGTAGGACAACTCCACATTTAAACCCGTCGACTTGCCTCAGACACGACGTATGAGGCCAATGATGGAAGAAAATTACTAACTTCCCTTTAAGGGATTTATATTTATTTATATATTATAGGATGAACCAGTTCATAGCTGAACAACTTTTCCCGAATAATAAAAGTCGAAACATGTACGTAGAAGCTACTGGACTTCCCATACAAAATGTATCAACCGACTGAGTCAGTTTCTATGTTACGTCCAAAAATTTATTTCATATGCTGACCTATGTTCCTTGGGGAAGGTTGTTCAATGGGGTATTTCATCCCTTAAAACAAAGTTAAAACCTTCTTTTTGGTTCAGTTTTAAAAAAATCCTTATCTTTATCAAAATCCTCTGCGTGAGAAAAACAAAAAGCGACGTAAACAATGTATTCGAATTGTTTTAAAAACTCCTCAATCATCTTACGTTTTTTAAAATAGACCATTATTAATTCTACAACAATATAGCAAACACTGTTGTTTTCTTCTTTTCGTGTGGGACACCAAATCGTACAACGACCCGATGAACCAATGTTAAACCGCCTTCTACAAGCAGCAGGCTTCTGGCATGGTTGTGTAACGATCGCCGCCGTCTAAGTGATCATAGACAGCAACCGGGACCTACGGCTTAACCTGCCATCCGAAACACGGAACCAACTTACTTACTTAGTCCTAACCAGACTGGGAACAAAAACACAAAGTGATAAATATCAACTTTGCGAGTGACCCACCTAGAATCGAACCCGGAACCTCCAGCGTCAAATGCAGTCGCACTATCACTGCGCCACATCGGTCGTCAATACAACAATACGTCTACAACACTGTTTTAGGAAATGCGGTCGACCGATTATGAGATCGTGCGTATCCGCTGCCAAAATATCATAGCTGTGTAACTCCCTCTCTATTCCATAGTTATTATGAAGAGCGTACGAAATGTGGTGCCAACGAATAATTTAGCACCAGTGCGCACAGTCAGCTGCATGTCAACCTATACGTTTAATTTTAAGGTGACACCAGCTCCAAAAAGATAGTAGCTTTTCTTTACGGTGCGCTAGAGAAAAACAGAAAATGCAGATTCAGTTCATAAAAAACAAATATTTTCTTTAATATTAAAGCGCTCAACCGCTGTCGACGCAGCGCTATCGCAGTGTCGTCCGTCGAGTGCGGTTTTAGTATGGGGAGTGACGTTTCTAGTATGGATCTGACAGACCGCTGCGATATTTTAGCGCTTCGATGCGCGTCAAGTGTGCGATCCGAGCTGCAGAGGTTAAGTGGCAGTCGCTCTATGGAAATGAATGAAAAGCTCGCAGGTCGTTCACTGGACCTCCCCCAACGGGGTCTCACCTGGTGGGCCGCGTTGAGGACAGTAGAAGATCCCGGGACCCGCCTGTTGTTGCAGGCGGCATGGGACACCTCTCCAGGGAGTCAGAACTCCGTTCAGGCGGGGCTGCGCTAAGCTAAGCTATAAGCGTGGTATGAATTAACCAATCATGAGCCTCAAAATCCCCGCCCCGCTTCAGTGGAGACGCACCCTAACTCCGGAAGAAATTCCGCCCTAACAAGCATTTCTCAGAGTGAAGATTGCCCTGCCTCCGGTTGGACCAGTCGGTCACAACACCCGACCAGCCCAAGTCATCATCTGCCTGCCCTTATCCCAATTCATTTGGGGTCGGCGCAACATGTTTTCTTCTTCCATTCATCTCTATCAGCAGTCAAATCCTCATTTATGCCCTTTTTGTTCAGCCCAAGTCTGCTATTTTATTGTCATTGTAACGCCCTCAAAACTTAACTGTCACTCTAATGCCACTGTAGTTCTCTATACTTCAAACTGTATAGTCTACGAAATGACCAAAATCGTCCAACTGAGATCCAGTCGACATTCAGCTGCAAAACGATTTTCATTTAGTAGACTTAGCGCCCAGGCGGGTAGCTACCCTTCCCTTCTCCCTCATCACTCCACCAACCAGCCCATTCATTCATCACTCCTCTTAAAGGTCCAACAATTCAAAATGTTCTTGGCACTGAAAAAGCTTTTAAAAACACGAAGGCCGTAGTAATAAAATTTGATTTCGAAATGAAAACACAATTTCATCGGAACTGATATCGGGTGCAGCGCAAACCTTTTTTTTAACCACGTGTTAAAATTTTAACCACTTTTTCGGTTTATATCCACTTTAAAGAACGCGGTTTTACGCTATTTTGTTTGCGTTTGTCAAACAACGCAAGTTTCGTTTCACTGCGTCTACATCGGTTTTTAATGTGGGTAATTTGATTTTTTTTGCATTTGAAAGACGCGTGCATTAAACGTATCGAAAATTCACACGACGGAGCGCTAAAAGATCGCATTGGCATTAGTTTTTGTATGGAGATTGAAATTACTATTATGGATTTGACGGACTGCTGCGTTACGAACGCGTTATTTTAGTGCTGCGTTGTATATTAAGTGAGAGAAAAGCTTTTTTAAATTTAGTTTTGGATGTAATTTCACGATACTGGTGGTGGTGGCGTAAGTTACATGCTGTGTGGTCAGCCTGAAGAGCTCCGAGGCTGTGCTTTTTTATTTGTATTTGTTTTATTCCACATATCACGTTTATACTAGCAACATAAAATTGTTGTTTTTAAATTATTAATTATTATTGTAAGACACAATTTTCTCTTTTTTACAATGACCAATCTTTTGATCCAGTAATAGTATTATACTTGACATTAGAAAATTTTGTGTATCTACTTGAAAATAAAAATATTGAATTTGACATACTTTCGACCCTGTATACTTATACCATCCGGCGCATCGCACACTTAACGCACGACGGAGCGCATAAATATCGCAGCGGTCTGTCAGATCCATACTAGAAATGTCAATCCCCATACTAAAACCGCTCAACCACACTCGACGCAGCGCTGTCGCAGTGTCGTCCGGCGAGTGTCTAGTATGTATCTGATAGAACACTGCGATTATTAACAATCCGTCGTGCGTTAAGTGTGCGATCCGCCTTATACCGTCAGAGTTCCGGCGCAGTTTGACCGCAATGCACTTTTATTTGTCAGTCAATATTTGTAGCTCGATCGGCACTTTTATTGAGAGTCCGCCGGCAGACCATCATTCACACAATCACACGTCACATCACACATTTCACACTCTGGTAAAACGATTCGATTGCATGTTTTGTTTGTATGTAGTAGATTATCTTGGAGATGAACTACTTTTGTGCGATGGTCACTGGACAAGCGTTTATTCCACACAAAAATAGAGAGACGCTTCAATCTGCAGGAAATTTAGCGCTGAAATTAGTTCCTACAAATAATGCCGTTATCACACTTAACACTGCGAAACACATGCGTAAGTTCCATACTCGAATAATTGTCATTCCCCATGTATTATGCAGTGTTATTTTAGCGCTGCATTGAGTGTTAAGTGTGGCCAAGTGGTTAGGACACCGGTCTTACAATCGGGAGACCCGAGTTCGATCCCCGCCATGTACAAATGTGTTTTTATTTTCATAAACATTTACCGACTGCTCTTACAGTAAAGGAAAAACAGCTTGATCAAACCCATACTCAAATAAAATTTAAATTCAGATGATATTTGAATGTGACTTAACCTATAATTCGGGCAAGGTTAGCATTCGTGTTGCAGAGGTCAGATGGCGGTCGCTCTATGTAAGAACTTGGTAAAAATATGATTTTATGGTCAAATCCCCTAGGTTAGGTAGCCGACCCCGACAGAGAAACGGGATAAGGCTAGGAGAATGAAGAATCGAGCGTTAAGTTTGAGAACGGCCTTATTGCATACGAAACTCCAAATACGTGTCAATGCCGTGTGATGCCGGCTTAGAATAGCATCACCTCACATCCTTCGGGTGTCGTAAGAGTCGACTAAGGGACTCGAAAGTATTGGTGTATTACAATTTTTAGGCGAAAGGCTAACAACCTGTCTTTATATTGATACACATGTTTTCTGAAACAACCTTGGAAAACAATCCTCAAAAAATGTCAGACGTGGCGATAGCAACCGTATTCTCACGCGCGGCCGTTAACGCTCTGCTTACTCCGCAAGGGATAAAGGCGTGATTTATGTAATGAACGTATGTATGTAACTCCAAATCTACTCAAATACAACCTCAACTGAAAGCTAAAACTCAGACCGCTGGACTGCATTTGCGGTTAATGAACCACTAATATAAATACAAGCAGACGTCGCATCGACGAATGCAGAAGAGTCAAAAATAGCTGGAACACAAATAGAGCTGCACGTATCTGACCTGGTTATGACAGATGGCACCGTTACACTACGCTTACCATTTAATTGGATGCATGCGATGCGTTGCAAACATGTAACGTGGATCGCACGCTTAACGCACGACGGACGGCTAAAATATCGCAGTGGTCTGTCAGATCCTTACTAGAAACAACACTCCCTACACTAAAACCGCACTCGACGGATGACACTGCGATAGCGCTGCGTCAACAGAGGTTTTAGTATGGGGAGTTACGTTTCTAGTATGAATCTGACCGGACGCTGCGATATTTTAGCGGTCTGTCGTGCGTTTTCAAGATTCAAGATTCAAGCATTTATTGGTAAAAATAATTTTACAAGTCAAATGTTCTTATTAATAAAATTAGGAGTATTAACATTAATAAATTATAAGTATTATTATTTCATTACATATTTAAAGTTATACCTAGGGTTCAGTTGATGACCCAATCTCATCAAAGAATTCCTGGAGATTGTAACACGCCATATTTTGAAGTTTTCTTTTGAGTTGCGAAATGAATACTTTATCACTGTCCACATTTTTTAAGTCACGTTAAGTGTGTGATGCGCCTAACGCGTATGCTTCATTCGCTTACATAGTGTCATGACCAGCGGTACTGTCAGTACGCACCCGTACGTGCGTGTATTGAGCATTGAGGTCAAGACACGCTGGTCGCGACACTATCAAAGCGAATGACTTACGCAACGTCGATGAAAAATTAATGAAAACATAATAAATATTCTGTATCTTTTCTTGATTTAGGTAATTGATTTTAAATATCAGTTGGGATGTCTGAGGTTTTGCGCATTCAAAGTTACACACTGTATAATACTATTTCTTGTTAAAGAAGCATTTTGTTTAAAAAATCTTCCTAGAAAACCACTCAGAAGTGCTCCTAATACAAAATTAACAAGCAATAAGACGGGTCGCACACTTGATGCACGACGGAGCGCTAAAATACCGCAGCGGTTTCTCAGATCCATATTAGAAACGTCACTCTCCAAACTAAAACCGCACTCGACGGATGACACTGCGATAGCGTTGCGTCGACGGCGGTTAAGCGGTTTTAGTATGGGGATTAGACAGACCGCTGCCATGTTTTAGCGCTGCGTCGTGCGTTAAGTGTGCGATCCGCCTAAGCCCTACGCTAGCCTTGCTAAACCAACCGAGGTCTAATTAGAGTTTCAAGGAGTCAGTTCTATAGAAGAGCTCTGGACCAAATGGCTGGTTATAAGACGACTTTTATGTAACTCGTATAGAGGGTGTTTTGGAAACTATAGTTACTTTTAAATGGGATATTAAACATATTTACCTATTATACAAATCAAATCAAATCAAATCAAATGTGTTTATTGCATAACCTTATGTAGAAAGTAAATAAAAGTCCGCTGCGACCTTCATAAGGTGTACAGCCCGTGGCTTTAATCACATAATATACTTAAAAGTGACAATGTCTAATAATTCGATGGAGCCGGCTGCAAGCACCAAGAAACTTGGAACTTCCTCGCTTTGAGGCGTTCCATTTAAGAAGTGTAAGCGAGAGCACGGAACGAGCGACAAAGAGGCACAATCGGCCTCCGCGTTTAGCAGCGTACAAAATAAAACAAATAAAATTAAAAATTTATTTTGAATAATGCAACCATTTCATCAGTATTGAATGACGTTCTCACGTTCAACTATCGTCAATAAACCGACTTTACAGACAACCGATTACTTTTTTTTTCAGTTTCACTGGCAAAGTCACCTAAAAAAATACTGTTACTGTTCCTAACACCCTTACGTGTTGAAGTGAGCCTTCAATCCAGTCACATTTACTTTCTGCTTTCACGGCGGCCGCGTGGTCTGGCAGGTGCCGAGGTCTGTTGGACCACCTGCCAAATAGGTCACGTGGCGGCGCCTGACGTTTTATGGACCTGCTTGATCAATCACTGAACTAAGTCCGTGCCACGCAACGAGATCCGCGGGAAATTCATACCTACTAAGTTTTGAGTTTAGGCGGATGGCACACTTGTCGCATGACGGAGCGCTAAAACATCGTAGCGGTCTGACAGATCCTTACTAGAAATTTGAATCCCTATATTAAAACCGCTCAACCGGTATTGACGCAGCGCTATCGCAGTGTCATGCGTCAAGTGCGGTTTTAGTATGGCGCGAGCCAGTATTGATTTTGTGGTTTTAGTATGGGGAGTTACGTTGCTAGTGTCGATCTGACAGACTGCTGCGATATTTTAGCGCTCCGTCGTGCGTCAACATTTGTTTTATTTTTTGATTGATTTAGGGCTTCCGTACATAATGAATAATTATTTTTAAAATAGTACGCAAACTTTAAAATGTAGGTATTGTATTTTTTTTAATATAGATTTCGACGGTAACGTAGAATGCCGTGTGATGCCGGCTTAGAATAGCACCACGTCATTTCTCCCCGGGGGTGTGATGGAATTAAGGACTCCCGACTAAGGGACTCGAGGGGTTCATTCGTGTTGCAATTTTAGGCGACTAGCTGACAACCTATAGTGATTATTAGTGATACATGACTTATCTGACACGACCCTCGAAATATAATGTCAGACGTGGCGATAGAGACCGTAATTTTACGGTCGTTAACGCTCTGCCTACACCGCCAGGGATATAGGCGTGATTTGTGTGTGTGTGTGTGGTTACGTGGAATCGAGTCTACCATCATCATGTAGAGACTAGCGGACCGTTCAGGGTGCAACCCGTTGCTACTCGTTTTCCCTTGGTATCAACATTTTCCCAGCATGTGTTGTACACATATACCTTCCTCTTAAATCACTCTACGGACATAGGGAAAGGCGCGGGAAGCGACTATGCTTTTGGTGGATCCTACTGTTAACGCAGAACGGAGCACCAAGATTACGCATCCGTAACGTAACTTAGCGGTCTGAATTAATGGATGCGTTACATATACGTTAACAGCGGTTGAGTGGTTTTAGTTATGGGGATTGACGTTTCGAGTATAGATCTGAAAGACCGCTACGATACGGATGCGTTATTTTAGCGCTCCATTGTGCGTTGAGTGTGCGATCCGCCTTATACTTAGTATGAAGTTCACCTGACCGCGAAATGCGTTCTATTATTCAACCAACATTCGTCACACTAGCTCGTATTAAAAAAAAACAAATCGCCTCCACTTAAGAATTGATGAATGAAAAACTAAACAAAATATCACCACTAATTTAACTAAACAACGATTCAACACCCACTGTTTTCGTTAAGTTTGTTTCATTTTGATCCAAATATTTCTATAGATGTTTTAAAAGTCTTCGAATAAAAATAAACGAATCTCGGAGCAGCGTTCTCGTCAAATCTAATCATGAAGAGACAGACGGACAGACAGAAAATAAACTAGGTGTATCGATATTTATATGTTTATTTTGGCTACATTCGAGATATAGAACTGTGATACGTAGGGAATGCAATACCGGGATACTGGCATCCCGAAGTACTGGGATTCCGCATGTTTTTTGCGGGACTAATCCCGGTCGTTACTTGGGCGGGATCCCGTGCGGGATTTGCGGGATTTTCACGTTGCAATTGTCTTTGATTGCATACCTCTAACTTTCGTCTAACGTCTTGTTGACTAAATTACATACTTGCGTAGAAATTAACAAATTAACCACCTTAATTCTACCCGTGAATCTAAGGAATGGGCGGCAGCGTTCCCTGTGAATACAACACCATGCACCGCGCTCGCCAATCCGCCTATGAGTACACCTCATAATAGACGGAGGCGAATCTCCTACAATGCACTGTTGTAGTTTTGCCAAATTATGAAAATGAATATTGTAACCATTCTCCCCGCGATTATTACGCACGAAATCTATTCCGATAACGAGTTCGTTCGAGTTTAATAGGTAGTCTGTGGTAATTACTAGTACTATAACAGAACGAGCGATGCACTCGGTGGCACAGTAGGAGAAAAGCAGTAGATAATACATCCCGGCCAGCGGCAGTGCCACTAAGTGGACAATTTTGGGGCATCCTGAAGACCATGTTTAAGAAAGATTATAATCATTTTTAATATGCATCTGCGAAAAAAATAAAAAAAAAACTCCACCTTAAGTGATTTGCATGTGCATCGTAAGATACTATTGCGAATGTAGAAGAAGCGCAAGGAGTATGCCAGGATCGTAGCAAGTGAAGTGAAACAGTCTCAGCCTACCCCAACGGAAAAGAGGCGTGATTTAGAATCAGAATCAAAATCATATTTATTTGCTGAATAACGGTGAAGATACATTATAGATGGTAACCTTACATTTTAGTTTCACATTATTCTACCTAAATTTGGCATGCAAACTATATAGGATTAACGAATATGACTAAACTAATTACAAAAACTCTTGCTTGTAAATATAAAAAAAAATTACCAATGATCAATTACAATTGTACCTATGTTACAACCAACAATATTTACATAATTTGCAGTTCCATGTCAAATCTTTAACCGGGATTTCGTTAATTCCTTTCTACTAACTTTCTTTGAAGGGGAAAACCAGTAGGCCATTAAAAACAAAGACACGGCTAATTTTGTATGGGAGGCAAATATTTTTTCTTTTATTTTTCGACCTATGTTCCTTAAGGGAAGTTGTTCAGTTTCATGGGTTGCTTCAACCCTTAAAATATTTTCAGCTAATATTTACACCTTATATAATAGCGTTTCCTAACCTACTTTAAAATAAACGTCTACTATGACTCCGAATCGTGCTGCGAATATTGCACAAGCCTATGACGTCATTGGAACGACTGACGCTCGTACGAACATCTGCGTTGATGTAGGGGTGACGGCTCGTTGCCGTAAAATGTTGCGGATAATTTATAATGAAGTAAAGTTTGCATTACATTATTAATTAATCATTTTATTTCACTGCTTTTGAAACTTTATTCAGCATTTTCATCATTAAAACAAGATGAAGTTAACTACATCAAAAATACAATAATACCTACGGATTAGAAGAGTGCGTTCCAAATCAAGTAGGTAGGTGGGGGGCAGTCCATTAATCACGTGATGTTCAAAAGGGAAGTGGGGGGAGGGAAGGGTCTACATAAATCACGAAATATCACAGGTGCGAGGGAGGTTGTAGTAATGCATTAAGTTAATAGTCAAACCTCACCACGCACCACCAAGGACGAAAGGGGGTAAAAAAAAACGAAAAAAGAAAATACACTACGTGATTAATGGACGGCCCCTAGGGGTACGTATGTATGATCTAATTCCTGCCAAGCAATATTCGTCGTTAAGGTCAAACTTAAAATATAAAAACAGAAGGTCGAGTGAAAACAAAGTAAAAAAACATGTTGGAATTCTGCCTATACCTACAGGTTAATTTTTTAGTCAATACACACACTTTGTTGAATATTTCTACTCATGATTCTGAATAACTTTTACTATGGGGCCACATGCGAAATGGCATAAAAAACTATAAGAGACTGAACGATTTTGCAAGTGGGCGTATAGTAAAAGTTGTTCAGAATCATGAGTAGAAATAAAAACACCCTACAAAGTGTGTGTTCTGACTAAAAAATAACCCAGTATTCGTTAGTTTCCGGGGTCTAAAAAAAATAGAACAGTTGTAGTTGTACGCTTAAAACTATTGTCCAAAAATACTACGGACTTCATATATCATTTTCCGAAATATTCAAAGTTTGAATTAATAAACAGAAAAATAATATAAAAGAGTGTTTTGACGCCATCCAAATACTTACGGCATGACGTCATACTTCTAGTTCTCAAACAAAATACCGTTTTAGATCGTTTTAAAAAGTAGCTCATTTGACCTGTCAGGAAACAAGCATATTATTATATGTTGCTAACATAATTAAATATTACTGACAGATTTTTTTAAAGTTTGGTTTACAATGATACGAACACAAATGCTTACAAATTTTGACGAAGACCAAATCTTGCATGCTTTTCTAACGCAGGCAGAATTTAAATGTTTTTTTTTTCAATCAAACCCACCCTCTCCATAAAGCTGTAGTTACACTGGCAGCCCTGCCGCAAAACACGCACCGACCCCAAACCACAGGCCTACATACATTGGGGCGCTCGTAAACGTGTACAACAGTACAAGCTAAACGAACAAAGTGACAACAAACAAAGTGTTTTACACGTTCCACAATTGTTACTACAAGATGATTCCAAATATAACACAAATATTTTATGGGTGAGTTCTCTCCGTGAAATTGTACAACTATCCCCAAGGAACATCATTGTATCATTGGCCTCATACGTCTGTGATAGACTATTTAATCAGTGTCTAAGGCAAGTCTTGTATCCGCATGGTGCGGGTGAAGTTTCCTCTTCACAGACAGCTTGTTGCCTGTGACGTAATTGTGGTAAATGCAGGGTTGCCCAGGACCTGAGCCACCCTCTCGGCCTCCCTGGCTGACTCCACAGGAACCAATACGTGCGGAGCCAGGTCGGCTGCAGGAGTCTGCCGCACGATAGGCCTCTGTCATACGCGCCTGACGGATACCGCGTTCTGGGTTTAGTGTCGAGTTGTCCTTCTCCAGAACCGGTTTTGGGTCTGGTTAATCCCTCGGTCGCTTCTTACGGTCCACACGCTAACAGGATGGGGTGGTGCTATTCTCTGTCAAACGTAATGTTGCATTTGTTGATGTAATTGCTTTATTGTAGGTATCCGATTGTGTAACAACGGCCTCTAAAGTTCAGTTCAGGCTTTAAATTTGAGTGCTACGAACAACCTTCCCTTGTCAATCAGACTTTACAAGTTTGGGAGCGAGACCGAAACTCCAAGTTTGGATTAGTGTACGGCAAACAAACCCGTTAACTTCCGAGTCACAAGTACGGCAATGGTTCTCGACGACAGTCTATCTGATTGCAAAAGTTAAGACGCTCAGGGTTCAGTTTTCACCCCACTGCCTCAAGTTTTTCGATATTAGGGACGTATCGAAGTACTAGCGAGCGCCCGCGGCTCGGCCCATTGCATTCGACAGGTTAAATTCTTTCTAGATAAAAACTATCCTATGTGTTAATACAAATTACCCTCTACGTTCGCGCCAAATTTCATGAAAATCAGTTTGGCAGTTTAGCTTGCAGGAGTAACAAACATTCAAACCTTCGCATTTATAATAGTAGTAGGATGCATGTAGCTATGCGAACAAGTAAATTTTTTTTCAAGGCTTTTACTTCGGTATGTATGCTTTATACTTAGGTATGTTTGACTGTCCCGATGGCGTAGCGGATAGTATGACTGCCTTCTACGCCGACGGTCGTGGGTACGATCCCAAAAATTTTTAAGTCAATTTTCAAGTACTTGAGTCTGGGTGTTTTTCTATGTATGATATGTCCACGATATTTATTTATTTATTTATATGTTTGTTCAGTTGGGAACTACAGTTCAGGACATAGCTGCTTCACTCCTTAAATTATTTGCAACTTAAATTATGTGTAACTTTAAATACGCAAAACCTGAAAATAGTTTGTTCAGAATCACGTGCAGAATCGATTAAACTACTTTTGAACCAAGGATTAATAAATTTTTCATTATTTGCATTGCCATATCTATTTATTATAATTTAAATCGATCCGAACTATGCACATGTTGCATACACAAAGCTGTCAAAAGGCGGCGCTGCGCGGTTAGGTGGATCGCACACTTAACGCACGACGGAGCGCTAAAATGTCGCAGCAGTCTGTCAGATCCATACTAGAAACGTCAGTCCCAATACCAAAACCGCACTCGACGGACTAACACCGCGTCGACAGAGGTTGAGCGGTTTTAGTATGGGCATTGACATTTCTAGTATGGATGTGACAGACCGCTGCGATACGTCCTGCGTTAAGTGTGCGATCCGCCTTATACCTCCCTAAATCACTAAATCAGTGCAGTAAATATATGTTTTACAACATAATATATTTTTATAATTTTTTCTTGATTTAGGTTAATTGAATTAGAAACAGTTGGGGTGTCTGAGGCTCTGTGCATTTAAAATTACACTTTGTATATTAATTAATTCAAAAATAATGTTTTCTAATCACACTAATACATATAATTATAAATATCACGCCTTTATCCTGTGATAGCTTCTGTTTGCTCGGTGGGAAACCAGCGGAAAATTTAGAGATGAAAGTTTACACGAAAAACCCTTGATAGCTTGGATATAATTATTAGTAAATTGATAATTCAATTGCGTACCTTTTTCCTCGAGTTCTAAGAAAATATGTCAAGTACTATACAACATAGAACTACAAAGATCGCAAGTAGTCACTAGAGTTGGGAAATATATTCGAGTACCAAACGATATTTTACAGGATGATTAATAAACAGGAGGATGCAGAAAATAAGCTGGACTGATAGGAAGACGAACGAAGACGTCCTTAAGACAGTCGATGAAAAGAGAAGTTTGTTAAGAACCATAGAAGACAGAAGAGGAAAGATGATGGGACACCTGATACGACACGATAATTTCCTGAAGAACATTATTGAAGGGAAAGTAGAAGGCAGAAGAGGCCGAGGTCGACCAAGGCGAAATTACTTTGACCAAATAAAAGAAAAGGTTAATGTCGTGTCGTATCAGGAGGTCAAATCACTGGCGGAGA
Source organism: Keiferia lycopersicella (assembly GCA_029255805.1). NCBI lineage: Eukaryota > Metazoa > Arthropoda > Insecta > Lepidoptera > Gelechiidae > Keiferia > Keiferia lycopersicella. The sequence goes on along the minus strand of JARACZ010000014.1, from coordinate 461,191 downwards.
GACGAATAGAATGGCGGTTACTCCACCGACAAGAGCTGGGCTCTTAAATTTAAGAAGGAGAAGAAGATTAATAAAATACGGAAGTTATATAAGGGCCAGGTTAGCCTTGGGGTTGCAAAGGTCAGATGGCAGTCGCTCTGTGTAAAAATTTGGTTGCACGTCAAATCCTCTAGTAATAGGTAGCCGACCCCGACAGGAGAAAGACTATGATATTGGGAAAACTATTGTACACAAATACTACTAACCCCATTCATAGTTTTTCAAAATACGGTACTTAGATTAGAATTTTTAGACGGTAGGTAAATTATTATACGAAGTTATTGTTTTGACGCCATGCTCGTACAAATAGTACATCAATCAATCAATCCATCAGGCAATCTGAAATGATCTGCATTTCAGCATCTTCACTATTTCACGAAATTTATTTCAAAATTAGTACATTTTCATTCGTCCAAATTTACGACCCACTCACCGAATATTAGGCAAAATACGAATATTGGTAAAATAATTGGTAATTGGTCTGCATATATCTAGTCTTTATCCCTTGCGGGGTAGGCAGAGCGTTAACGGTCGTTAAAAAACGATCGCTATCGCTATCATTAACGGCCGTAAAAATACGTTTGCTATCGCTACGTCTGACAATGGGGTGATGCTGTTCTAAGCCGGCATCACATGGCACCGGCAATATTCGGTAAATCTGGCAAAATTCCGAATATCGAACATAAAACGAATAATTGACTCATCTCTAGTTTCCACGCAGTTGTCTGTTCGGAACAATAATATTATTATTGTTTTCTTTTCCTCCTCCGGGTGATAAATAATTCAGAACAAAAGAAAAGACGTAGTTTGTTTGATCAACAACGTAGTTTGTTTGAAAAATCGTCGTTCGTCACGCGTACAGAGCAGTCGTGTTTTTCGTTAAATCATTAATATAAAACATTGCTTACTTCAAAACTATCAACTATTAGTACAACGTTAGAATTCATTATCCTAAAAACAGTTTTCGTGCACTTAAGTCATACAACTCTAACAACCACGGAAGTTATCTTCATAAAGTGCCACCAGAGGGCGCACGCGCCTCTACGCAAGAAAGAGAAGACCGTGTCCAGAACAAGTTTAAAAGGATTCTCCATCTCAATCCGATCGTCACATTTCAACAAAAGACAAGTAAGGCTCGTTTAGACTACTGCATCTACTTGACCAACTTTATTTGTGATCAACAATGAATATTGTACGCTCGCCTACCAAAACCTCATCTCAACCTGATTTGGCAAAATTTGATCCGGCCGAGTATCAAAATCTCGCTTTTAGAAATAAAAGAAAATATGAACAAAACTGCTCATGTAGTGAAGATATCCAAAATATGCGAGGAGATATATCTCGGATCGGAGATTTACTAGAAACCTTCATTAATAAAAACGAGCAATCTATGAAAGAGATGGCGGATAGTATCACTGAACTCAAAGACGATATCACCAATTTAAAGATATCCCATGAACAATCAATGAATACAATACGTGCCGACATGGTTGAAGTTAAATCACAAATAACTAAAACCAATCTATCGGTGTCCACCCTCTCTAATGAGCAAAACCAAATGAAGAATGATATATCTCAACTTGAAACTAAGGTCACTAATGGGGAAAAAAAGCTTAAAGTTATCCAAGACAACCTTACATCAATTCCGATGACAACAAACGATGACATAATACTTGAGCTTCAAGAACGCAACAAAAGAAGTAAAAATATCATAATCGCGGGTGTTCCGGAACAAACCTCATCCAACGTGGAGGAACAGCAATCGAAGGATAAAGCTGAAGTGCTTAAAATCATTGCGGACACTTTCAAAGATATACCCCATCCATTAAAAGTATTTCGCATCGGGAAGTATAGCCCAACAAAGACCCGAAGAATAAAAATTTGCTTCGAGGATGCTGAGACCCCTAAAGTACTATTACGTAATAAAAATAAACTACCGCAAGGTCTCAAGATTTATTCGGATGAAACTCCATCACAACAAAGACGGCTTAAAAACCTACAAGAGGAACTAGCCCTGCGTCAAAAGAATGGAGAAATTAATCTTTCTATAAAATATGAGAGAGGCATACCAAAAATTGTGGACACTACTCCAAAAAACTAGTCTTACCAACCAGCTCTACAACCGATGATGTAACAACTTACCAGATTGCTAAAAGCCACACTGACCTACAAATTACAAAATCACGGATAAATATCTTATACCTAAATGCGAGAAGTCTTTGCAATAAATTTGACGAGTTTAGATGTATAGTCAATTTAATCCCTGCTACGACTCATGTAATATTAATTACTGAAACCTGGATAAAGTCAGAGGAACAAGCACAGTTCTTTCAGATTCCTAACTACACACACCATTACAGCCTTCGAACAGACAAGACAGGGGGAGGAGTTTCAGCTTTTGTTCATAATGACGTTAAACATACCCTATCGGAGTCTATCTACTCTGGAGGAAACAACTACCTTTGGCTTAAACTAGAAAAATATTCAATTGACATTGGTCTAATATACTACCCCGGAAACACAGATTTTGAAGAATTTACAAATACTCTGGAGTCTCAACTACAACAGCGAAGAAGAGCCTTAGTGTTTGGAGACTTTAACGTTAACCTTTTAGAAAAACACAGCAGAAATCAAACTTATGTGAGCCTTCTAAATGCAGCAGGGTATCAGTTACTGAACAAAATTGGCAAGCGATACTACACAAGAAGAGACCCCACGAAAAAGTCAATCCTTGACCACGTCAGCACCAGTTTAAAGGACGATAAATACCATCTGGCCTTAGTCGAGTCTCCACTATCAGATCACAGACAAATTTACCTTACGTTAAAAAAACAAAAAGCTCCACAGAAACAACGCTCTACTTATCAATCACTGAATTACGAAAAACTATACCATACAGCCGAACAGAATCAAAATCTTAGCATTGACAATTTTGAAGAACTAGAGGAATCAATAAAGAAACAAATCGAAAATAGTAAAATAACTAAGACAAAAATATTGAATTTACCCCAGGAAGATTGGATTTGTAAGGATGTAATTGACAGTATTAACCAGAAAAATCTACTGTGGGCTAGACTACAAATGGAACCAAACAATGAAGACCTTGAAAATGAGTTCAAACAGAAAAGAGACGCTACAGCCAAAATGATCAAGTGGACTAAAGATTCTTATTACTATGGTCAATTTATAAACTGTAATCGTAACCCTAAAAAAATGTGGAATCTGATAGGCTATCTCTCTAACAACAGATTAAAAACTAGTCATGCACCGCCAAAACTCATAATCGGGTCCAAAACCATTAAGAACCCTACCGATATTTGCAATGCGCTAAACCAATACTTCTCCACCATTGGAGCACAATTAGCCAACGAAATACCGCAAAGCTTCCACAATATTCACCACAACTTTCAGAATCACCCCGGTACAAACAAAAACCCTTCACTTTCAGAACTTCCGCCTACTACCGTTGAGGAAGTATCAAAAATCATAGAAAGCCTAGACTCTAATTCAAGCACTGGCCTTGACGGTATAAGCACCAAAGCTATTAAGTGTCTAAAATCTCTAATAGCACCTAATCTAACAAAGTGCATAAACAAACTTTTGGTAGAAGGACGCTTCCCAGACTCTCTCAAGCTAGCCAAAGTAAGCCCAATCTACAAATCTGGTGCCAAAACAGACCCCGGTAACTACAGACCAATATCGGTTCTCCCAATTTTAGCAAAGGTTATTGAAAAAATCATGTACACTCGACTTGAGTCTCACCTAAACGCAAGTGGCTTCTTATCTGAACGTCAGTTTGGCTTTAGGCCCAAAAGCAATACCTTAGCAGCAACAGTAGACTTAATCACTAAAATTAAACAAAATATTGATAACAAAAAAGTTGTGCTAGGTATATTTATCGATCTCAAAAAAGCGTTCGATACAGTAAGCCACAGCCTTTTGCTATACAAGTTGGAAATGGCCGGAATCAGCGGAAGTGCACTGCGCATGTTTCAATCATACCTTGAGAATAGGCAGCAAGTAGTCAAGATCGATAGTCATACCAGCAACCCTCTGCCCATATCTTTCGGTGTCCCTCAGGGGTCGATATTGGGACCTTTGCTTTTTTTGATTTACATAAACAGTATTACTGAATTGGGGTTGCATGGTCACCTAACTTTATATGCTGACGATACCTGTTTATTCTATTTCGGAACCTCCATAAATGAAAATGTAACAGCAGCGCAAAAAGATTTACACATTCTTTCCAACTGGTTAAAATCAAACCTGTTAACTATCAATGTAGCAAAAACCTCGTACGTTATATTTAAAGCCAAAAACAAACCTATACCCCCATACACACCAATAACAATCAACGGAACACCAATAGAAGAAAAGCAGACTGAAAAGTATTTGGGATTGCGATTAGACAGTAGACTGTCATGGACTGCACAAATTGATTACATCAAAAGCAAGCTATGCTCTCTAATTGGTTCTTTACGCGGTGTAGTACGTTGCTTTCCAAGAAAAGTCAGTATGACTATTTATAATTCATTGGTCAAGTCACATCTCATTTATCTAATAGAGATATGGGGCACGGCTAGCAAAACCAAACTTTCTGAATTACAAGTAATTCAAAATAGACTGATAAAAATGCTTTTCCACTATCCCTACTTAACACCAACTACTACAGTATATAAAGAAGCTAAACTCATGAACATAACTCAACTTCACGCCTACCACACATGCATCCTCATAAGAAAAATAATGAACAAATCTATCAAATCTTCAATCACACTTACCCAAGCAAAAAACACGTCTAAACGCAGCATGAGACGAGCCAGTTTCATTGTTCTACCGAAGATCCGAACCAACTATGGTAAGCGCATGTTTACTTACGGCGGTGCACAGACTTTTAATAACCTACCCTCAGAAATAAAATCCATTGATTCTTTTAATAAATTTAAAAGTGAATTAGCAAAACACATTATTTTAACAAAGTAGATTAGATATATTATACCGTTCTGTTGTTGAGAGAAAGCGTCTTAGAAACATGTTGTAAAAACACGTACTACTTACGTATACAAGTGCTACTTACTTTTATTATTATTATTTTTTTTACTGTGCAGTGCGAATGACTGTAATTTTTATATTATTTCTGTTCTCATGTAAGTGACTATGTCTTTAATGAGAATAAAGCATCTTTAAACCTAACAACAACTGTCATCTACCTTAGATCGTCCGATTATCAATCGTACTTATATTATGTTATAAATAGGAAAGCCTCTTTATTTGTTTGTTACTCCTTCATGCTAAAACTACTGAACCGATTTTCATGAAATTTGGCTCTCAGATAGGAAGTAACTTGAATTAACACGTAGAATAGTTGTTGTCCCGAAAAATACGGGTTTAAAGCCAACGGATTAAAACGGACGCCCATTAGTATAGTTTAAAATGAAGTGTCTTTTTTCAGAAATACAGAAACACAGAAATATTTATTTGCAAGAATACAGTTTTTTAGATCTTAAATTATAATAGTATCATGTATTCGATTGCATGCAAGCTTGCAAATTACATTTTTCCACCAGAGTATTATTATATTAAAATTAAATTTATACAGTAAACAGGAAGTTTCAAGTAACAATAATCAAAATATACATAATTATAGAACACAATAAAGTAAATTTAAAATGTCAAGAATTCTTTTACACTATAAAAGCAATGCTGAAGTAGCCATTTTGTCAAAGTTGTCTTAAATTCATTGCCCTTTAGTAATTTAATGTGATCTGGAAGCTTATTATACAGTAAAATACACATATTAAAAACATTTTTCTCATATATAACTTTGTAGCATCTAGGTCGATACAGAAGATTCGCATATTTTTGCCTTACTTGTCGCTGAAATACCTCACTGCGTTTACACCAATACTCAGGATGTGTATTCACAAAGACACTGACGTCTCTTCTGTACATGCAGGGTAACGGCAATATCATTTTTTTTTCTCTGTTTGTCTGTCCTGAAGTTTTATATGGTATAGTTTACATGCCGGGAAAACATTTTATTACCATGGAAATCCGGTTAGTAGCGGGTGCAACCTCTGGGCTGGCCATTTGTTTTCTAAACTAGCGGCCTGCCCCAGCGGCTGCGCCCGCTGCTACTCATATTCCCGTGGGAATAAGATTTTTTTCCGGCAAGTATTGTACATGAAAACCTTCCTCTTGGATCACTCTATCTATTAAAAAAACTTACATCTAAATCGTTGCGTTTTTAAGATATAAGCATACAATACAGACAGACGTGAAAAGCGACTTTGCTTTATACTATGTAGTGATAGGCAAAGAAACATCAAAAAACAGGATCGGGTGTCAGGCAGGATCATCTAAATATGCGCGCGTTGAGGCATGTTTCACACTCAACGTCCAACGCAGCGCATTTCTGCCGTCCGTCAAACGGACGCTAAAATAATGCTGAACCAACGCAGTGACAGCGCACAACGCATAATCAAAATGTCAGGCAAAATGACGTCGTTTTACACGCGCTGCGCTATCGGATTCGTCGTCAAGCAACGCAGCGGTTGTGCGTTGGGAAATTCGTCGAGAGCGGTTTTTGTATGGGAAGTGACGTTTCTGGTATGGTATCTGTCAGACCTGCGATGTTTTAGCGTTCCGTCGTGCCGTGCGTTAAGTGTGCGTTCCGCCATGTATCAGAAACAGTGTATCAACGCACACATTTAAAAGTTTGACTCTGTCCACTGTGTTTAGCTTATATGTGATAATAATTATTTTTACTATAAATTACATTATTTCTTACCAAATTATGGTGTTATATATTTAAAAAATAAATATCATAGTATCACGCGATATATATTCATGATACCTGATAATATCACTTGATATTAAATTAATCAAGCAAGAAATATCGTGATACACATCCGATATATGTTTATCATTCATACAAAATCAAGTAATATATATCATTGATATAATACCAAGTTATATATATCTTCGAAAACTGTAGCGAATAGACAGTCAAAATTTGTGGAAACTGCAAGAAGTAAATTGCCAATAAAGTTTAATGCTTTTTTCTTCGTAAATAAAACTGCAATGTGTTTTACTCAAGTGAATCTGAGCGCTGCATTTGGCAAACACTGCGGGCTACGATAAACTCTCGTGATAAAACACTCCGGCAAATGATGGTGGAAAAAGCTGCATTACAAGTTCCTGAATGCTATGAAATATTGACTAGTGATCTACTTTTTTCGGAGATTTCAGTTGTATACCGTCCATTTCTATACATTCTTTATTTTTCTTTATATTGCCTAGGCAAGCGTCCAAGTCCTTTAAATGTTTATCAATTTGTACTTATATAGCCCTCTTTCACACTCAACGTCCAACGGAGCGCTAAAATAACGCAGCGGTCTATTAGATTCATACCTAGAAATTTCAATAAGCACACTAAAACCGCTCAACCGCTTTCGATGCAACTGCGTCAAATTAACATAGATACGTCAAAATAACGCAGCTGGGACGACAGCGGATGAGCGGTATTAATATCTGGTTTAACGTTTTTAGTACGGATCTGACAGACCGCTGCGTTACGGATGAATTTTTGCGCTGCGTTGTGCGAGTGTGAAAAAGGCCTCAGTCACGAATCACGATACCGTGCCTGTCAGAAGTCAGCAGTCGCTAAACAAACAATGTGAACAAATGTGGGTAGGTGACACGAATGGTTCTAGGGCGCGTCACGCCACGTCGTGATACGCATATTTGGGGGATTTGTGTGGACTACATATAAAGCGTGAAGGTAAAATTATACGTTATAGAGGATGCAAAAAATATTGCTGAAAATATTTTATGGGGTGAACCAGCCCATGAAACTGAACAACTTTTCCCAAGGAACATAGGTCGAAATAGAAAAAAAAATTTGGACCTCGCATACAAAATGTATCCGCTGACCAAGTCAATTTGTGTAGGAGGTCGAAAAATATTTTTCAAATTTTGACCTATGTTCCTGTGGGAAAGTTGCTCAGTTTCCTGGGCTGGTTCACCCCTTAAAATATTTTTACACCTTATATTTTTCTTTGAAAATTTGCTAGCTTGTGTAACTAACTTCATAAAAAGATCCGTTTTCGAGATCCCGCAATTAGGTATATATTACATTTCTTGCTCGTTACACGGCTTTTTCTGCCGTTCTGTGATTGTGTGATTTTAGGTAATTTAAACCCAGCTACATCGATTTATCATTCCGAATCTCCCGGTATATTAATTATGTAATTTTTATGAAATACGTTGAAGCCGTTTCCGAGATCCTAATTATTAATAAAAGTCTTTCATGTATCAATTGCATTTGAGGAAACAGTCTGACCACCTAACATAATAGCATATACATTATATCAAGCGTGGCTATGAATTGTAAATTACAGCCATTCACGCTCTGCCTTCCCTGCAAGAAATAGATGTAATGACTATGTGTTTTCTGGAAGGTTAAATATAACACACGGCCCGACACATCTTGAAAATTATTCGAAGGTATATCCTGCGTCTAATATTTGACCGCACTGCGACGATTGAGGTAGAAAACCGAATTTATTGATATTGCTACGAGATATATGACTACGGTGTGTGCCGCATCGTATTAGACGGATCGCACACTTAACGCAAGACGGACTGCTAAAATATCGCAGCGGTCTCATACCAGCCTGACGAAACTTCATATTAAAAAAAAAACTCAAAGAGTTCACGCTAAAATTTATGGCGTCGTTTATTGTCTCTTTCCTTTTATCCTGCTTCTTTGTCTAGCGCTGTCAGGCTGTCACACCACTAAACAATATGGCGGTTCTTGTCAAATTTGTTGATATCGCAGCATGATTAATTAAAAGTTTTCAGTGAATAACGTGAAATATTGGTGACGAAACTTTAACATTTACAAATAATTTACATTGTGGTAATAAATTAATTACGATTGCATCTCAAGATGCACTATAAAAAGTGTGAAATTTGTGGATTGAAAGCCGGTCGACAATCGGGAGAAAAGCGAGTATTTTTGGCTCAGTTCCCATTATTTGAAAGGCGGTAAGTTATTTTGGTTATCATTTTATCAATTCTAAGTGATTTCGAAAGACTTTCTGTCATTTATTTTACGTATTTTATATCTGGGCTATCCTTGCAAATTTACCATAGAGATGGGTTAGGGTTGTATCGATAAAATTATCGATAGTTTATTTACGGGTCAGAGTATACTTTTCCAATAAGGCCTTTTTTATAACAATGCATTTGACAACTGCAAAACCTCATTTCTTCTAATTGTGTTCTGTTGTCTTCTGAAAAAATTTGATGGTTTTAACTTTTTGAATAAAATAAAAACTCACATTCTTCTTCATCTTAGGTCCAACAAAAAAAATGATTCATGCGAATTTGCGAACCCCTTAGAGTTTTTAATTGTATTTTATGCACTATAATGCATTTTTTTTTGTCTTGTACACTTTCTAATAATGTACTATACTGTTTCAGATGCAGACAATGGGTAAAATTGACTGGTAAAGAAGATTTGGCATATGTGCCTATAGAAAAGTTACATTCTTTGAAGTATTTATGTGGAAATCATTTTACCAAAAAAGACTTCAATAGGAAGTTATCTAGGTTAAAACCTTCAGCTAAACCAAACTGTTTAGCGGACGTAATCTGGGCTGATCTACACAAGCAATCTTATTCGAGAGCAAAACCCAAGAAATGCAGTTTACATGGTTAAGGTACTACTGCTACTTGCTGAATTGAATAAAACTGAGTTTAATCGAAAACCGCGAAAAAACGACGTAGGTGTAGTGAGGTACTAGCCTGAGTAATGAACTTCCTTATTTGCAGTTGCAGAGTAGCCAACATTTCTGATCAGAAGACCACATACAGCAACTAAATAGACTATTGCACAAATCAACATTTACCAATAACAGCAAGTAGCAATTATTGTATCTGTCAGGTAAAAAAAGTTTCCTTGATAAAAAAAATTATAAACTTTTATCATGTTTTTTAATAGACATTGCACTATACTACATTGGAAATATATGATTTGGCTGTTTTGAGATAAGGACTGATATTTAGTCGATACGATATTTTGTACATTGTACGATCTAGTCTATGTCATACCGACCCAGGTATAGGAAAAATAAATAAACCTATAAATTAAGAAAATTGAGTTTGTTTCTCATACACCTAATCTTTTTCAAAGGAGCAATTCCGCAAGATGGTGGTGTACTCCGCCATATTGCGAAACTGCTCCTTTGAAAAAAGCCCATTGAAAACAGTAGGATATTCCAACGCTGTTTTTTTAAAATATCGATATCGATATATTTATCATACCAGGGCATACCACATCTCTATTTTTCTGTCATGTTGGTAGCATTGTTACAATATTGTTAGAATGCTTATATTGGCTAGAGATTTTAGCGTGAACTTGAAAAAAAAACGTTATACGTAAGACCCAACTCTTAAAACGCTAGTTTTATTATATTCTCTTTGTCTCATACTAGCAACGTCCCTGCCCATACTAAAACCGCTTATCCGCTGTTGACGTAGCGGTATCGCGGTGTCGTCCGTCGTATGCAGTTTTAGTATGGAGAGTGGCGTTTCTAGTATGGATATGACAGACGGCTGCGGTATTTTTGCGCTCCATCGTGCGTCAAGTGTGCGATCCGCCGAGATTTGACGTGGAACCATGTTTTTACACAGAACGATTGCTATCTGACCTCTGCAACCCTTGTGGCTGACCTGGCCCGAATCTTAGTTTAAGTCACATTCAAATATCATCTACTCTTTAATTTGAATGTGGGTTTTACCACGATGTTTTTCCTTCGCCTGTATGTATTCAATGCATATAATCAATAAGGAAAGTGTAATAACCTGAGAATCAAAGTTAAAAATACCTTCTGTTGCCGTAGCAAGCAGGTACGCAAAAACAATACGCCATTTTCCAGCAACAACGTATAATAAAGTCCAATTTGTGTTTTCCATTATAATTTATAATGCAAATTATACGAACGGGTCGGTCGCGATATACTTAATAATGCCGTCAACAAACGAAGGCGAAAAGTCAGAATTGTGATTTCAAAAACATAAAGACAAAGTGTCAATCAATGTCAGTCATCAAGAATAGCATCACACCGTTCTTCTTCTTCATCGAATCGATGGCAAAAATTAAATTATATTGGACCAGTATTCGGCCACACTGATTGCATTGGGGTTAGCCTCCAGCAGGTCCCGCATAGTGCAAGTACTAGGGCAGTTGGGGCAGGAGAGAAGGTGGTCCATAGTTTGTTCTACACCGCAGTCGCACAGGGCACTGCCGGAGAAGCCCCACCTGACTCGGTTTGCATAGCACCTTCCAACACCAGCTCGGAGTCTGTTTAAAGACTTCCAAACTGCCCAGGGAAGATCTGCTCCCGGTGGTAGCCGCTCCGCCAGTGGTAGGTGAGATGGATTTGGCGGGTATAACTCTCTCCACTGCTCCAGTTTTAGCCTGCGGACATCTTTTTCTTCTGGTGGAGGCTTGCTGAGGAAACTATTGCGGCTCTTTAGACGTGGCGGTGGAGGGTTTTGGCCGTACATGAGATGTCTGCTATCCTCTATCTGTTTCACTCTTTCAGTTGAGTAGGCGGCTTGCCGACGAACACTTGGTGGAGCTATACCAGATAGGGTATACAGATGGTATACACATATCATAATACAGATATCACGCCTTTATCCCCTGTGGATAAAGGCCACGCCTTTATAGCATCACCCCATTTCCTACCCGTGACTGAGGAACTTGAGGGTCTCTTTAAGTCTAGAGTGAATAGGCATCTTCTGGGCAAGCTCGCTCCACCGTATATCCCATCTCTGCTCAAGGGTAAGATTGGGGTCAAGAGTAAGCCCATCACAGATAAAAAAAAAGGTTTCAGGTGTATTACAACTTTTAGGCGACAGGCTGACAATCTATCACTATAGTGACACACAAATTATCTATTCCCCTCTATATTTATCAGACGTGGCGACAGCGATCGTATTTTTACGGTGCGAGTTGGGAATTGCGCCGTTTGGTGAAAGGAGCATGCTGGCTTACCACTCGTACTCCACTTGTCCATTGCGGTCGTTCGTGGTAGTAGCACAGTTTTATACGTTCATTATGGCAGTAGCCAAAAATGAACTAAATTTGTTCGAGTAATATATAAGTACTGAGATAAATTTCCAACTCCAATTTTTCATCCCTGTATTCGTTACGCACGAATTCTCGGAAAAACAACCCAAATACTTTACAAACAAAACGAGCAGCCTGATCACTTTCAAACTTCGAGCTCGTACAATAGAAAACTTAACTCATATAATTTCCGGCGCCAAAAGGGCCCTACGAATTTCTATTAACTACCACACAAAAGAAATAATTAATGAAAGAACCGAGAATGACTCGGTCGGGAGAAAAGATGGCGCGCCATAATATACTAGGATTTGCTTTTTACCCGACTTCTTCCGAAAGAGGGTTATGTTTTTCAAAAATAGCGTCACCGCACTACTAGACGTGGGTGTCGTAAAAGGTGATTAAAGTACGGCCGTGTCAAACCCATACTAAAGTACATGTCAACAAAAAGGAATAGACCTTTATGTCATAGCATCGGGAACGAATCGTGGCATGGTTTTGACAGCTGTCAAATATGGCCTATTCGAACGGCCATGGAACGCGCAGCAGCGTTACCTATAAAAATTTAAGTCATACATTGCTGTGCGCTCGCCAATCCTCCTGCCAAGCGTGGTGAGTAATATCCCTCAATTCGAGGGAAGCCCATGTGCAGTAGTGGACACTGTAATGACAGGTAGGCAAAATTCTCTTTCACGGTCTATACCTTTGGCTATACAACACAAACGTATAGGCAAATTTTCCTAGAGCTTCTTCTTACCTATACCAACCATATTCAAGAGGGAGGATCAGCATAGCACTGGTTCTCCATACAATAGCTAAAAGCAACCATTATAATTTGGACTGCCGTTCTCGCTGCCTACTCAAGGAGAAGTAGGTCATCCCAACAATAGGGTTGCCACGTTCCCGCAGTTATCTCCTGAGGTCTGCTCCAAGGCGGTGACATTCCGCTTCACGGGATTTGTCTTTGCCGTAAGTTAGTAGTAGCTACGAGTGGAACTGTTTGTAAAGATTTTGCATATAAAATGAGAATTTTAAAAAAGTGTCCCTCCAAGTGCAGTGCAGTGTACAGAGAAGCCGCAAATGGGGTGATGCTATTCTAAGCCGGCACCACACGGCTTTTTTCTTTAGAAGAAATTCTTTTATGTTTTCCAAACACCCTTATCTTGGGTTGCTATGACTTCTATCATAAAGTTATACCAGAGCAAAAATGCTATTTGTGTCAAAGACCTAAGCCCCCGTCGTTCGAATAGGCCATATTTGACAGCTGTCAACATTATGTTAATAAGTCATAACTTAAGATCGAATAAAAATTTTCTTTGATGACATGTCATTTTGTGTGGTTTTTACAGCTGTCAAATAGGGCCTATTCAAACGACGGAGGTTTAACAAACTTACAACATTATATTTGACAAACATACTTATATTTGACACAATATAAGTACGCATTTTAAAATAAACATATTAGAAAAACGTTTGAATATTTGAATCAATAATCTACCTGTTGAAGATGTCAACTTATACTCAAGATTATTAGAATTTGTAAAAAAAACAGTTTATTTGAGCACTTAAAAAGGTTGGTTGATAAACTGCCGATAGTACTCGCTAACTTAAGAAATGGTGAACTATTACCGACTGGAAACGTAGAAAACATTTTCTTAAAGTTTTATAGCTTTAAGTCGGCAAGTTTTTTCCCTGGAGTATTCAAGGAGATTGCTTCACGTAACTTTATTGTTACCACTTCTCAGGTAGAAAATTCAAATGAGTTTTTATATAAATTGGATTCTAGACTTGTAAGTTTTTCCGTCAAGTCGAATGAACATGAATAAACCGGCATCCTACAGCCAAAAACAGAAATAGAATGATGAAGTTAATTACTCTGGTGACTGAAAAGTTACCTGCCAAGACCAAAAGTCTTAACAGTAAATAAACCACAGCCTAGAATAAAAATGGAACGATGCTATTCTAAACGGACATCCCACGGCCGGTAATAGATGAAGTTAATCACACTGGACAGTGGAAAGCCGTTTCCCAATCAGACCAATAAGCCTGTGGCCAGCAGCTAGAATAGATTATGCCGAAACTCCGGCATTCTCTATAATGAGTCCAGTTTCGGCCCTGGCTGAATACATTTGGCTAATCAATCGGAAAATGACGAACAGAAAATTATTCTCTTCACATTAAAAGCACCACCATTGTCTACAAATCCATTTTGCACTCTAAATCATCTTATCGAATAGGGTTCCCAATAAAGAACAAGGGAAAAGTTGTTCAGTTTCATGGGCTGGTTCACCCCTTCAAAAAATTTTTTATGGGGTGAACCAGCCCATAACTTTCCCCAAGGAACATAGGTTGAAATATGAAAAAATTTGGGAGCTCCCAAACAAATTAATTACCGACCGACTAAGTCGATTGTATGGGAGGTAAAAAAAAATCACTTTTCGACTTTTTGTAAATAATGTAGCTAATATTTTTTTACACCTTTTATAGGTAGCTAAACATAGGTAGACAGCGGATGCGGGAGGCACAGGACCGGCGCAGATGGCGAGAAAAAGAAGTTTTATACTCAGCAGTGGGTAGATGTGGGCTGATATGGTGATGATTAGATACCTAAGGCGAGGAACACACTTGACGCACGACGAAGCACAAAAATATCGCAGCGGTCTGTTAGAGCCGAACTAGAAACGTCACTCCCCATACTAAAACCGCACTCGACGGATGACACCGCGATAGCGCTGCGTCAATTGACATTTCTAGTACGGATCTGACAGACCGCCGCAATATTTTTGCGCTTCGTCGTGCGTCAAGCGTGTTCCTCGCCTAAACAACGTAGGTTATACTTACAGATAAGGAAATATGCTACCTACTATTCTGCTAGAGAATGAAGGGAATCAGACTTTTTGTTTGATTAGTGGACAACGCAACGGTTGCTCTGCAATCGTTTTTCATTTCAATTTATTAAAAAATACGTCAAAATCGGTTGCGTGGTTAAGGCGTTGGCGTATATGACACAGACAGAGAAACGCAAAAATCGACTTCATGAATATCTTGAGTTTCGAGAATGTCAGTTAAAGGAGACTAACTCAATGGTACGCGTGACCCAAATAAACTCCCTGCCCTAAACACTATAATCCAGAGCTAAGATAATTATGACTTTTTGAAGTACATAGATAAACGGCAACACTGTCGTTTGACCTAAATCACGTACAATACTCAGGCAGAAAACACGTTTAACGTCCGTTGCTGCGCCTTACCTAACGCATGCGTCTGTCAGATGTAACGAAATTTCGAATTCCCCATGCCCAAAGTCGATGTTGACTTAAAAAATTGTGTTAATACCTGTCTCTTGGACACAATTTACCTACCTATCTCTTTTGCAGTAACGGCTGTTGAGTGTGAGATTTGCCTTTTACGCAAAATATCCCGGAGCATGTGATGCCGGCATAGAATAGCAAATGCCGTGTGATGCCGGCATAGAAGAGCATCACCCCCATTCTTCCCTTGGTTGTTGTAAGAGACAATAAAGGAATACGAGGGTTTCATGTGTATTACCATATATTACAACTTTAGGCGACAAGCTGACATCGTGTCACTACAGTGATACACGAATCATCTTAAGGGCCCTCAATACTTGTTAGACGTGGCGATAACGACCGTAAAATTACGATCGTTAACGCTCTGCCTACCCCGCATGGGATAAAGCCGTGATTTGTGTATGTGTATGTGTCTCGGAGCGTTTGGGCGATAGCATCATCTCGTTCGATATTCGACCAAACGTAGGACCCATTTGGATGGAATCGACCAAGTTTTGTTATTAAAACTTTAGCTTTGTTTGGATGGAATATTTACAAGGGGATATTTTGATAGTGTTTGAGGTAGTTTTCAAATTACGAGGAGGGTACCTGGTGCTTACCAATAAAATCAGTCGTTTCCTATCCGGCGGCGTTTTAATTGACATATAACCTTATTATAGATAGGTAAAATTTTCAAGGTTCTAATTGTCTGCATGAGCGGCTTTCTGTGTTTACACAAATAGAATAGCGTCGGTGGTCAAGTGATTGGACAACTCTTTTTTTTTTTCGTGTGGGACACCGAGTCGTCCAACGACCCGATGAACCCCAGTGTCAGAATTTTTCAACCGCCTACTACAAGCAGCAGGCTTCTGACATGGTTGAAACACCTGTCTTAAAACCGTGAGACCCGAGTTTGATCACTGCCATGTACGAATGTATTTTTACTCACGTACATTTACAGACTGCTCTTAAGGCAAAGGAAAAACATGATGAAAAGCAAATCTTTAAAAATTTTGTCAATGTAATGCCAATTTTTTCTTTGTTATAACAATTTTAGGTATGTTCTTAGTCTAAACGCGGCACTAATGGTATCCAACAAAAATAGAAATAAAGGCACTACCTCGGGGTTGGCCAAGCTGACCTCACAGCATGTAACTTCAAGAATTCGAAGATAAATTTATCCTCATAGCATTGGACCACAATTACACAATATTTGGGTCGTTGGACGACTAGGTGTCTCACACGAAAAGAGAGAGAGACACAATATTCACCAGTTATTTTTCTTAGGTTGACCTGAATCTGTCTACAAAAACAAACCACAAAGCATCACGTATTCACAAAACAAATCCTAATGTAGACTGATTTGGTATTCCGGCATAAATTCAGAGCTGGAATTGTTTACTGTATACATACATACCTACCTACACATATCACGCCTTTATCCCTCGCGGGCTAGGGAGAGCGTTAGCGGCAATAAAAATGTAAAAAAGAATCTTAAAATTTTAAGTATGCAAATGCGGTCTTACCCACGAGATCGATCTTTTCCAGCCAACCTTTATATATGAGCTGCATGTATGTATATAAAGGGTGTAAAAATATTAGCTGCAAATATAGGTCGAAATATGACAAAAAAATTTGGACCTCCCATACATAATGTTCGACCTATGTTCCTTGGGGAAAGTTGTTCAGTTTCATGGGCTGATACACCCTTTAAAATATTTGCAGCGAATACTTTTACATCATGTATGTTTGTATGATTTAAGTTGTTTACGGGGGAATGTACAAAACTTTAATACAGAAATTCAGTCGCTCCATATGATTGTCATAAAATTACAATACAGAACAACATTGTTTTCCTAATAGTCGATTGCGTTGGTCTGACTGACTATAAATAGGAACAGAGTACCTGCACACACAAGCTAAATACGAACAATAAACATAGACAATAATTACCGCAAGACATACATACATGTGGCGTCGACAGAGTAGAATAGCACCACCCCCTCTCTTCCCGTGGGGGTCGTAAGAGGCGATCAAGGGATCCAAGACTGGCCCTAAAGAAGGACAACTCCATACCAAACCCGGAACGGCCTCCGTCAGGTGGGTGTGACAGAGGTCTATCGTGCGGTAGACTCCTGCAGCCGACCTGACTCCGCACGTGTCGACTCGTTCCTGTGGAGTCAGCCAGGGAGGCCGAGAAGGTTGCGTAGGTACTCTGTAACCCTGCGTTTTCCTTAATTGCGTCCCAGGCAACGCATTGTCTGTAGGTACTCTTACATTAGGCACTAATAAGCCGTATGAGGCCAATTACAAGACGTATTACAAAACAAACATACCTAATAACAAACATTCATTTAAAATATAAAGTATAAATATAAAATTAACTGATAAAACATCATGCTTCACCCCTCTTATTGGATTTACCAATTAATCAGTTATGATGCGGCGTATGCTTAATTAACATGTACAATATTTGATTGTAAAATATTTGCCATTAATATTACCGATGACCGCGTCATATTTGTACAGGATTAATGTCCGAATCTCTTCAATTGAATAGCGATGGGAGAAATTAATAAAATTTATAAAATTATTTGTATTGGCCATTTTCAAGTTAATGCACAAAGTTTTTCAGTGTGATTTTACTCAATAAATGTAACATTCCTATCATCTTTGAAATAGGTAGGTACTACATATTATCTTTATTTTTTTTATTTAGGCGGATCGCACACTTAACGCACGACAGAGCGCTAAAATATCGCGGTGGTCTGTCAGTTTTATAAAAGAAATGACAATTCCCATACTCGCTGACGCAGGATCGTCCGTCGAATGCGGTTTTAGTATGGGGAGTGACATTTCTAGTATGGACCTGACAGAGCGCTGCGATATTTAAACGCTCCGTCCTGCGTTAAGAGTGCGATCCGCCAGCCAACAATGTGCCCACTGTCAACACTAGAGGTCTAGAAGTAAACAGTTTAGGTGGACAGCCCGTGTCATGGCATGGGTGGGACGACCGATGTGGCGCAGTGGTAGTGCGACTGCCTCTGACGCAGAAGGTTCCGGGTTCGATTCTCGGTGGGTCACTCACAAAGTTGATATTTATCACTTTGTGAATGTGTTTCCAGTCTGGTTAGGACATTGCGGGCTGAACCACCCGATTGTCCGTAAGTAAGATGGTTCCGTGTTTCGGATGACACGTTAAGCCGTAGGTCCCGGTTGCTGTCTATGATCACTTAGACGGCGGTCGTTACACAACCATGTCAGAAGCCTGCTACTTGTAGTAGGCGGTTGAAAAATTCTGACACTAGGGTTCATCGGGTCGTTGGGTGACTCGGTGTCCCACACGAAAAGAAGAAGATGGCATGGGTGTTGTGTGTAGGGCACATTAGGGCAGTTGACTAACATTGCCGGCCCGCCCGAGCCGCACAATGCGACGACATTTCTTGCCTTCAATTTAAGAGTACCCACTGTCTCCTTCTTACTCACAGTTATAAGCTTATAAAGTTGCTGAAATTGCCCCACTTTATCGGTTGATACTGTAATAGAGACATAAAAAGGAAACGAGGTATACATTGTAGCTCATACAATGTAGTTTAGGATTTTGCTAGATAAGTTTAGACTTGGAACCGTGTTCTCGTCTAAAATCGTAAATTTTGAATAGCCCTGCCTCTTTTAGTCAAACGGTTTTATAAAATAATACCATCGAGTAAAAGAAATTTCAAAACTCGTGGTTAGACCAGTCGTTTGGACTTAAAGGCGTGGAACCGAGAACGAGCGTTTCAGAGACTGGGCTCCTGATCTGAAGATTGTGGACGATTCACGTAAGCTTCTTCTGCTGTCGTATAGGGCATTACTCCGGTGAATGATCCAATAAACCCGGCCACCTATCTACTCATAAACGGGCAATAATTCTTTAGGTATATAATTTGCTATATATTTCTTTATGATCAGAATCTGGAAAACAGCTTCAACCATTCACAAGAAAATTCGATAGGGATCTAAATTACTACCTAGATAACTAGAAAAAAACACTCTTATTTGAGTTGTTTTTAAACTAACAACGCCATCTGTCGAGGCTTTAAAAAAACAGGAACTGAGCAAGTAAATATTTATACTCACGTTCACTGCTGGATATTGGGAATTGCCGCTGTTTAAAGCTGGCGACAAACAAGATCCCAGTAACTATAGGCCTGTATCTATTCTGCCCGTACTCAGCAAAGTCTTTGAAAAGATCATACTCAATCAAATGCTGTCCCATTTTAATAGCAACAACTTGTTACACAACCAGCAATTCGGTTTTACAAAGGGACGTAGTACCACAGATGCTGGTGTTGCTCTTGTCAAACATGTATTTAATGCTTGGGAAGAATCAAAGGACGCCATTGGTGTTTTTTGTGATCTTTCTAAGGCATTTGATTGCGTAGATCATGAAACTTTATTGGTAAAATTAGAACATTACGGTATTCGAAACGTAGCTCTGAAATTTCTGAATTCGCATTTAGATAATAGAACGCAAGAGGTCCAAGTAAACGGCACCAAATCACAGGGATCTCGTGTTAAAATTGGTGTGCCGCAAGGCTCTATATTAGGACCATTTTTATTTTTAATTTACATTAACGATTTGCCTTACATGGTAGAGAATTTGTCCAAAATTGTATTATTTGCTGATGATACATCCCTTATATTTAAGGTTGATAGACGAGCGCATAATTATGACGAAGTAAATCACACTCTTGGACAAATTCATAGTTGGTTTACTGCAAATAACTTAGTTCTAAATGCGAAAAAAACTAAATGTGTATTATTCACTTTGCCAAATGTAGTACATTCTTTGAATAATTATGTCACGCTTAGTAATGAAAAATTAGAATTTACTGCCAGCACAGTTTTCTTAGGGATTACGCTTGATTCAAAGCTTCAATGGGGCCCTCATATTACATCTTTGTCGAGAAGATTAAGCTCAGCTGCCTATGCAGTACGTAAAATTAGAGAAATTACAGATATTGCAACTGCACGACTTGTTTACTTCAGTTATTTTCACAGCATTATGTCCTATGGAATTTTGCTGTGGGGTCGCGCAGCTGATATTGAAACAATATTTATTCTTCAGAAAAGGGCCATTAGAGCTATTTATAAACTTGGCAGTCGTGATTCTCTAAAAGAACTGGATAAGGAAATTAATATTATGACTGTGCCATGTCAATATATTTATGAAAATATCATGTATGTAAGAAAGAATATTCATACTTTCACAAGAAATCATGAAAGACATAATCGTAATATAAGGAGTAAAAATAAATTAGATCAACCTAAGCATAGACTAGCTAAAGTTAGGACTTCATTTGAAGGTTTAAGTATACGATACTATAACAAAATACCGGAAGATATATTAAGTTTGTCTGAGAGTAAATTTAAATCTATTATTAAGAAAACATTATGTTATAAAGCCTATTATAAGTTAGATGATTACGTTAATGACAAAGAGGCATGGTCCTCTGATTTTCCAGCGCAGCACAAGAAACATGCAGTCATTTTTAATACCAAATCGGGACGTGCATGGAACTTAAAATTGACATAAATAGAAAGGAAGACTTAATTAAGACGAAACAGATGGAATTATCTACTGTAGTACTTTTATTTTATTTTAGCGTAGCCGTCTTTTGGGCTATTAATATATTTTAAATCTTAGCTAGGGTAGCTTAGGTCCTCTGGTACAAATTGTTAATTGAGAATAGGAGCACTTTTGAGCAGGTTTTTGGGTGGTTTTCCTGTTCAGGGGGTCCGGCTGATTTACATGACACATGTAAATATTTTTTTTTGAAATATTTACTTTAATAGCTACATGCTAGTAAGTTACATGCTGTGTGGTCAGCCTGGCAGTAATTTGCTGCTGTAATTTTGTATATAGGGTGTTAGGCAAAGCGTCCCGAACGTGTACGCAGAACGAGGTGTACGCAGACCATGAAACTGAACAACTTTCCCCTAGGAACATATGTCAGGAAACGACATAAAATTTTCGACCTCCCATGCAAAATCGCGATCAGCTGACTGCATTTACTATGGTAAGCGAAAAATTTTTTGACGTTTCCTGACATAATATGTTCCTAGGGGAAAGTTGTACAGTTTCATGGTCTGCTTGCACCCTATCAGTGTTTGGGACGCTGTCCCTTACACCCCGTATAGACCAACCCTTCATTTTGTTTCTGTTATTCCTTTTCTGGGACCATTTAATCCATCCTGCCATTAAAACCGTAGCACTGCTGAAGAGATTTCTTTTAAGAGGTGCCTATATTGCAGGTTTTTAGGTGGTTTTCCTGTTCAGGGGGTCTGGCTGATTTACATGTCACATGTAAATACCTATATATTTTTTTTAATATTCACTTTAATTGGTTGACTTCGTACATTGACGGTGCGGTGGTGGCGTAAGTTACATGCTGTGTGGTCAGCCTGGCCGGCCCCGAGGCAGTGCCTTTTTTATCCCACTCGTGCCGCGTTTCTACTAGGAACATAAAATTGTTATAAAAAAAAGAAGATTGTGTCTGAAAATTTTCTCTTTTTTACAATGACTAATTTATTTTTTAGTGACAGTATTGTATTGTAAATTTTTGACTTTCTGAAAGTATTCGTTGTGAATCTACTTGGAAATAAACGATTGAAATTTGAAAATTTGAATTTGCAGTACTGTTGTGTATTCAATCAAATTAAAAGCATAATTATACAAAGAAACTTTCCACAATATACTTTAACAAATAAAAATGCTAGATGTACATTAATTATCATTATCAGCACAAGCTTCGTCAGAGGCGGATCGCACACTTGACGCACGACAGCGTCGACAGCGTTTGAGCAGTTTTAGTATATGGATTGACATTTCTAGTATGTAAGAAACCTGCTACTTATAGAAGGTGGTTGAAAAATTCCGACACTAGGGTTCATTGCGTCGTTGGACGACTCAGTGTCCCACACGAAAGGAGAAAGAAAGAAAAGTTGGTTTACAAAGTGACTATTAAAATTCATGAATCAAATGAATCAGCTAAAAGAACAAGGAGAATGCCAAAAATGCAGACATTTTGGTGATTGATCGCTTGTATGGTTTGTGGGATCTATCGACTCAGTCCCAAATGGCCACTGTGTCGGTTGGTCACGATTTTCTATATCCATACACACACACACACACACAAATCACGCCTTTATACTTTGCGGGGTAGGCAGAGCGTCAACGATCGTAATTTTACGGTCGTTATCGCCACGTCTGACAAGTATTGAGGGCCCTTCAGATGATTCGTGTATCACTGTAGTAACAGGTTATCAGCTTGTCGCCTAAAGTTGTAATACATGGTAATACACATAAAACCCTCGTATTCCTTAATTGTCTCTTACAACAACCAAGGGAAGAATTGGAGTGATGCTATTCTATGCCGGCATCACACGGCAATTTTTCTTTTCTGCAGAGAGTTGAGAGAATAATACGTTTTCCCGGAATGTATTATCACTACATAGTATAAAGCAAAGTCGCTTTTCGCAAGTCTGTATGTATGTTTGCTTAAACTTTTAAAACTACACAACGGGTTTTGATGCAGCTATTTTTAATAGATAGAGTGATTCAAGGGGACGGTTTTTATGTATTATACTTGCCGGGAAAACATCTTATTCCCACGGGAAAATGAGTTGCAACGGGCGCAGCCGCTAGACGGGCCGCTAGTAAAAAATATACCCATTGCTAGACACCCTCTGCAAAAAACCAAATCGAAATCCGTTGCGTTGTTTAGAAGTTAGCGGTGTCCATGACAGCCAGCGAAAAATGACGACCGATGTGGCGTAATGGTAGTGCGACTGCCTTTGACGCAAAAGGTTCCGGGTTCGATGTTTCGATTCACTTTGCGATTTTTTTCCCAGTCTGGTTAGGACATTGCGGGCTGAACCACCCGATTGTCCGTAAGTAAGATGGTTCCGTGTTTCTGATGGCACGTTAAGCCGTAGGTCCCGGTTACTGTCTATGATCACTGGGACGGTGGTCGTTACACAACCATGTCAGAAGCCTGCTACTTGTAGAAGGCGTTTGAAAAATTCTGACACTAGGGTTCATCGGGTCGTTGGACGACTCGGTGTCTCACATGAAAAGAGAGACCAAAAAATGCAAAAATCTGTTTCAATTTAAGTGTCAAAATGGAACCGTGGCGTACCAGTACCTTGCCAATACTGATTCTATCGGAAAGATTTCGTTCCGGATTTCCGTGACGTAATGGATGACCTGCTGGAAACTTTTACTATTCTAGACGCTTCGGCAAGTCTTTTCTTCTGGCTTTAATAGGTTTTGTAGGCATTTTCGAAACCTAGGTCTCTAAGAGCGAAACACAGTAAACGACATTTTCAGGACTAGGACCACTACTACTACTCTTGATTACTTGTATCTGGATTGATGTTAGGCGCATCGCACACTTAACGCACGACGGACCGCTAAAACATCGCAGCGGTCTGTCAGACCCATACTAGAAATGTAACTCCCTATACTAATACCGCACTCGACGAACAACACTGCGATAGCGCTGCGACAACAGCGATTGAGCGGTTTTAGTATGGGAATTATCATTTCTAGTATGGATCTCACAGAGCGCTGCGATATTTTAGCGGTCCATCGTGCGTTAAGTGTGTGATCATTAAAGGTTTTGCAGTATCTAGGTTTAGTGAACTGTAATGTCTGTCGGATTTGAAATTAAAGTCACTCTTGATAGTTTATTAATTTATACTTACGTAAGCAATATTCCCTCTCTGGTTTTGTCTTGGCCTTAATCCTGTCTCTAGAGTATAATATAGTAGCAGCAAAGGTTTTAAAATAGAGATTGACAATGATCACCAAATTATTTCGCACTTGATGTATATGGACGATATAAAGTTGTTTGGAACCGCACTCTCAGATATTAACAGTGTCGCAGAAATTACACAAATCTTCTATACAGTGCGCACCCGTAGGTGCAAGTACCGAGCATGAAGGTCGAGTTACGCTGGTCGTGACACTATCCGAGCGATCGGCCGGGAAAATTCTTTATTAATATATATATAGTATATTACGTCAGACAGTTAAAATTTTCGGTAGCCGCAATAACAACAAATACCCAGTTTAGACGGATTTGACACAAATTGGAACCCGAAACCGATTCGCTTTAAAAAAAATTGTCGTTCTCTCTAAAGAACCTCTATTCTTTAGCTTTATTTAGTTTCATAATTATTGTCCTGACATTCCTTCATTACCCTTCACACTGGTTAGATAAACAGATTCTGATTATGTTCACGGGTTCATTGAAGCTGCTCGGAATGTGTTACACGCTCATCACCTCACTACACTGAATCAGCCTAATTATATGCGAAAACATACGCCGCCTTATACCTTTCAGAAACACCACGGTTTGTATCAAGAATATTTATTTGAAACATAGTTACAATAGGAGGTTTTCTTATTAAGAAGAAAAAAACTAGTATTTCAAGAATTTGATAGATGGCGTTGAACCGACTATGTTACTAGATTCCAGTGTAGATTCCAAAGCCCAAAGACAAAAAAAAAACATTGCAACACTGAAAGACAGTCTGGCATGCACTGACACTTTCATTCCAAACGAGTTCGAGTCCAAGTTCGGGAACATACCAAGGACAGCGCCTATCCAGCGACTAGAATAATAATAATAATAATAAATCCCTATTGGATAATAATATCACACATAATGTTCAGCTCGCATGCAAGCGTGCAAATGTTAAAATGGTAATGTTATACAAATGTCAATTTAAAATGTCAAACTACTTTATCTACTAAAAATAAATTTTTGATATTTCAGTTTAAGAACAAGCATAGTGTCAGCACACACACACATATATCACGCCTTTATCCCTTGCGGGGTAGGCAGAGCGTTAACGGCCGTAAGAATACGGTCGCTATCGCCACGTCTGACATTTTTGAGGATTGTTTTCTAAGGTTGTTCCAGAAAACATGTGTATCACTATAGTGACGGGTTGTCAGCCTGTCGCCTAAAAATTGTAATACACCAATACCCTGGAGTTCCTTAGTCGCCTCTTACGACACCCGCGGGAAGGATGTGGGTTGATGCTATTCTAAGCCGGCATCACACGGCACATCATCAGTGTCAGTTTAGTTTTAAAACTCGCTAGTAAATGTAATTGAGGTTCCCCCCTTCACAGTCAGAAGAGGCCACAACAGTCTGCTGCTGGACATGGGCCTTCTCCTTGTTGTGTTGCTAATGCTATATTCAACACGCTAGGCAGGCACATTGACGAGGACAGTGCAACATCTTGCATTTATAGCAAACGCTGCTGCCCATACCCTAGGTGATTGGATATCTTTTAGTCAGTTTTTACGACACCCACGGGTAGAATTTGGGTGATGTTATTGTAAACCCTCACTAGGCGGTAATTGATGTTGCTGGCAGAGCGTCACCCTAATTCAAGGCCGGGAAACGTATTTTACAGGCGGGCCACATTTTAAAACTTTTCTTAGATACCGGTCTACATTTACAAGTTTTTTTGGATTTGTTACTCAAAACAATGCTAATCATTAAATTAGGTTTATGGAAGGTATCCTGAGTATCGACTCGTCGTTCCTGTGGAGTGAGCCAGGGAGGCAGAGAGGGTGGTCATCCTATGTTTTCCATAATTGCATCCTAGGCAACGCAGGTCTAAGCTCTTGCCTCAGATGCTGATTGAATGGTTTGTCACGGAAGTGGCCAGTGACGATGCCAATCTACTCCCCGTGTGTTTTCAACCCGTGTTTCAGCCACAATCTTCTCTACCAAATAACTCTATCCACTTCAAACAAAGTCTGGCCTTATTTCCTTAAGAATAGAGTTGGATACAGGTTTTTATATACTGTTTACTTTCGATACTGTTTTTGAGCTATTGTTTACACAATAACTTCCTTCCTGTACTTTGGCTTTAGGAATTTTAATTATATACATTTTTTACGCAGATCTTGTTAAGGTCCATGAAACATAGTACGAAAAATTATAAAAAGACATTTTGGACCTGCCATACAAACTGATTCGGCCGGCTGGTACATTTTGTGTGGGAGATCCTTTGAGTGTCATGTGTCATCATCAATGTCACCGTAACAAAATGCGCGGAACTGATTTTCTGTGCATGTTGTCATTGTCAAAATAGGCCTGTAATCTCCTTGTATATAAAGGGATATTTAATATTTATAATATTTATTTAATATTTATAATTTCTCCTTGGCTATAAAGGGATGTTTAATAGGGAATTTTCTTTTAATTTTTTTATTAGTATTCTACTCGCTGGATAGATGGAGCTGTGCTTGGTATGTTACCGCAAAGAATGCAACGTAATATTTATTTTTTGTTTTCTTTTAAATTTGGACTCGGACTCATTTGGAACAAAAGTGTCAGTGCATGCCAGACTGTCAGTCAGTATCGCGATATTTTTTTAATCTTTGGCTTTGGAATCTACACTAAAATTTAGTAACATAGTCGGTTCAACGACATCTATCGAGTTCTTGGAATACTAGTCTTTTTTTAATTCTCAAAAATAAAACCTCCTATTCAAAATGACCAGGCACCAGACACACAAATCCCAGTCGGTTACTAGTGTTTCAAATGTTTGATCGAAAATCTTGATTGACCCGGTTTATCTACGTCTAATTTCTTTGTATGTATTTGAAAATCCATTAGTAGATGAACTCTTTTGATGTCACCTACCGCGATCTGTCTTGCCTTTGATGTGATGTGACCGAGCTATGTAGTATATTTTGGGTTTTACGTGATTCGCGTGTCGACTGACCAAGATCGTCTATGGCTTGTCTATAAGAATTATTTTTAATAGTTTTTTAATAATTCATCATATTTTTTATTTAAATAATAATATAGTTAATAAATAAATAGTACGAAAGTCAATATTAAAGAAATTATTACTTAGACTATAGATTATGCTAAAATTAGTCAAAGTGTTGTACTTTTAAAATACAACTTGTAAAGAACGGAAACCAGTTCAATCCTTCTATAGTAATAAGTTGTAAAATCCATGTCTTCTTCTTCTTTTCGTGTCAATGGCATTTACCCTGGGTTACAGTTGTTTTGCCCAAAAATTAGCCACGTCAATTGCATTTTGGTTGGCTTTAAACAGGTCCTCCTGTGTGCAGGCAGCAGGGCAGGCAGGGCATGACAATAGATGTGGCATAGATTGAAGGGCGCCACAATCGCATATGTCATCTTGAGAGAAGCCCCACCTTTTCCTGAACTCCTTACACCTACCGACACCTGACCGGAGTCTATTCAGCGCCTTCCAGGTGGACCACGGAAGGTTGTGTCCGGGAGGCAGCTTTTCTTCGATTGGGCTATGGATGTGTTTGGGGGGAAATTTGGTGGACCACAGCTTTATTCTTGCCTCGGATGGGTCTGAATCGAGAGGCTCGGTGTGATGTATAAAGCTGCGGCGACTTTTTAGACGAGGAGGAGGTGGCTTATGGCCATATAACGAGTGCCGCTTGTCTTGTTCAACCTTTCGCATTTCAATTGAACAGGCTACTTTTCGGCGGACGCATGGTGGTGCTATGCCAGCCAGTGAATACAAATGGGCCAGCGGTGTCGGCTTCAATGTGCCTGTGATTATCCGACATGTTTCGTTGAGGGCGACATCCACATTCTTCGCGTACTCGCCTGCTGAGTAGCAGAGCGCGAGACTGCTAGTGCGAAGAACATGGGGAGCCGCTCCCCATCGAGTAGTCGTCAAGCGCCGGATGATGTTATTCCGCGCGCTGACTTTGCTCTTCACTTTCTGGCAATTTCCCTTGTAGGTCAGAGACCTGTCCAGGACCACACCGAGATACTTTGGGTTGTTGTTATGGGCTATTTCTACCCCACGCCAAGTGATGTGTAGGTGCCTTGCACTATCTCGGTTACGAAGGTGGAACGCACAAGACTCTGTCTTCGTAGGATTGGGCCGCAATGAGTTGTTGTCGTAGTAAATATGGAGCTGTTCAAGAGCGGCAGTCAAGCATTCTTCTACTTCTGAGAAGGACTTAGCTTGGCAGGTCAAAGCAAGGTCATCGGCGTACAAGAAGCGTGAGGTGTTTTGGCAGATGGGTTGGTCATCCGTGTAGACGTTGAATAATAAAGGTGCCAGGACACTTCCTTGAGGAAGGCCGTTTTTTTGGTTACGCCATCTACTCTTGTCATGGTTAAGCTGGACCTGAAAGCGACGGTTTCGCAAAAGTTCAGCTAGCAGGATGACGAATTTGCGATCTCTAGTGAAGCGAGCTGTCTTTGCCAGGAGGCGCTTTATATTGACAGTGTCGTAAGCTGCACTGAGATCAACAAAAACAGCGCCGGTTATTAGCCCCTGGTCATAACCATCCTCTATGTGTTCAGTTAGATTGAGAACTTGGGTGCAACATGATTTACCTGGGCGGAAACCAGCTTGGTCCTGGCTGAGCTGTGGGTCGATAAATTTGGTCAACCGGTTTAAGAGTAGGCGTTCTAACAGCTTGTACGTGTGGCATAGCAGGGAGATAGGCCGGTAGCTCTTTGGGTCTTCTGCGGGTTTCCCCGGCTTAAGCAGCGCAACAACCTTCGATTTACGCCAGATTTTGGGGATCTTTGCAGTTTCTGTGCAGATGTTGTATAACTCTAGGAGCCACGACACCGCAACAGGACCCAGGTGTTTCAGCTGTTCTACAGTGATGTCGTCTATGCCGGCAGCTTTCCCATTTTTCAGGGCACCTATTGCTTTTTTTATGTCGGTGATAGTAAAGTGCCGGCTAATTGGGCGTTCATCATTGGTAAGCTCTGAGATGTTATATTTGAGCCCGGTAAGCTTTTTGGGTGGTTTTCCGTTGAGGAGTAGTTGGTGGGCAATTTGATTCGCTGTAACAGGGCCGGGATGGGCGGCATCAGGGGGGTCACTTGTCAGTTTTCTAAGTGTATACCAAGCCTTCTTTGTGTTATGCGTCATATCAATGCTTTCCACCAAAGATACCCATTTTCTGCGACGGCACTCACTGAGCATTTCCATAAGTTCCTCACCTGCTACGATCGTTTCCTCTGAGAAGGCATCTTGAGTATACAAACGTTCGTACTAAGCCAGTTTTTCTGCAGAATTTTTCGTCAGGCCCGGGACATAACTAGTACGACAACCTCGTGGGATGCATTGACGGGATACCCACTGAATAACTGTGACAAAGTCATCATAGTTGTCGGGAGACGGTGGTATGGAAAGCATTTTCTCGTCAATCATCGCGGCGTATTGTTCCCAGTTTGCCTTGGAAAAATTGAAACGGCGTCTGAACGGGACTGATATAGGTTTGACCACTGGTTGGATTGTGCACATTACGGGTCTGTGTTGGGTTCTGGGGATGGGGGGGCAGATGCTTTTAAGCGAGTTAGGACTGATGTTTGAACTGACAAAAATCAGGTCGGGGTTATAGCCTCGGTTCCAACGTCGACTATTGAATGATGCGGGGAGCTTCGAATTGTGTACCAGCGTCAGGTCATAAAGATCGGCCCAACTTCTACTGCGACACCGCTATCATTTGAGTTGGTATAACCCCAGTTTATACTGTGGCTATTAAAATCCCCAACGACAATTTTCGTATTATGTGCATTGAACTCGTCTGTAGGTTCAAAATCAAAAACTTTGCCAGGAGGGCTGTATATTGAGGTTACAGAGCAGGAACCAAGGTCCACGCTTATAATTTCGGTTTTGTTCGGAGTTAGTTTTGTTGAAGCTGATTTAACTATTAAGTCCGGCTGTATAAACATCGCACTACCATGTTTTGCGTTCGGTACTTCAGAAACTAATTTCATGCCTGGGATTTCAGGACGCCGGCTACTTTGGTTCCTGTGTGTCTCTTGTACGCATAAGACGTGACACTTTGATTGATGACAGAGGTTTTTAAGGAGGTCTGCTTTCACAGTAGAGAAGCCCTCGATGTTAATAGTTACAACTGTAATAGCTGGATCTGAAAAGAGCCGTTTATTTGTTTGGGGATTTGCCATTGTGGTGGGAGAATTGGCCAGCCTAGACACTGCGTTACCGTGTCTTTCATGAGGTTTCTTCCATGCACCCCAAATCCATGTAATACCTGGCAAGTCTATTCCTAAATATATTACAATATCAAGGTCAAAGATACCATTCTATTTTTGGATACTTGCGAAATTTTCCATCGCAAATCCAGTCTGGATTTGAACCAGCGACTTTCGCCATTGGTGCTTGCTCACACTCTGTATTTTACGGTTTAATATATGGAAACCCTACTTATTCGCGTGATTCATTTTATCAACCAAATCAAACGTATTAGCGTGTTCTGCAGTCATAATCATAACGGCCATAATATCTGTGACCTACATTTAAAGTTATAATATCAAAAAATGAATTTATGACACATATTTTCTCGTTCGAGGTCCGAGATTTAGCTATTTTGATTATAAAATGTTTTATGAATTAATGTAATTAAGAACTTAAACGGCTATAGGAGAACACTAGTACGAATGGGTACAGAAACAGGTTGAAGAATAGAAAACGAGAATAGAAGATGAAGAGGAATAAAGGGAAGCGAGAGTAAAAGTGGAAGCGCCTCACACTCCAAAAGCTATTTGACTAAACTTATTCTAGTGGTAGAATTATATCACTAAACTTGGATAGTTTATAATTATATTCCTAGTGATATATGATGATATGACTTAACCTACGATTCGGGCCAAATTAGCCTTTGGGTTGCTGGGGCATTCCATTATCACGTACCCGACTTTTCTCATTTGAGATATAATTGTACAATAGTAAGCACATTTGAGGTCAGATGACAGTCGCTCTGTGTAAAGACATGGTTCCAAATCATGGTTCAAATTCCCTAGCTTAGGTAGCTAACTCCAATAGAAAAACGGGATAAGGCAAGGAAAATGAATGATGTTGATCACTCTAGTGTATGTTCTCCATACCACGTGTTCTAGTGCTAGCAGTATTGATGCCTCATAAATTTCCGCCTCAGAACGCGTATTCGAATATCAAATAAACATCTAATTTAACTGAGTCTGCTGTTTACGTTACCGCTAGAGGGGGTTAGTGACGTCAAACGAGAAACGTTTACGTGCACGATGCTAGCACATGCGACCTCGCCGTGCGGAAAGTCCTTCCCCCGAAATGTCTATTTGGTGCGCTAAGTCTATTTCCCTGAATGTCTAGTTCCTTGAACGTCTATGGGCCGTCCGCAGCTTGGTGCAGTTCCGTTGATGAAATGTTATAAAGTTCCATACAAAAATGAAAGGCCGTGTGATACCGGCTATGAATAGGGTCACCCTATTTGTACCCGTAGGTGTCGGAAAAGGCGACTAAGGGATGAACCCAAGTAATGGGCTGCAGCGTTCCCTGAGAATGTTTGCAACACCTTGCACTACGCTGGCCAATCCGTCTGCCAAGCGCGTGGTAAATATAGCAAAATTCACGAGGCCATGTCCAGCAGTGGACTGGTAGTGTTATAAAGATCGCACATTCTCGCAAATAATGCCGAATTACTAATTTAATTTATTGTTATGGCTGACACCGTCTGGATTCGCATAATCGGCCGGCGTGTGTGTATGCCGCTTCTTAGCATAATAACCTGTTATTTATAAAGTACAAGTCGTAATTTCTATAGAAAATCTGACCGTGCTCATAAGATGTACTTCAATTAGCCATTTTGTAGCTGCAACCTAACATAACAAATTGTGTTTTTGTTCCAACCCTCACAGGTTTGTACCTCCGGTAGATAATCAAGACACGTAATTTAATTTCAAATGCAAACATTAGTGACACTATGATTAGACATATTTTAGTGGTGATTCAGGCGGGTTCTGTTCTACAGTAACGTAGGTCGAAATATGAAAAAAATTTTTGCACCTCCCATACAAAATGTAGCAGCCGAGCGAGACAACCTGTATGGGAGATCCAAATTTTTTTTTTCATATTTTGACCTATGTTTCTTGGGGAAAATGTTCAGTTTCATGGGCTGATTCACCCCTTTAAATATTTGCAGCTAATACTTTTACACCTTAGGATGTAGCAAAACCATAGCTTTTCTATTCATTTCATTAAAGTGCGTCCTCCTCACTGATTCCAGGTACGGTGACATGGTCCCCGGCACTATAGCGGGGAAGATCGTGGGCGGCGTCTGCTCGCTGTCCGGAGTGCTCGTGATCGCGCTGCCCGTGCCCGTCATCGTGTCCAACTTCTCAAGGATCTATCACCAGAACCAGCGGGCTGACAAGAGAAAGGCGCAGCGGGTAAGGACAATGCTCCTTCATTCTTTTTTTTTCTGTGGAACACCGAGGTGACGAGGTGACGAACGACCCGATCAGACGTCAGAGGACTTGGTCTTACAATACGGCCCGACATACTTTTCATAGAAATTGAAGCTGAAATTATAATCTTTGCTCCTATCGCAAAGTTTTGCTCACGGCTTTGAAGTAGATTGTAAGCAAAAGTAAATAAATCCTTTTCATCTAGCTGACATAGATTTTGCAAAATAAATGAAAAAAATACCTTGTCAAAAGCTTTTACAAAATGAAAACCTAACAACTACACCTAACAATGTTTGTTCCAAAGAGATTTGAAACTGTCACGTTGTCAAAAATTTTCTTGAAAAATAAATTATGTCATTTACTTGTTTCACTTTTTAATAAGCTGTTTATGATATCTTCAGAATATAAGGGGTAGCAGAGAATATAAGAGAGTGGTATGTAAAACATGTGCGCCATTAGTTAGACCTAACAAAATTTGATGCACCTTCATTGTGTGGATTGAGGTTGAATTTCGACGTCATTCAGTTTTCTTAATTTAGACTCATGTTTACTTTCGTCTGAAACCAGATGTAATACATAACATACAAGGTTATTTCTTTGTAGGCTAATTCTATCAATTTATTTTGAAGGACGTGAAGGAATCATCTTCAAATTCGTGAAAAGAATAACTAGTTCCATATAAATGAAATGAACAGACACGTGGCCTTTTTAAAAGTTTTTTATTCTATTCGTGTGTGGAATCACCCTTCAATGTTTGGGTATGGACTTAAAATCAGTTTGTATTTACCGGAGTGGTCTGCAGACAGACAAACTCCACAAACATGTTTGTTAAATCTAATTCAGGACCGGCCTTTGAACCACTTTCATACATTTTACATAGTTGCACTCAAATCAGTTGACGGTTTGACGTAAAACGCTCTGTTAACAATAGTATCGTCAAATATAATCTAATTTTAATTAAGTTTTGAGATTCGTCCGACACGATGCATTTAGAAAGTACAAAGTCTTAGATTTTTTTATAAATTTCAGAAAGCACGTCTCGCTCGTATCCGCATCGCCAAGGCATCATCAGGCGCGGCGTTCGTGTCCAAGAAGAAAGCCGCCGAGGCGCGGCTAGCTGCCCAGGAGTCAGGAGTGGAGCTCGACGACGCCGGCCGAGACGAAGACATCTTCGAGTTGCAGCATCACCACCTCCTCAGATGTTTAGAACGAACCACGGTGAGCCACACAGCTTATGATAATCACACAAAAATTCCCAGTCTTCAGGAATCTGTATTAAATTGTAGATGATGCCGATTAAGGGGATCCACTCATCATTTAGTTTGTAGGAGTACTTCGTATGACAGTAAGCATCACTATAACACGTAACAATACCCTGTCATGCATGGTGTGTACATTACACAAGTTTGTTTTTGGTAATAATGCTACTGTTCTTAAAGCTTTCGCTTCGGAGCCGTTAGTAGACGCAAGTGTTACATGAGAAGGTTGCGTAGATGCAGTGCCCGGTGGAGGTTGAGGAGGCTGGTCGGGTGGAGGACCTACTCAAGCTGTAGCTACGCCAACGGCCCGGAGAGCGCGATGGTTAGTACCCAACACTGAGTGGTAGATGTTGTGTGGTATATTTGTTTGAAGAAAACGCTTGAGAGTTTTGCATCCGTATAACTTTTACAATTTTGTCAGACACGTAATTTTTTTAATGAATCAGAAATACAGGGTATAAGAGGCGTGATCAGATCATGAACTGAACAACTTTTTGTATGGGGGTAATGTTGGGAATTAAAAAAAAAACGGGTTTCCATACAAAGTCAGTCAGCTGATCCGGAATTATGTATGGAAGGTCGATTTTTTAATGTTTACCAACATAGCCCTCATAGAATAAGTTGTTCAGTTTCATGGTCTGATCACGCCTGCAAAGTTTTCGTCACACCGTCTCTTACACCAAGAATGGTAAAAAAACGTG
Source organism: Keiferia lycopersicella (assembly GCA_029255805.1). Lineage (NCBI taxonomy): Eukaryota > Metazoa > Arthropoda > Insecta > Lepidoptera > Gelechiidae > Keiferia > Keiferia lycopersicella. Next base: position 426,472 of record JARACZ010000014.1, on the reverse strand, counting down.
CAAGTGTTGCAATAATTAATTCATCAAGGATTGAACTGCGGTGGGCTCTTTTAGAACTTGTTAGTCTTCTAGAAGCGTTCACACTTATCTACATTACTCAATAGCGTTTTCTTCATCTTTGAACCGGTGAAAAGATCAATGTATACTTGAGTCAGAGTATTTAACCCTTTGACAAGATATCCATTAGGTACCAGGCAGCTCTTAGTTCTTTTTTTGCATAAAACTAAATGCTTTTCATTCAGCGTTGGTAGTTTAATACATTCTCTTTGATTCGCTTTCAGCTTCATATTGCAGTTTTTAAGCTTTATTAATTTACGCGTAAATAGGGGCTTTTGTACAAGGATATTTCTGGATAGCAATACCAATACAGTTTAATGGATTAACATGCATGACAGGAAATTTCATTAAAAAACACCATATGCATTACCTTCCTTTTTATACTGCATACACCAGGGCTTGAAATATCACATCCACTTGTTTAATAGGATTATTTACTGATATTGACATTCAAGTATGGCTCTTAAAACCAGCTTTCTCTTAAACCTGAGCCTTGTATGGGAAGTAGGGAAGGCTGAGACAGAACCGAAGTTGACCCATTACCCCAATATATACGACATATAACTCATTTGCTTAGATAGTGTCTCGACCAGCGTAACTTGACAACAATGCTCAATAGACGCACGTACGGGTGCGTACTGACAGTTACGCTGGTCGTGACATTATGTAAGCGAATGAAGCATACTCTCTCTCACACAACGACTAAACACAGCACAAAAGTTTTCCTTACAAAAGTGTTTTTAACCCACGTTTACCATTGCAAGAGTAATCTCAAAACAAGGGTTCCAGCAGATGTAACTATACTGGAAGAATACTTCACCTTTTATGGTCTTATCCAGCATTCGGTCATCAGTACCTACCGCATCAAATCGGTTCAGTGAGAAAGCAGCAAAAACGTTTCTGTCCATACAAATCTCTCATTCTCTTTTCGTGTGAGACACCGAGTCGTCCACAGACCGGATGAATCAAAAGATTTTCATATCATATTTCATTCTCCTTGCCTTCCCTTTCGGGGTCGGCTACCTGACCTAGGGGGTTTGACGTGAAACCAAGTTTTTTCATAGAACGACTGCCGTCTGACCTCTGCAACCCTGGCCCGAATCCTAGGTTAAGTCATATTTAATTATCATCTGAATTCAAATTTTATGAATGTAGGTTTCATCACGATGTTTTCCCTTCACCGTAAGAACAGTCGGTGAATGTTAGTGAGTAAAAACACATCGGTACATGGCGGGGATTGTAAGACCGGTGTCCTAACCACTTGACCATCATAATGGAGGAGAATAAACAGGGCCCTAAGTCTGCTAAATGAAAATCGTTTCAGTTGGATGTGGATTGGATCTCAGTTGGATGATTTCGGTCATTTCGTAGTCTGCTAACAGTTTAAAGTATAAAAAAATCACAATGGCAATTGAATGACAGTTGAGTTTCGATGGCGTTACAATGACAAAAAATAGCAGACTTGGGGCCCTGGATAGTGAATACCGGTTTGAAGCCGTGGCCCGCGTTGCCCGCAGGACCGGGAGTTCGTGGAGCTGGAGAACCCGTTCAACGGCGCGGCGAAGCGGCCGGGCTCGCCCTCCCCGCTCGCCTCGCCCGCCCACTCCGGCCACGTGCCGCCTCTGCTCGCTTGCTGCGCTCGCTGCGGCTGCTGTCCGCAAAAATATCAGGTAACATTCGGAATTGCTATTTGCGATTGTTCGAGCTGGGCGAAATTCTGTGATCGGCATTGTTGGGTTCGATACGTTTGGTTACACAATTGGATGTTTACTATTTCGTGGAAATGTCCACGAGATAGTAATTTCTAATACTTGCTGTTTTAATCCAACACAAGAGGTTGAAATTGACTTTTTGCTGCGTAGTTCATACAAACAAAACAAGTGGAATAAATTTCACGCCAAACGATGGGATTTGAAGGAAGCCAGAAGACGTGGGTTCAAATCCCATCGGTGGCGTGAATTTTTTTCCACTTGTTTCGTTTGTATGAACTTTCTAACAAAAAGTTTATATAACCAGTGGCTTCACCGTGTAATTTATATTATCCTCCATTTCTACATGGCGTTGATAAGCATTTTTTTTATTTTGATGAATATTAGGCTGTCAGAGAACCCAGCACCTACGGTTTAGTATACCCAAAATAAACTAGTGAAATCAGCAGTTTACGAGTATCAACTCAACCTACCCGTTTTAGGGATTATACTTTATAAAGTTTTGCTTGATCCTAGTAAGTCCTATAACGTCTTAAGTTTCGGGCAAGTGCTATGTCAACAAAGGAAAATGAACCTTATCTCATAAAATAAGGTTCGTTTTCCTTTGTTTACTACTGTTTTAGTAAGGATCTGTCAAACGGCACAGGCAGGTCTCAAGCAAAATATTATAAAGTATAACTAAAACTAGGTTGATTTGCTGCTAATAGTGCCAATGGTTTGAATTCCAGTAATGCCTAATATAATAAAATTCATTATAGAAAATTGCGTTGCGAACTCTAAATCCCCGAATATTGATGCGACTGTATAATAATATTATGTCATAGTTAAATTTTTTTCTTTTATTATGTTTCAACTGATCTACTCCTAACCTAATCGTTATTTTTTTATTATTCATTTAACAATTTTATTAATTATATTAGAATGTAATTTAAATACGATAATACACTTTTAAAATGCTAACTATTTTGTAGAAGTTGTCACAAGATAGTGAATTCGAATACTTGGTGTTTTAATCAAACACTAGATATTGATTCATTATAGAGCCAACCGTGGAGAAGACGCGAGTTCAATTCCCAACGGTGGCATGACAGGAATTTCTTCCTTTTTTTTCGTTTTCGTATTAACTTTGTTACAAAAAGTTCATTTTTTTAATATATACATACATACATATATCACGCCTCTATCCCTTGCGGGGTAGGCAGAGCGATAGTGGCCGTAAGAATACAGCCACTATCGCCACGTCTGACATTTTTGAGGATTGTTTTCCAAGGTTGTTTCAGAAAACATGTGTATTACTATAGTGACAGGTTGTCAGCCTGTCGCCTAAAAATTGTAATACACCAATACTCTCGAGTCCCTTAGTCGCCTCTTACTTTTAATACTTACTTTTTAATATATACATTTTTATATTCCGTAATGTATTATAATATGGATATTAAAGGCACGTAAATGACTACAATTAAAAATTAAATTATGATTTTTGTAATGCTATAAGTAGCACATTTGCCTACTTCTTTGAAAGATCAACTTGAGGGTAGGTTGATTAGCTGCTTTCACGTTAATTTAGTCATAAAAAACATCAATTGTGGTGATTTCACATGTCTTTCGGAATTGTTACCTACATTTGAGATTGCGTATTTTAGATCCATATTTATAAATCGCACTCAACTTTGAGATCGATCTCAAGAGCGATTTTGACAAATGTCAGTCAATACTAACAGCATCTCAAAGTCACACTCAAGATCGACCTCAGAGTTGAGTGCGGTTTATAAATAGGGATCATGAGTAGACGCGACAAAATATATATTGTTAAGATATACAGGGTGTAAGAGACGGTGGAATGAAAACTTTGCAGGCGTGCTCAGAATATGAAACTGAACAAATTTTTATATAGGGATAAACGAAAAATCTTTTTCAACCTTCCATACAAAATTACCAATCAGATGAGTGATTTTGTATGGGAACTCGAATATATTTTTTAATTTCCGACATAGCCCCCATAGAAAAAATTGTTCAGTTTCATAGTTTGATCACGCCTGCAAAGTTTTCGTTACACCACCGTCACCTTACACCCTGTATAATTTTTATAGCTTTTTATTATGTTTATTTTAAGTATTAACAGCTCCTAAAGATAGAGAATTGAGAATGCTTTGCGATGACGAGAGTAGGATGAACATACATAGGTACATAGATACATACATAAATCACGCCTATATCCCTGGCGGGGTAATCAGAGCGTCAACAACCGTAAAATTACGGTCGTTAACGCCACGTCTGACAAATATTTGAGGGTCGTTTCAGATAAGCCGTGCATTACAATAGCGACAGGTTGTCAGTCTGTCGCCTAAAATTCCAATACACATGAAACCCTCAAGTCCCTTAGTCGGTTTCTACGACACACACGGGAAAGAAACGGGGTAATGCTATTATAAGCCGGCATCACACGGCAGAACTCGGCCGGCATCATCTGATTATGCGACAAAATTTTCGAAAGCTTTACGGCACAGTAGGATGAACATTTACATAACAAAAAACAGTAAGCATGGTTGTTATTTTAACGACAGAAGCGACGCCGATCAGTTCGGTGCATAAGCCCTATGGGGCCGGTGACCGTCCAGCGCCGTGAGGTAAACCCACTGCATACTGCGAATCTTACTCACTGAAATAAATATGTGATTGCTTACTAAAATTCATTTTCAATTCAATTTACATTCCCGTTGGTCTGCCAGGCTCGGCTACCTAACCTCGTGGATTTGACGTGGAACCAAGTTTTAACACAGATCGACTGCCATCTGACCTCTGCAACCCGAAGGCTAACCTGGCCATAAATGCAATCTAAACTAAAATTTTAATTCATGAAGCAACTTGAACAACTTTCTCCAAGAAACCTAACACCATTATAAGGCCTCACCAACACTTGACGCACAACTTAGCGCTAAATTAACGCATCTGAGAGAGGTCTGTCATATCAATGCTAGCAACATCAATCCCTATACTAAAACCGCTTATCCGCTGTCGACGCAACTGCGTTATTTCGACGCATCTGCATTATTTTGACGCTACTGCATGGACAGTCGTCGAGCGGTTTTAGTATGGGGATTGGCATTTCTTGGGATCAACAGCCTGCTGCATTGTGCGTTAAGTGTGAAAAAGGTCTAGAAATGTTATAAAAATATCAACTGATGTTTGCTTTGTTACCAAGCAGGATTTCTCGAATCATGTTATTTCATTGAGTAATTTTCAAAATGTTGAGCTAAATATAAAGCTATGATAATGTTGCTATTTCAAAATATTCAACGGCCTACAATGTCGCTTTGCACAGGGATATTTTTTAGTCACTACACAAACTTTGTAGGGTGTTTCTACTCATTCTTTTCGTGTGGGATACCAAGTCGTTCAACGACCCGATGAACCCTAGTGTCAGAATTTTTCAACCGCCTTCTACAAGTAGCAGGCTTCTGACATGGTTGTGTAACGACCGCCGTCTAAGTGATCATAGACAGCAACCGGGACCTACGGCTTAACGTGCTATCCGAAACACGGAACCATCTTACTTACGGACAATCGGGTGGTTCAGCCCGCAATGTCCTAACCAGACTGGGAACAACTGGACTGTGACCCACCGAGAATCGAACCCGGGACCGTCTGCGTCAAAGGCAGTCGCACTACCTCTGCGCCACATCGGTCGTCGTCACAAAGGCAACACCTTAGGCATATTTTGTAATATAGGGTTATTTTTAAGTCAGTAAACAAACTTTGTAGGATGTTTCTACTCATGATTCTGTACAACTTTTATTATGGGGCCATCTGCGAAATCGATAAAAAAATTGGGTATGAATATTTCTAAGGAACACCCCTTTTTCTATTGAAATTTCACAGGTGGCTTTATGGTTAAAGTTGTTCAGAATCATGACTAGAAACATCCTACAAAGTTTGTTTACTGACTTAAAAATAACCCTATATTACAAAATATGCCCAAGGTGTTGCCTTTACTACCCACAAGCTTGTTTTACAAAAATATGTAAATGTAAGTTTGTACAATATGTTTTATTTCAGCTAGGTACCTATTCGTAAATTAATTTAGCCGCGTTTACACTAGGTTCATAAAATTGTTATAAGAAATTTTTACGATGACTAATACATGACAATCAAAGAGAGAATTAATGCAAAATTTACTACTTTTAATAAATATTTTGACTTTGACCTGAGACTTTGACTGTGACTTTGGCTGGTTATTTACTATTAGAGCCTTGCCCAGCGGTTACACTTAATTTAAGCTACGTTTTTATGAAAAAAAGTTTGCTAAAAGTTTGTAAATTAGGGATAATATATTTGACTGTATCTATTTATTTAAAGTATGCAGTTCGAATAGGCGATACTTGAAAGTGGCAAACTCGTATTAAAGGACATGTCAACAAACAAAAATAGACTTTATGTTATGCCATAAGCATCATATTAATGACATATGCTATGGCATTAACATGATTTAGACACCTGTTCAATATGGCCTATTCAAATGGCCGTACTTTAGTGGTAATGAACATGTATAAGTTTGACAGCGGTGTCATAGTTCATATTATGCAAAACAATAAACTTATTATTACATACATACATACATATATCACGCCTTTGTCCCTTGCGGGGTAGGCAGAGCGTTAACAGCCGTAAGAATACGGTCGCTATCGCCACGTCTGACATTTGTGAGGATTGTTTTCCAAGGTTGTTTCAGAAAACATGTGTGTCACTATAGTGACAGGTTGTCAGCCTGTCGCCCAAAAACTGTAATACACCAATACCCTCGAGTCCCTTAGTCGCCTCTTACGACACCCGCGGGTAGGATATGGGGTAATGCTATTCTAAGCCGGCATCACACGGCAAACTTATTATTGGTGTAAAGTTATATGCTTGAATGACATTATCATTGTTTTGTAAGTTATTATAGGTAATTTTGAAAGGAAGTTTATTACTATTATATATTTTAACCCTTTGACGCTAGCGTGTGAAAGAATGCTATACTTTTGTGCACGGCAGTGTAACTGCCAAGTTTCGTGCCAACAATAAGATATTAGCTATCAGTTCTTTGTTTTCGTTTCGCTCTGTCCTTAATGTGTATCGTCGTCTTATTCGTTAATTTTAAGTACTTAGGTATATCTAATCAAAAATATATCACAAACTATGTACTTTAGTTATAACTTGTGTTACGTTTAAGTACCTTATCTTGAAGTGTAGTTAGAACTTCTGCCCACTTTATCACCAACACTGCAAATTACAACTAATTCACCAACAGATTTCAAAATACATCCTTAATCTTTTATCCTAGAACCAGAATTTTTGTCCTGTTTCTCCCCACTTGTTTCCAAATTCAAAAATCTCAGTCACCGATTGGCTCTAACAGGTCCTGCTATTAGACTCGAGTAGAAAAGGGCGCATGCGCGGTGCGCGGCGATACACGGCGACGTCCCGTCCGTCCGACACATCCGTCTCGGCCGCGCCCAGCGAAGATCCCATACCGACAGTATGTCCACCGGTGTTACCACGCAGCGAAAACTATTCTCAGTATAATAGGGTTTCTTTTTATTATTAATAATAATATTTTACTCGCTGGATAGATGGCGCTGTGCATGGTATGTTACAGCAAAGAACGAAACGTAATATTTAATTTTAGTTTTTTTTTTTTACTTGGAACTCTTTTGGACTTGTAGTCAATTGGACTCATTTGGAACGAAAGTGTCAGTGCATACCAGACTGTCAGTCAGTGTTGCAATGTTTTTTTTAGTCTTTGGCTTTGGAAACTACACTGGAATCTAGTAACATAGTCAGTTCAACACCATCTATCGAGTTCTCGGAATACTAGTTTTTTTGGAATTTTCAAAAAGAAATTCTCCTATTATAATTATGTATTTGTTATTTTTTTAATTAATTTTTGTGAAGGGAGAGATTTTCTTGATAACCAACAAAACTGCAATCTGAGTAAGTATATGCTGCTGATAAGGAAAATTTACCCATTGAATATAAGTCGTGAAGAAGCACTATGTACAATTTTACACTGACCTGGGCTTGATTGACGTCTGCTAAATGAAAATAACTTAACTTAGGTATGTCTCGATAGCGTCCCAGTTGGATGGTTTTGGTCGTTCCATATTCTACTTTACAGTCTGAAGTATAGAAAATACAGTGGCAATAGAATGACAGTTGAGTGTCGTTGACATTATAATGGCTGAAAATTGAGAGCAAAATTATAAGTACCAAACTACGAAAGACGGAAAGTATTTGCAAAATAAGTATAGTAACAGTATATTTCCAGTTCTTCAGGTTAAGAAGTGCCTCAAACTCGGTATGAGTTTTGTCTTGTAGGATAAGCTTATAGAGCCCTAGAGGGAAATTTGCTTAAATTTATGCAGTTTTGTTCAGGAAAACGTAAATAAGAACTAAATTAAGATATTGACTGTTTCGTATCAATCCCCTTACATATTTTTCTTTGGAAATAGTTGAGTTTTATTATCTTCATTCTACAGTGTCGATTATTTCCAGATGAAATTGTTACTTTTGTATTTTAGCACAAAAACGTTTCAATCTTTTTACAAATGTTGATAAATAGGAAAATTAAGTTTGGCTTTTTCTAAGAACCCGACAAAGGGTTAATAGAACTGTTGAATATTGTGTAAAAGATATTTGTATGCATTTAAGTTCAATGTAAGTAACTTCAGCATATAATATTTAGGTAGGTAAGGTAGGTAGTAATTTATATTTCTTTAGAAAAGTGTATATATTTCGGGTATATAAGTAGGTAATTTTAGCCCTTCGCTGTGTGGTAATAACCGGAAAATATAAAAAATGTGCGACGCTTTAAATGTCTGCAGGGTGTTGGCTGCTAAATAAACATCGCTTCAAGTATATTTTGATTATCTTCGTATTTGAATATACTATTGTTCTGTGTCTATATTGTTACGTAAGCTTTCGTCGTTGCTGTTCTGTAATCAGGATTTTTCTTTTTTTTTCTGTTCTGTGAGGTGCGGAATCGTATTCTTGTGTATATTGTATTGTGTATATTATTTTGGTGTAATTTTGAGATTATGGCACCTTATGGTTTTGGGTGTTGATTTTAACAGGCACAACAGTTCAGTGCTCCTTCTATTGATATTTGCTTAAAAATATTATTTTAAGTCTCATTATAATATCCTCCAAGAATAAGGTGGCATGATAATCTTTTTCAGTAGATCCAGGAGTGTTGTAATAGTATTCAAAGAGGATGTCGTTGTTTATTTTAATAATAATTAGCAGATATCCCTATTATATTAGTTGAAACAGAATACTATCAAGACAGACCGTTTCAACATGAAATGCCAACACACTGCACACATTTTTATTGGCAGAGTTGCTGAAAACCCGCAAAATTTTAAGCCATCGATGTGTTTATTTTAAACGCAGCAATTTCATTATAATTTTTAGACATTGTATGTATACCATTCACTTGTGTCAGCAATTGGGTACATTGCTTGTTTGACAGAATTGATGAAACATACATAAAATAAATATTACTTGACATCCTTTAGCTCCACAATCATCATTGGTCCGAAATTGTCAAAACATGCAAATACTACACCAACATTACACGCTATTGGGTCTACAGCTACAAAATTAGTAATCATTCTTTTTCAAATTGGCATGTCTCAGCACACAATCATAATTTACTACATATTTTACACATACAAATCACAAGCTATCTGGCCACTTTTCACACAATATTATTTTCCCACATTTCTTTTACCTATTTTTGTATCAGTGTCTTTTATTTTCCTATTTATGAGTCCAAGAACAGTTATTGATTTTCATTGCCTTGCACTTTTGTCGCTCACGATTTTTTATCATTTTCAGAATTAGAATGGTGACTAATAAAACAAATTGTAAGGGACTGAATATCAATAATGACGGTTGGCTTATTTTCTTATGTAAGCTTGAGCGGATTCAATGTGGTATTTAAAAAGGTTGGGTAGTTAGAAGTAGTTAGGGAGGTAAAATTGTGTGTGGGTTGTTGTTGCAAGAGCTAAAAAATATTAATGTATTTAGAAATTATAATAAAAATTTGCATTTAGAAACGAACAAATATAAGCTCATTTTTTTAAAGAACAAAATATAGTTTGGATGAGGTAGGACAATTTTAAGCGAAATATTTCTATCACTTGTACAGTTTACATTATTATTTTATTCAAAATTGTACTTTATTTTTATTTGAGGAAAAAAATATTTTATTTATTAAAGTACGTGTGTTTGAATCCACAGCAAGCATGCGGCAAATACATTCCTGCGGGGGGCACGGTGCAGGGCAACCAGACCGGCGTCGCGATGGACGGAACCTACCTCGTCGAAGCATCATTCTAGGGTCCGTCTACTAGCCGCATCATTGAGCTGGCTCCAACTCCTGGCCGCATCGTTGAGCATCATGTGTTCGAACAAAGCAATGTGTAGCCCAGGGTCTAATATGATTAGAGACATTCACTCTACGAATCGTGAGATGCAGTTCCGAGAACTTAGCTTGCGCACCTCCGTGCTCTCCTCGACAATTCGCGACTCTTCCCTTCCACTCTACACGATGATTCAGTATGAGATGTTTTGCCAGAATATACGAAGAGTTCAATAAAGAAATTGTTGTCTAGTTCTCACATAAAGCTGCTTTTTACGGCTTATAATGATAAAGGCTGTAAATGGCACTATGTTGTATTGATTTTAGAACTAGTGTCTTAAAAATAGCAGAGAAAATAACCATGAATGGTACTGAATTGAGTAATGGTAGTTAACACACCAAAGTAGAAGCAATTTTCGGATGAGATGAACTTGAAGGTTGGCTTGGATGGCCAAACGGGAAGTATTCGAACAACAATTATTAGGTTACGAATCTGTGTAATTTTATCTTTCTAAGTCTAACACGATACTGCCTAATAAAAACAAATATCAAATTTGTATTGACGTTTTGGAAATGTTGTTCAAATGAAAATATATTGATTACTGCAGGGTAGGTTAACTTGTTTCAGAGTTATTGTTAAATCTTATTAATATCGAGATATATTTTAAATAAAATTTTCTTTCATTCGTTCAACCTGCAATAACTTTTATATTTTCATAAACGAATACACTTCTTGTGTCTACTCCATGTAGTGTCTTTATCTGGTAAATAGTTGATATATGAACAGTATTACTTAAGGTTTTAATATTTACTTACATCTTATGGATGATTGAACGAAGCTCGCTGAAGGACTCGGTTACTATCGGGAACAAACTTACCTACCCTCCGCGATCAACCTTTACTAGTTTTTCTTATAAACTGTATGAAAGCTAGTTTATGCAGATCCCGGCGGATCACACACTTAATGCACGACGGAGCGCTAAAATATCTCAGCGGTCTGTCAGATCAATACTAGAAATGTCACTCCTCATACTAAAAACGCACTCGAGAAACGACGCTGCCATAGCGCTGCCTCGACAGCGGTTGAGCGGTTTTAGAATGGGGATTGACATTTCTAGTATGGATCTGACAGACTGCTGCGATGTTTTAGCGCTCCGCCCGCGTCTGCGAACCGCGATGTGTTGTTAGTAGTAAAAGGCAGACAAGATCTTGATTGAAGGTACAAAGTCACGCCCTTTTGGTAGTTAGTATTATATAACAACGAGAATGAAAAGAAGCGTGTAGAAAAGACATAATAGTTTCAAGTTTTCATTATAGTCAATAGTTATGAATCATATCAATTTTAGGACAGTTATTTGTATAGAAGGCCATTGCGTACAGTGAGCGTTTCCCATGTCTCTCTGTGCGAATGCCTGTTTGCAATATACACCACAAAGTGCCGTTTGAATGTACGGCCAAAGCGCCGAAGCCACTAAATAATTTGGCCTTAAAACGTTCTTATGAACCAATATGACCATGTAAACAAAGTTGTAATTCCACACGCTTTCCTAATTGATAATAAATGTTTAAGATAGTTCACATTACATTCACATCACGCAGAAGACAATTTACTTAAGAACATAAATTGGCCGTAAGTAATTTTATTACAATTTCACAATTTCATTCCAATCAAATTATCTAAATGTAGTTAATAGTTACAATAGAATAATAAATTATAAGATATGAAACATTTTACCGCTTTAACGTGCATTATTACTTAATAACTTATTTTTAAAAAAGCATGGTGTATAATATACTATTAATGAATATCCTAAAATAAGTAATGATTGCAGTTTGTATTAGTTACGTGTCCAAATAAAATGACACAAATAAATACAAATCGAGTGACATTTGTGCAAAAGGTGCATCGCATACTTAACACACGACGGACCGGTAAAATAACGCAGCAGTCTGTCAGATCCATACTGAAAATATCAATCCCCATATTAAAACCACCCGCAATCGACGCAACGCTATCGCAGCGTCGTCCGTGGAGTGCGGTTTTAGTATGGGATTGACATTTCTATCATTAATTTGACAGACCGCTGCGATATATAAGCGGTCCGTTGTGCGCTAAGTATATGATCCGCCATACTAATAGACAATCAGCAGCTGCACATCAACTACTCTTCTGAGATAACAGCTGATACTCGGTTCTTTACACTTTATTACATGTCATGTAAAACCAGTTTCAATTGATTCTTCGAAGGGTGGGTTGGCTCGACACGACGCAATAACGTTACTAAATGAAATTATTTAAGGGAAAAACAATGATTATTCATAAGAATATTTGGCTAATTTGATTGAGATGAACGTAAAATACATTTAATATAAATGTGAAGTCACAATTCGTGCAGTGTCCATAACATTAAAGGGTAATTTTGTCGAAATAATAATATATTTCTTCTCTATAACTCGTTTTTGGTACTTAAATTCTATATATACAGTTGCAATTCTTTTTATTATGTTTTATCGTCGATCATGAAGCAATTGATTCTAAACGTTTTGTATGATTTAGTAGAATATTTTTGTTCAAATTTCACTAGAACTCTAGTGCCTTCGTGAAGTAATTATTTCCATATAAGCATTGATCAGTGTTGCTCTGTGTTAGTGAAATATAGGGCGTTAGTATTCAATATATATATATATATATATAGTTAAAATATTATTTTGGCTCTCGGGGTAAATATATACTCGTATATCCTAACCTCATAAACATAGGGCTTATCGTTTTATTTATATAATTTAAAATCAAGTCATGTAATACCTTATTCCAAAATACCCCCATTGTTATATTAATAATGTTCAGAAATCCATCAAGGACGTTTGAATTTCTAGTAATTCTATCTTTAAGGCTCTTTATCACTACATTTTTAGTAGGTATACAGCTCTTGATATCACCTTCATTGTCTTCCTGTTTTAATCAAATTTTGAATTATTTAAATCTTCCTGTTTTGATCAATCGATAGGTATTATTGGTTTATCAATTTATGCTTTTCAAAATGTATGCACTCAAATTTCGAGTCCTTGTAATGCATGTCTACTATCAGGTGTGTAAAGAAAAAAAGCTTGTGTTACGAACGAATTCACTTCGTGGCTGTTAAAGGCGCTGCTTCCGGTAAACTAAAATTGATTTTCTTTGTATTAAATGTAAAAGTCGTGATCTAAATATTGTCATTAGACGCAATTAGATTCCGTATTTAAATGAAAGATAAATTAGAAAGTCACTTTTAGGCGAAACTCAGATAGAAATAAAAATTGTTGAAATTCCTTTTATTTAATAATTTATTATCGTACTTAAGTGGATTGCACACTTGACGCACCACGGAGCGCTAAAAAAGGTCAGCGGTCTGTCAGATCCATACTAGAAATATCAATCCCCATACTAAAACCGCTCAACCGTTGTCGACACAGCCCTATCGCAGTGTCGTCCGTCGAGAGCGGTTTTAGTGTGGGGAGTGACGTTTCTAGTATGGCTCTGACAGACCGCTGCGATATTTTATGGAAATTTAGCGCTCCGTCGTGCGTCAGGTGTGCGATCCGCCGTGAGTACGCTGTGGTGACTTGTGGTAGACATGCCGATTTCGAACTAACAATGAAAATGTACAATGAAAGTAAGCGTCTCATAGGAAATTTTTAAGAATATAATCCTCTTAGAGTGACCCCTGTAAGAGATAATAGTTCTATAGTGAAAGTCTTATGAATGCAATAGTAAAGTGTTATAGATAGAAGATTTAATGTGGTTGAACTAGAGTTTATTTTTAATTATCTGTTACATTTATAGTTGTAATTGTAAGTAATCGTGGGGTTTTTTATGATGTTTTGTGCGATTTTTGAACCTTCGGTGTTATAAAATGAACCTTTTGAAAATGTGCAACGTTCAAGGTTTTAAAACCTTTATTATCAAGTAGATTCACAAGGAATACAATTCAGACTGTCAAATCCAACATTTTCAGTAGATAAATCGATCAGCCATTGTGAAAATGGGAAAATTGTAAGACACAAAATTATGCAACTAAGAGCTTAGACAAAACAAAAAATAAAAGGTTTGAGGTGAAAGCGCATCTAACTTATTTAGAATTTTGAATGAAAAGGTTCACAATTGCACAAAAAATCACACAAGGCTATCGACCGCACATCAACTTAGTCCTTCTAAGGATCAACCTAATTAAAATACACAGTTCATTATGATCCTTGAAAGGGGTAGGTTGGTGTGCTGTTGACTGTACCTCATACCAACTAATACCGTGGAGAATGTAAATGTGCATTGAATGCATAAAATTTTAATATTAAGGTTATGTAGAATATTATATATTTTTTAATTTTGTAGGTTATCGTAAAACCGAATTCGATGATGAATCTCTCTTCCATGATATTGCCACAATTTCTAATAAAGTTTAAAATAAAAAGTATAACAGTAAATTTGGTATCCCTAAGTAAATGATTAAGATGCAAATTGATTTATTTGAATACCTTTTACCTTTATTAGTGTCGATTCGATAATATCTCTCGGCTAAAATTGCACTGTCAGTTTCAGTTGGAAATGTGGAGGCAAGGATAGGAGATGATTGCGAACAAAATTGACTAATCTTACGTACCTATCCCACGTATATATTTCAAAATTAAGCGACGATTAAAATATTACAACTACGGATGTCAAACTTAGTCTTTAATTTACGTTTAAAGTACAAACTCAAGGTTTGCCAGCGTAATATGGAGCGCAGCCTACTCGGAGTTAGGTTGATTGACCGAGTCAGAAGCACAACGCTGAGGGCTCGAACGCAAATTATTGATGTAGGTCAGAAGTCAGCATATCTGTAATGGGATTGGGCTGGACATACCGCTAAGATGCCAGACACACCATGGGCAAACTGGGCGCCTCCTAACGCGAAATGCCTGGCCGACAATTCCGAAAATCTTGAGAGATGGCTCAAGACAGGAAGAAATGGAATAAAGCGAGGGAGGCCTTTGCCCTGCAGTGGGACACCTGTGACAGGCTTATAATAATAATAAGATATAAAGAAAATGTGTGTAATAGCGAAGAAACTATTCAAGTTTGTAAACATTACCCAAATAAAATATAAAATGTAACGTCATAAAAAGTCTATAATATAGGTACTATCAGTTACTAAACTTATTATCTGGAAAGTGACAGCGCCATTTTTAGCTAAGAGATATTGCCAAGCCCATATATAACATTATCATATATCTTGTCAATGATAAATTATAAAGTAATTAATTTTCAAATTATGTCTGTGCTAAAACATATGATCAAATGCTCATGAATATTTGATTACATAAATTATCATTAAATTTATATTATCAAATATGCTCATTTGATCACATATTTTAAGGTAATGTGGTAATGTAATATAGGTACCCTTAATTGACACCAAGTTATACTTTAAAGTCGCTCCGTATCTCTATCCTCCACTTTCTGTTATAAAAAGTTAGTAGTAAGCGTAATTTTAATTTCATTTAATTCTTTTAGTATATCTATCCCTGTGATTCTATGGCTGTTATAATTTATAAATCCTTGCTGTCTGTCTAATATTTTATGAATTATACTTGTGAGAAGGCCTATTTAAAATAGTGGCACATCCCTGCTTTAAAACAAAAAAAGAATCTATCAAAATTTTCGTAAAACATATTTGAAATTATGTATTAACGTAATGAAATAAATAAATATATTTTTAATCCCCTTCTCTACCTCTGATGCTACAAATCTGAATCTTATCTAAAGCTATATTTTCACAAAACAAACGTGTATTTTAAACAGGCTGTATAATAGGCCACCTTGTTAAGTTTTCTCTTTAAGAATTTATTAGAAAACATTTATTATTAATTATTACCCCGTTTAAATATTTGTTCTCCGCTTTCGCTTTTTTCTAAATTATTTTTCGATAATAAATGTTGTTTACAATATAATAGGTACGAACAGCTATTTTCAATGTTAGACCGCTAGTACTGCCATTAAAATACATCACACTATAAAATGTATACTATGTTGGTCTAAGATCCCGCCACACAAAGACCTTCACGGAGCTCTGTAATGAACGAAAGATATTTTTGTCAAATAAAATACAGCCCATTTGTATGAAGGTTCAAAATTTATTTTCATACTTCAACTTATGTTCCTTGGGGAAAGTTGACATTTTCACACCGTAAAATATTTGCAGCTGAAATGTTTACACCTTACGTAGTAAAAAACTTTAAAAAAATGTGATCATATTCTGGACTTACATTTTTTAAGCAACCCATGCGCACCTTATTTTATTGTTATATTTTATTTGTAAAAAATATCGTTTACATATCTCATGCTCTGAAAGTAGGTCATTACTGACAAAAAACACGACCTGTAAGTTCAACTTACAGGCGAGGTTTTGAAACTACGCCTGTAAGTAATTTTAAATATGGAACTAGAAAAAGAACCAATAGAATCGCGGCAATTAAAATGTTAATAGTAGATTAAGTATTGAGGTATGTAAGCTATCGATAACAACCGAGGTTTTTTAACTCGCTAAAAATCTTTATTATCGCTTTATTTTACTCACTTTTTATTCAATATGTAAAGCAGTATACGTACCACGGATGTAACATCAATAACAACATCGGAAAGGTATCAAAAACCTCGGTTGTTATTGGTAGCTTACATACCTAAGTACGTAATCTACTACAGTTTATTAAACAGCTCGGTGACGGTCTTTGTATAGCGGGATTTTATACTACTCGTATGACTACGGCCTGTTACGTGTCAAAGAAAAATGACGGACTGTCCAGGGCCAAGTCTTTTAAAGAGAATATAATAGTATAAACTGTCCAGTCCATTATTTTCTTCTTGTACGCACAGCCACAACAGCCCACTGCCAAACAGTCAATACTGATAAAAGAAACGGACGGATAAAAAAGCCAATACTAAAGTAATTCCTAAGAATCCGAAGCGCGCCATCTATATTTTCTTTTCAATTAAGTACGTGGCCCTGAACAATTCTTTATTAACTAAAGTAAAAATGACACCTATATTCACAATAAATATACAATGAGTGCGCTGTAAGAATATAAATACGTAATAGAAAGGTAACAAGACGTTAATGCCTTTTTCACACTTAACGCTGACAGCTGCGATATTTTGACACATTTGCGTATTTTGATTGATCAGCGTTATTCTGGCTCAGCAGCGTCGACAGCGGTTGAGCAGTTTTAGTATAGGGATTGACGTTTTTAGTAGGGATCTGATGGACCGCTGCGTTAGGGATGCGCTGTGTTGTGCGTTAAGTGTGAAAAAGGTCTCATATTGACATATTATATAGTATGTAAAATAGAATCCATCTTCTATCAGTTACCTAGTGTAGTAAGATGAGTAACAAAATCAATACCTACTTGATTTACATTTACTTGCGTAGACTAAAATTATTATTTTTAATAACTAAATAAAACAGCAAAGTGAATCAAATTATTCATCTCTTATGAAAACCAAGATTCTCTTTCAGATATATGCTATAAAATCTCAATAATGTAGAAAGAACGTATAATATTAGTACGTCAAATTTATGTTGTCATATCTATATTCGAATAAAACCGACATATAATTTTGTAAAATTGAATGTTAAAATCGATTCCATTAATGAAGCTACTCATCTGAGCACGGTCGTGCTTATGCCAAGACGAGCAATGTGACCCTATTTTTGCTCGAAGTGTTTCGTCGTTTTTAAAACTGTTTTCGCAAAGCAAATAATTCGTAAAACGTAAGTACAAAATGAATATGTCATAATATTTAGGTGTTTCAAGTGAAATTTTGTTGGAGGTTTTGATGTAGATTTTTGTATACATGTCTAACTTGAAAATAGGTCGGAATAGGCGAACTATAGCGGTGTGAGTCTGTAGTACGTTGTCGGACCAATCGGGGATATATACTTCGTATGTGTAGCGGTGTATGATTGCATGTCGATAAATTCTTTTTTTAATAAATTCTAGATATTGTTAAATAAAACTATTGCGATTAAAATGTTGTACCTACATACCTAACGTAAGTCCCTCGGTTCTAAACCTTTAGCTTATCGATTCTTTGTTATTTTCAGAAAAGAATAAAATTAATTGTACATAATATTGAATTTCTGTGTATTATTTTCCGACCCTTTGAAACTACTAACATGGCGCAATTAGAATACTTCATTGTAAAAGTAAATGTTCCCAGTCTGGTTGGACTCTGTTCCCAGTCTGGTTAGGACATTGCGGGCTGAACCACCCGATTGTCCGAAAGTAAGATGGTTCCGTGTTTCGGATAGCACGTTAAGCCGTAGGTCCCGGTTGCTGTCTATGATCACTTAGACGGCGCTCGTTACACAACCATGTCAGAAGCCTGCTACTTGTAGAAGGCGGTTGAAAAATTCTGACACTAGGGTTCATCGGGTCGTTGAACGACTTTGTATCCCACACGAAAAGAAGAAGAAGAAGAAAGTAAATAGAATAGTAAAGTTTATTGTGACGTATTATTATTTATAAAAAATATATTTTTGAACCAACGTCAACGCCATCTGTTGAAATACATCGGAATTAGTTACCTTTGCTAGAAGTGAAAGAATGGACGGGCGCTGGTTTGGTAGGTGGCTGGTTACGCTGTGCAACACCGTGTTGTTGTTAATACAAAAATGTGCCAGCAGATGGCAGTGGCAATAGCAGTATTAAGAATCGGATTTCCAGCTTCTGCTGCTACGAAGCACACTACGAAGTGTCGTACAGATAGTTAATTTTGTTATTGAAATTATTAATATTTTACTCTATTATGTAGGTATTTAACAATATGTCTGTTTTTTTCATCAAGGGTAAATTGAATAAATAAATAGATAAAATGAAAATTACGAAATCAAGTGAATAGTTTTATAGGTAAGCGCGAAATGGAATGTTTTTTGACCGCCTTCATACAATTAATAATTTTGTCTACTGGGATCCTGAGATGCCCAGATAAGCGCAACCGCGACTTCGATTTTCCCTACACTTGTAGACAAAATAATTCACTTGTTTTGATAAAATCTATACATTTTGACATTTGTGAAGTCTTCTCGCCCGCGAGATAAGTCTCTATACCGTGCGCATCATAAAAGGGGCAAAACTTCTTCTTTATATTCCAACAACAAAACATTTCTTTCTCTACAAATTATGGAGGTAAATAAAGTAAAAGGCAGCAAAAAGTATCGCCAATAAACTAGGCAGTTTAATTGGAGTACTACTTACTTGCATCGGTTCCGGTAAGGCCATAGAATAAAAAGAGTAGCTAACGTACAGAAAAGCCATTCAGCAAAGCTTTACCTATCTATACAAATTAAAGGGTCGGTGGCCAAGCGGTTAGGACAGCGGTCTTACAATTCGTGATAACCGAGTTCGATCCCCGCCATGTACCAATGTATTTCTACTCTCGTACATTTACCAACTGCTCTTACGGTGAAGGAAAAACATCGTGATGAAACCTACATTAAAATAAAATTTGAATTCAGATGATATTTGAATGTGACTTAAACTAGGATTCAAGCCAGATTAGCCTTCGGGTTGCAGAGGCAGATGGCAGTCGCTCTGTGTAAAAACTTGGTTCCTCGTCAAAGTGCCCTATATCGAAGCCAACGGCGACAGAGAAAGAGATAAGGCAAGGAGAATGATGAATGACAAATTAGAATATAAGAACATGTAGTTTATACTTACAATTGTCGGCACTTGGTGAACTCCATTGTTGATTGTGCAATATTCGTTGTTAAAATTTTAAGATAAATTCATTAGGTAATTTTAAAATTTCTTGCTCTCTCTCTTCGTGTAGGATACTGAGTCGTCCAAAGACCTTAAAATATATGTATTTATTATCCGTGTTACAATTGCATAGAGAGATTACCTGTTTCCCGGCGTCCACTCAAGAACATGATTTGACACCACTTTTAACAAATTAAGAAGCACTAGCCCTACTACTTGCCGTGAGATGCTTGCGTAAAATAGCATCACCCCATTTCTACTATAGGTTGACGAAAAACGTGAGTAAATGATAAATTCAAGTAACGGATAGCAGTGGTCCCTTCGAGTACCTATAACACTGCACTGCGCTCACCAACCCGTCCGCTAAGCATGGTGCGTATGAGAATAACTCCAATTGAGAAGCCCATGTCCAGCAATGGACTATTGTGGCGATTCTCTACAACCAGACATAATTTTAGTCTTTGTCTCGGAACCGGCAAAATACAAAATGGCGTAGGCGCATATTAATCGCCTGCTTTACCGCCCGGCCGCACATTGCTTAATAATACATATTGTTCATATATCACGTCGTCATATGTACACAAAGATGGATGCACAGAGTTCAATTTCTTACTTACAGGTGCGAAACAAGAGAAAAACTTAATCAGTTTTTCATAACAGCAACTACAGTACACTGTCCACATTATAAATTAGTCATGTCATGCGAATCCTAATCCTAATAATATTTATTATAAAGGCGGATGTTTGTGTGTGTTTGTTGGAATTTGGCCCTAAAAAGGCAGAATTGATTAAAATGATACTTTGTACGAAGATGAACAAATTACCAGAATAGGACATAGACTACTAAATACCGCGGCAAAATGTCTCATCCCCACGGGAACACGTATTTTCCAATATTTTGAAATCGTGGCGCCACTGAGCCCACTCGCGATTTAGGAAACAGTTTTTTAACAGCGACATCTGTTGCCTGATACTTTTGACTTACTCAATAGAGTACCTGCGCCAAGATTGACGTTAAAGTAGCAATAAATACTTCATATAAAATATGCTTGAGCATGTGTATTGCTACTACTACGACAGCCACAAAGCCCCTGCTGGACATAGGCCTCCCCCTATCGTAGACATACACACCCCCCTGTTTAACTTACACCATGCACTGCGCTCGCCAGCCCGCTTGCTAAGCGAGGTGGCTATGGCAAATACCCCCAATATCCATAATAGCAGCAAATGTATTTTTTTTTTTCTATGGTATAGAAGACTTTTCAGCAAACCTATACCTAAGTCGAATAAGGTGGATTGCACACTTAACGCACGACGGACCGCTATAATATCGCAGCGTTCTGTCAGATCCATACTAGAATGTCAATCCCCATACTAAAACCGCTCAACCGCTGTTGAGGCAGCGCTATCGCAGCGTCGTCCGTCGCGTGCGGTTTTAGTATGGGGAGTGACGTTTCTAGTATGGAGCTGACAGACCGATGCGATATTTTATCGGTCCGTCGTGCGTCAAGTGTGTGATCCGCCTGATAGTAGACCTTTCAGCCGGGTACCTAAGTCGCTTAAATATCATAATAAGTTAGCTAAATGATTAGGTATATGTAGGACTAATTATAAGTTTTCTTACCTACTTACATTTCATTAAAGATACCCCTGCTTCCAACCTAAAATTCTGTACTACACGAACGAAACAATTGATTTTCAAACCCAGAAAAATATTTCAAAATAATCTGTTATTTTTAAATCTTGTATGAGAAATTAGTGACACCGTTTGGACACCCAACGCTCCACATTAAACTTATGGGCAACTGTTTTAATCTATTTTTAACTTCAGTCAGAACAATATGCCTCCATGTACCAATTTCTTGTTAACAGTTAATCTAAGACGCACACAGACGTGCATACATAAAGTTTATGTACATATGCAGACAAACACACACGCACAAAGTAATTGTGGAGAGAATAAAAAAATCGCGCTAAGTGTGCCTTACTTGTGCGCGCCGAGGTGGGTACACCCGCAGGGAAAACTTGCACACATACTATTTATAATCTCGTAAACTTTGTCCGAGCCCTACTATTCCGTTGGCGTAGCGGATGTTACTTCTGCCAGAAGGCTTGCCAAGGGTCGTGGGTTCAATCCCGGACCGACGGACGGATTACCGGACACAAATATTTGTTAGGTCAATTTTCAAATTTTTGTGTCGAGTCTAGGTGTTTTCTATGTATATATAATACTTATGTCTTTTTTTACAAAAGGTAAGTAAGTACTAGTATCAGTTATCTTGTTCTCATAGTAAAAGCTTTGCTTAGTTTGGGGCCTGATGGCGCTGTGTGAATTGTCCAGCATACTCTGCTAGTTCCCTGGCTTAAACCAAATCCCAAGTATGTAGAACGAGCAACACAAGTCTTCTCTGGGAAGGCTACTTCGTGAGTTCAGAGTGAAGTTTGACACTAAATATTATAACACATGGCTAGGACGAATGGTTACAGGCAAGGTTGACGGCAAAAGGCCGAGAGGACGCAGTCCTACCAGATGGTTTGATCACATTCTATCAACCCTGGACTCCAAACTACACGACGCTCTACACAAAAATGGAACAAGTGGCGCAACACCGTCCGGCAGAAGTTGGTGCCACTGCGGCTTGGAAATCACGACCTCCAGCATTGAGGAACACGACGCGAGGAGGAGGAGGACGAATAGTGAAACTTGCCAAATCTACCACGACCAGAGTAGTTATATGTAGAAGGCAAGTAAAACAATGTACTGACTTAGAAGAAGACCCCAACAGCTCCTGTCACCAAAAAACTTGATTCCTTGGTAGTGTGGTAGCGAGCGTATCTGGTTGACTCACTATATCTTTGTCTCTATCTCAGTTTGCCATGTGATGCCGGCTTAGAATAGCATCACTCCATTTCTTTTCCGTGGGTCTCGTAGGAGCTGACTGAGGAACTCGAGGGTTTCATGTGATTGCAATTTTGGAAGACAGGCTGACAACCTATCACTAGAGTGCTACACCACTTATCTGAAACGACCCTCAAACATTTGTCAGACGTGGCGATAACGCTCTGCCTACCCCGCCAGGGATCAAGATTAATTTTTGTAATTTACGACTACATGTCGTGTGATGCCGGCTTAGAATAGCATCTTCCCGCGGGTGTTGTAAAAGGCAACTAAGGGACTCGAGGGTTTTATGTGTTCTACAAGGCGACATGCTGACAACATGTCACTACAGTGATACACGAATCATCTAAAGGGCCCTCAATCCTTGTCAGACATGGCGATAATGATCGCTATTTTACAATTGTTAACGCTCTGCCTACCCCGGAGGGATGAAGGTGTGATATATGTATGCATGTTTTTTTATTCTCTTCGCATGTACGATATGCCATGTGTGTGTACGTAGCGGACTCGTTCCGACTGGCCACAGTTGGCTGGCAGAGCGCGAAGTTCAAATCTCCCGGCGTAATTGATAAATAAATGCAGCACGTGCTGCGCGCGCGCGCCGGGTCAACACACTGCGCATGGGCATGATGTGGAGCTACGTGATCTGGTAGCAGCATTGCATATTGCACACAGGCTGACGTTTCCGAAACAGCAAAGACAAGTGCTTGCCGCTGCAGGCTGGATTTGACCCAACGAGTTCTGCCATTAGTCTCTCTCTCTTTTCGTGTAGGACACCGAGAATTTTTCAACCATCTTGAGCAAGTAGCAGGCTTCTGACATGGTTGTGTAACGACCGCCGTCTATAAGTGATCATAAACAGCAACCAGGACCTACGAATTAACGTGCCATCCGAAACACGGAAGCATCTTACTTACTGACAATCGGGTGGTACAGCCCCTAATGTCCTAACCAGACAGGGAACAAATTCACAATGTGATAGATATCAACTTTGTGAATGACTCACCGAGAATCAAACCCGGAACCTTCTGCGTCAAAGACAGTCGCACTAACCCTGCGCCACATCGGTCGTCTGCCATTAGTACTGGTGAAGGTTGCCGTGGAAAACTTTGCTAGTTTTCCAAAAATAGTATCCTGACTCCTGACGCGGGAAGCCGGAACGACACTGGCCGAGTAGTTGGGATACCGGTCTTACAATTGTGAGGCCCGAGGCCGATCCCCGCCATGAACCAATGTGTTTTTACTCACGTAAATTTTCCGACTAATCTTACAGAGAAGGAACAACATCCTGATGAAACGCATACTCAAATAAAATTTTAAATCAGATGATACTCGTATTTGAATGTTACTTAACCTAGAAATCAGGCCAGGTTAGCAGACAGTGGTTAATATCTTTTTTATCCCGTGTGATGCCGGCTTAGAATAGCACCCCATGTCATTCCCGCGGGTGTCCTATGAGGCGACTAAAGGACTCGAGGGTTCCATGTGTATTTCAAATTTAGGCACTACAATGATACACCACTTTTCTCAATCAGCTCTCAATAATTGTCAGACGTGGCGATAGCGACTGTAGTTTTACGGTCGTGAACGCTCTGCCTAACCCGCAAGGGATCGAGACAGCGATGCGACTTTAGACGCAAAAGAAATATTCTTATGTAATCATTTTTTCTTAGTAATAAAAACATTGATTAAAAATAAATCGATGGTTTAGCAAAAAAAATATATTTTTTGTTACTTTTAATGTGATAGTAAACGAACTTTTGTAAAACCAAATCAAATTCCTTCTTCGCCATTTCAAAATTTATAGCAAAATGTAGCAACTATCGAAGAATGCCCATTTGTTGATCAAAATGAAGCAAATTTTTATTTAAATTGAACGTGAGAGTGACTGTAAAAATGAAAAGCTTCTGCAATCTGTTGCCTAAATGTGTTAAAAAATAGTTAAGTATAGATTAAAATATTGATGTTTGTAAGAAAATATAAATTTTATTAGTGTGGCAGACGATTAGTTGGATAAGGTTTGATTCGCCTCGACACGCAAAGATGAAGAATAAATTCTAGTACAAAATTATTTTTTTACGGGATCTGATTTACACAATCTGTAAATTTTAATTTGAAACTGTGTACTAGAAGGAAAACAATCTTCTGTTAAAGATGAAAAAAGAGCAAGAAGTTCATACCGAAATTTAAGTAAAGGAAGTAAACAAAAGCCCACTTACTACTTTCACAATAATGATTCGAGTTACTTTTATCTCTAAAAGCAATTTTGCGATCACAATCTGAGCCTCATAATATCAAGTCGACATCAATCATATGTGTAGTAGAAATTTCCGTTAAAACCATTGGTATGAAGTTACCTACGCACTGGATAGGTTGTCCCGTACAAAAGTCAGCTAGTTTTGCGGACCCAATTGAAGCGAGAATACCGCGTACTTTTGTATTTGCTTTCCTTGACTGCCAGTGCCACATTGGCGACTTCAATTTAGTTCCGGGTACTTTCGTATTTGCTTTCCTTGACTGCCAGCGCCAAAATAACGATTTTCAATGAGTGCCACTAATATTGTAGCAGCAACTAGTCCAACGCTAATTTCAGCTCAGTGGTTAAAACATAAGTGCACACACGAAAACACATACGCACACTAACACGCAACGTATGTGTGCGTATAGTAAAAACTGGTCGCGTGCGCACACTTACGACATAAAAGATGACTCTATGCATCTCTTTCAGATTCTACTAGTTTTTATATTGTGTTGTCTCTGTCGCACTTGAAGCTTGTATGTAATTAGCGTCCGTACATTACCCGTCTCTGAGTAAGCCTCATTCTGTGATTTTATCATCGCTAGAAATATAAAAAACACATATATGATAGTCCGTTTTCCTCGTATCAAGTGGATTTTTAATTAGGTAGGTGGTGGAGGCTAAAAAAAAGGTTATACAAAGTACGTTTACCTGAGTTGAAACATTGTATCTTTGGAATGGGAATGGTTTTTTGTTGGTTTTGTTTCTAGTAGAATATTCGCTCGGAGCGAATATACTCCATAACAACCACAACAGTCCACTGCTGGAGTTGGGCTTCGCCCTTTTTGGGGGTATTGCCATACTCACTACGCTTGGCAGGCGGAGAGCCAATACAAGGTGTTGTTTTGTCTATCAAGAGATATGGACAGTTTATAACTCGTTTTTAAAAATACTGCCAGGTGATACTGGCTTAGAATAGCATCAATCATAAGGGATTTGAGGCTTGATGTGTAGGTATTGCAATTTTAGGCGTAAGGCTGACACCCTGTCACTACGGAAGTCTCCTGAAATTGCCTTCTAATGTTCGTCAGTCGTGGCGCAAGTAACCGTTTTACGGCCGTTTACGCTCTGCCTACCACGCAAGGCATATAGGCGTGATTAATAAGAATAAGAATAAGAATAAGAATCAGAATAAGATAATAATCTATGTATGTTTAGTAAGTAGTTCAAAATATCCGAAATCAAGGCTTTATTTTACATGGCTCGTCGACCCAATGTCATAAAAGGATACAAATTATTCATAGTTCAATCAAAAGTTAACGTGTGGTGCCGTTTTAGAATAGCATCAGCCCATTTCTTTCCCACGGGTGTCGTAAGAGACGACTAAGGGACTCGAGGGTTTCATGTGTATTACAACGTTAAGACCAGTCACTACATTGATACACGAATATCTGAAAGAGTCCTCAATATTTGTAAGACGTGGCGAGAGCGACCGTATTTTTACGGCCGTTAACGCTCAGCTAACTCCGCAAGGAATATAGGCTTGATAGGAATATAGGATTGATGAGTATGTGTTTGTAGGTATGCTAAAAGTGAGATTGGCATTGGACCACAAAGATTGGAATATTACGGGGAGGCCTTTGCCCAGCAGTGAGATCAAGTGGGCTAACTAATAATATAAGGTAGGTAGATATTGGTAGATGATAGGTATATTTTACAAACACAATATATTATTTAGCAGCGATTTAGCCGAGGACAAAATCTGAATATATATTTTTTACATACAAACACAAATCACGCGTATATCCCTGGCGGGGTAGGAAGAGCGACAACAACCGTAAAATTAAGTCTGACAAATGTTTGGAGGTCGTTTCAGATAAGCCGTGCATTACTTTAGTGTCAGGTTGTCAGCCTGTCACCGAAAATTGTGCCACACATGAAACCCTCAAGTCCATTACTCGGCTTCTACGACACCCACGGGAAAGAAACGGGGTGATACTATTCTAAGCCAGCATCACACGGCACCAATGTATTTTTTTTTGTAACATGTATAAGACAAAACTTGACTATAAATACACCTAAGTATAATTGGCTTTTGAACATGTTACAAGATGGCAGATAGCAATGCAATAAAAAAACTTTACAATGGATATTATAAAGCTATAAAATGAGTAACAGAGATTATGGTGCAGTTATTTTGAAATAGCACTGGTTTGACTATGGCAGGTAAAAAAACAATCGGATTTATATGAGCACCAATAGTACATCAGCCTAATTATTTACAGGAATATCATCATTCTCCTTTCCTTATCCCGTTCTCTGTCGGGGTCGGCTACCTTGCCTAGAGGATTTGATGTGGTACCAAGTTTTTTACACAGAGAGTCCAAATTTGATTTGAATGTAGGTTTCATCACGATGGTTTTCCTTCATCGTAAGAGCAGTTGCTTTTCTTACAATACGGACAAAATATCAAGGCTTTTTATTTTATCAATGACCCAATCCTTTAGCGAATTGATTGTAAACTAGTTTTTTTATTTAAAGGTATTTAAATTCACATGAATTTAAAATTTAAGATGTAAATTAACTACGTCCATAATTACGTCACGTATTCCCGTGTGATGCTGGGTTAGAAGAGCATCATCCCTTTTCTTTCCCGCAGGTGTTGTAAGAAACGACAATTTTCAGGCGACAGTTTTTCTCTCTCTTTTTTCGTGTGGGACACCGACTCGTCCAGCGACCCAGCGCATCCTGGTGTCAGAATTTTCAGGCGACAGGTTAACAACCTGTCACTATAGTAATGTACACAAATAATCTGCAAAGGCCCGCAATACTTGACCCACACGAAAAGAAAGGAAGACGTGGCGATAGCGACCCGCATTTTACGACAGTTCGTTCTGCCTACCCTGCACAGGATAAAAACGTGATATATATGTAGCTATGTATGTATGTACCTACGTTAAAACTAAACCGAACTACATACAGTTTAGTGATATACAGCGTGTTTTGGAGAAAATGCATTGAATTGGAGACGTTATTTAGGGCATTCGGCGGATCGCATACTTGACGCACGACGGAGCGCTATTAAAGCGCAGCGATCTGTCAGATCCATACTAGAAACGACACTCCCCATACTAAAACCGCACTCGATGGCCGACCCTGCGATAGGGCTGCGTCGACAGCGGTTGAACGGTTTTAGTATAGGGATTGACATTTATTTTTCTAGTATGGGTCCGAAAGAACGCTGCGATATTTTAGCGCTCTGACGTGCGTTAAGTGTGCGAGCCGCCTAAACATGCATTTCCTCCGAACCACGGCGTATTATTTTATTAAGTATGGTACATATAATTTCTGATTTATATTTTATTGCCACAATAGTAAATAGATCATGCAACAGGTCTACATAACATATTGCATATACACATATCTCACATCGGTGGCGGTTATGCAAAATCACAGTTAAGAACCAGAACCAATAATAAAACCGTTCATTTCAAGTACACACATACGACGCCTTTATCCCTTACGAGGTAGGCAGAGCGTTAACGGCCGTGTAAAATACGGTCACTATCGCCACGTCTGACAAATATTGAGGACTCTTTCAGATATTCGTGTATCACTGTAGTGACTAGTTGTCAGCCCGTCGCCTAAAATTGTAATACATATGAATTTTTTGAGTCCCTGTCGCCTCTTACGACACCCGCAGGAAAAAAATGGTGTGATGCTATTCTAAACCGGCATCACACGGTAGTATATCTTGTTTATTGCGTTTCTAAATGTGAATTGTGATTGATAGTAAAAAACCTTTAAAATATTTCCCGAACTACATAATTTTAACCTTTTTTTTACATTCGTTCACGCTCTGCCTACTCCACAAACGGTAAAGACGTGATATGTGTATGTGTGTTTGTCTTAACTTTAACGTAGGTTTCCGATCAGATGGATCGATGATTATAATACTGGAGGCCAGTCCAGTAGTGGACTGCTAGAGACTGATTGATAGAAGTTATATAAGAAAATATCTCGATAGTAGTTGTGTTTAAGATTTTAGTGCCCAGATTAAGCCGCAATAGCATTGCCGTGTGATGTTGGCTTAGAATACCATCACCCCGTCTCTTTCCTTCGGGTGTCGTAAGAGGCGACTGAGGGACTTGAGGGTTTCATGTGTGTTACAACTTTGGGCGACCAGTCTGACAACCTGTCACTACAGTGATACACGAATCATCTGAAAGGACCCTCTATATTTGTCAGACGTGGCGACAGCGGCCGTATTTTTGCGGCCGTTGGCGCTCTGCCTACCCCGCAGGGGATAAAGGCGTGATATGTGTGTGTATATGTGTGTATTAAGCCACAACCTGTACCCTAGTGTCAGAATCTTTCAACCGCCTTCTACAAGTAGCAGGCTTCTGACATGGTTGTGTAACGACCACCGTAATCATAGACAGCATAGGCTTAACGTGCCATTCGAAAGACGGAACCATCTTTTTTGGCCAATCAGGTGGTTTAGCCCGCTATGTCCTAACCAGACTGGGAACAAATTTACAAAGTGATAATTATCAACTTGTGAGTGACCTAACGAGAATCGAACCCGGAACCTTCTGCGTCAAAGGCAGTCGCACTACCACTGCGCCACATCGTAGTATCGGCTCTCACCTAGGTGTATCTGAGGTCTCAAAAGCCTGGTAATAATAAGTATCCAACAAATGATTAGTTGCTGAGCGCCAGGAGCGATTGTGAGGGGAAGACGCTCACAATTATTGAGCTTCCGTTCCAGGATGTTAGGGCTGTGCTTTTGCTGATATCGATGAAACTTTAAACGACCTGTCACGTCGTGTAAATAAATATACGGGGTGTAAGGGACAGCGTCCCGAATACTGGTAGGGTGCAAGCAGACTATGACCCTGAACAACTTTCAACTTAGGAACATATGTCAGGAAACTTCAAAAAATTTTTGATTTCCCATAGTAAAAGCAGTCAGCTGATAGCGATTTTGTATCCTATTTATGGGGAAAGTTGTTCAGTTTGAAGGTCTGCTTGCACCCCATCAGTATTCGGGACGCTGTTCCTAACGCCCTGTATACAGTAAATAATTTTAAATTTCCTAGATTTATAACCAAAATTATGCTGGAATTTATGGCATATAAGCAAAACACACCAATTGAAAATAGCCATCCGTAGAGACAGTGTAAACAGTGGAAAGGATCCCGATTGTGTACCATCCATCCTGTGATCCGGCCCGTACGTCTCAGAAATAGAACTAAAAGAATGCGAACTAACCTGCGTAGGTAGTGCTACATATTATGCGTCTGGACGACCCGCCGCCACTAGTTGTTCACTCCAGTACGTCACATTGGGAGAATGGTACGCAGCGTTCTCTGTGAAATACAACTCCTTCACTCGCCTACCTGCGTACCTATAGTGGGTAAGAGAAATAGCCTTCATTGCATAATATCTTTACTAAAACGCAAGCGATGCATTGTTCAGGCCCCAAAGCCTGCTATTTTTTATCATTGTAATGCCATCGAAATTCAACTATCACTTTATTGCCATTATGATATTCTATACTTCAAACTATTAGCAGACTATGAAACTACTAAAATCATCCAACTGAGATCCAATCGAAATCCAACTGAAATGATTTTCATTTAGTAGACTAAGGGCCCTGACTGTTGATGTGATGTAAACCTTCTAGAATACACTTCTATCGATATCGATAAAGCTGCCTTGTCTCATCACCACCGTCGGCGGCGGACCGCGACGAAGAAAGTACAACCGGCGAGTAACGGCTATATACTAGCGACCCTCCGACATTTGCGTTTGAAACATCACGCCTCTACTGCCTTGCAGGGTGAGCAGAGTAACAGAAAGATGGAACTCGGAGCAAGCTGCTCAAAGTGGAATATTAAATCTTCTACGATCTTGTGTTGCCCTCCACTTTTCTTCTTTTCTCTCTTTTCGTGTAGATCACCGGGTATCCATCGTATTTTCTTCTGAATGTTTACTATTTTGTAGAAATGTCCACAAGATAGTAGAATCGAATACTTGGTGTGTTAATCAAGCACTTGATAATATAAGTATGGAAGCATGGATAAGATTTTCTGAACTGTAATTAAAAAGTTCTGGCCCTTATAAACCAGAAGAAAATAATTACTTGGTTTTTGTTATCACGATGTTTTTCGAACGATCGAACTCAGGTCTCACGATTGTAAAACCGGTGTCCTAGCCACTTGGCTACCGACGATCTTTATTAGTATTTAGCCTACATCATCCCACTGCTGGGCAAAGGCCTCCCTCTTCTCTTGCCATCCAGTTCTGTCATAGGCCTCCGCATGACAGTCGTTTGAAAACTTGTCCAACTCATCGCGCCACCCACGGCTGTAGGCTGAATAATATAAGATTAGTATTGAAGGCGAATCACGCACTTAACGCACGATCGAGCGCTAAAATATCGCAGCGGTCTGTCAGATCCATATTAGAAACGTCACTACCCATACTAAACCACACCCGACGGACGACGCTGTGATAGGGCTGCGTCGACAGCGGTTGAGCGGTTTTAGTATGGATTGATATTTCTAGTATGGATCTGACAGACCGCTGCGATATTTCAGCGCTCCGTCGTGCGTTACGTGTGCGATCGACCTACGCAGAACTTCGTAGTGTAATTGTAATGATACTGATAGTTCGTCATAAGATGAACTTTTTTCTGGGGCTTTAACTCGTTCTTGGGAACAAAGCTTTTGCAATATTCATCATAGGTGAGTAATTATTTGATTAACAATTTAATCATCTGTGCAGCAGTCTTGGCTGACATTAAGCACATAGCAATGGCTAACGTGCGCGCGTGCCCCCGCCGCGGTTTCTTTGTTACATGCCGTGAGGTTCTTAAACTTTGAAATACGGGGCTACATTTTTTTATACTGTAAATTACAATTTAGAGTGTTGATCCTTTGTATGCATTGACTGTTTTAAATGTTTTGTTTATATTATTACTTACGAAGAAATAATTCGTGTTTAAACATATACGAATTGATAGCAATGTAAACATGTACGAACACCTAACCTTCCGGTCCATAAGAATATATTCCCAAAATGTCTAGCTAATCAATCTCTTATCCTAACGAAATTGCCCAAAAAGGCCATAATAATATGCTCTCGAAGCTGTAAAATAAATATAATTTTGAAAATTTCGTCATTACAACGGGCATGATGACGGGCAGCTCAAAATATGGGCTACTTTTGGAAACGATATTTTGTATGAAAATATCGACAATATTTTGTATGAAAATATCGACAGCGACCGTATTCTTACGGCCGATACCGCTCTGCCTACCCCGCAAGGGATAAAGAGGTGATATAAGTATGTATAATTGTATGTATGAAAATACGAAGAAATGACATCATATCTCTCTAGTTAAGGTGGCGTCAAAACACTTTTGAAATTTATTTTTCTGTTTAGTCTTCTCTTTTTGTGTGGGACACCAAGTCGTCCAACGACCCGATGAACCCCAGTGTCAGAATTTTTTAACCGCCTTCTACAAGGAGCACGCTTCTGACATGGTTGTGTAACGACCGCCGTCCCAGTAATCATAGACAGCAACCGGGGCCTACGGCTTAACATGCCATCCGAAACACGGAACTATTTTACTTACCGCAATGTCCTAACCAGACTGGGAACAAATTCACAAAGAGATAAATATCAACTTTGTGAGTAACCCACCGAGAATCGAACCCGGAACCTTCTGCGTCGAAGGCAATCGCACTACCACTGCACCACATCGGCCGTCAAATGTCTGTTTAGTAAGTCAAATATTGAATATTTCAAGAAACTATAAATGGAGTATGTAGTCTTTTTGGACAAAAGTTTAAGGCATATTACTTTTGTATTTTATTAATGGCTCATTCGTCAAAAGCCACTAAGGAATAGAAATGGCCAGACTCGCATCCTCATGAATTACGCTCGTCAACTGGGGAGTCTGTCAATGAGCTCGCTGGATTTTGTAAATGTAATTTAAATGAAAACTAAATGAATAAAAAAAATATAACCTTTAGTCATATTTTCAAAAACCCATGAAGAAATGAGCGGTTACCTATTTTTCTAAACACATTTATCTTTCTATTTGAAGATTTAACATATCATGCTTTTAAACCTTGCATGGCAGGTTGAGCGTTAACGACCGTAAAACAACAGTCGCTATCGCCACAACTGGCAAAAGTTAGAGGGTCGTTTCAGATAAGTCGTGTATCACTATAGTGACAGGTTGTTAGCCTGTGGCCTAAAATTTCAATACATTGTCAAACCCTCGAGTCGTTCGAGTCGGCATCTACGACATCCACGGGAAAGTAATGGGATAATGACATTATTCTTAGACGGCGCTTTCCTTTTTTTTGAAGATTTAAGACTGTCAATAACATAATGGAATGACCCACGGTTTAAAGTAAAAGAACTTGAGAACCACAGACAAAGTAAAGTCAGTTACGACAACTGGCCGTTACACTTTTATCCATCAGGTCGGTCTTCCGCAAGAAAGAGACATCTATATACCGCAACGTCCACGCGCGAGTGGAACGGCAATACATCCACCTGTCTCTAGCTGTAGTGTTTTTTAGTCCAATTTTATTATTTTTCTTGGCTTTTAATTATAAGACGGGTGCAATATTGGTCTCGTTTAGTAATCTGTGATTGTAATTTGCTTTTCTGTAATGCAATTTAGTTTTTAAGCGAGGTAATCAGTACTTTACCTACTACTTACAGTACTTAGTAAATAATAAGTCCTACTATACTCCGTAGTGCCGTACTGTACTGCCGTGTGATGCCGGCTTAGAATAGCATCACCCCATTTCCTACCCGCGGGTGTCGTAAGAGGCGACTGAGGGACTTGAGGGTTTCAGGTGTATTTCAACTTTTAGCCGACAGGCTGACAACCTGTCACTATAGTGATACACAAATTATCTTAAACGGCCCTCTATATTCCTTACGTTGTAAGGAGAGCGTTAACAGCCGTAAAAATACGGTAGCAATCGGAATTCAAAGTATTTATTGTTAAGCCACACACAACATGATTATGTTAGGCATGATTGGGGTAGGCAGAGCTGTAAAAGTTTTCGTGTCCCAACATAGTCCCTATATAAAAAGTTTTTAGTTTCATGGTCTGAGCACGCCTGCAAAGTTTTCGTTACACCGTATCATACACCTTGTATTTTCACTGAGGTTATTTTAGACTTATCAAAGGCCTTCCTTGAAGGTTTTTGTGCTTTAAAGCCACAAAAGTCCACTGCTGGACATGGGCCTCCACCAATTGGGGGTATTGCCATACTTACCACGCTTCGCAGGCGGATTGGCGAGAGCAGTGCAAGATAATATTGTAGAAATTCACAGGAAAAGCTCCTGCCCGTTCCCTGAATTCAGCCCTTAGTCGCCTTTTACGACACCCACGGGTGGAGAAATAGGGTGATGCTATTCTAAACCGGCATCACACGGAACACGACTGAACTAAAATGGGTACTTAGCAAGGAAAGTGTTGAGGCGCGCCCGTTGATGTCTTTTCTAAGAAAGTTGGGGTTTGCAGTACCGGCATTATTTTTGATTCGCTTAGATAGTATAACGACCAGCGTAACTGTCAGTATGCGCCCGTACGTGCGTGTATGGAGCATTGAGGTCAAGTTACGCTGGTCGTGACACCATATAAGCGAATGAGCTTTATTTTTGCTAACGGTTTTAGTAATAACTATGCTTTTTACTTTACTGATAGGATAATGACGATGGTTATTTCTTAATTTGCTTGGTGTATTGTAAGATATATGTGTTGTAAGATATAGCGTCGGTGGCCAAGTTGTTAGGACACCGGTCTTACAATGTGAGACCCGAGTTCGATTCCCGCCATGTACCAATGTGTTTTTACTCACGTACATTTATCGACCGCTCTTACGGTGTAGGAAAAACATCGTGATGCAACCCACAATCAATTCGGATGATATTTGAATGCGACTTAACCTAGTATTCGGGTCAGATGAGCCTTCAGGTTGCAGAGGTCAGATGTCAGTCGATTGGAGTAAAAACTTGGTTCCACGTCAAATTCTCTGGTTTAGGTAGCCGACCCAAACAGAGAACTGATTAATGCAAGGAGGATGATGTTGCCTCCTTCTCCTGGTCGTGAAAATATTGCTTTTTATGTATAATGTCTGCTTGGAATATCAGCACAATTCTTATGTTCTTTTTTCTTTTGATGCGGGTTACCGAGTCGTCCAACGACTCTATGTATGTATGCATTTATAAGAAGCAGGGATTATGCTTATTTTGCTTTTCATATACTCTTGTAAATACATTTTGAAGTATTTTTTAGTTTTTGTTATTAATTAGCATTAGGTTGGAAAACTAGGCAATCTTACAGAAATAGTATTCCACTTACTCCCTTTTGCTTATCTTTATACCTCCATTAAAACTATATTATTTTTAGTCTAAAGTAATTCCCAAACAACCTTAATAAAAACCACATCAAGAAACAACATCAAAACAAAAACGTTAATTAAATCCAAAATGTGTCGTGAGCAATCACAAAATTCGACTCTAACTATAATCGCGCCTTTCCGTTCCTAAATTACATACGACTTTTATATAAGGACGCGGCTTACATAAGCCACGTATGTACGTATGTTCAGGTTATATGGGTGGCTACATGAACGCTATAGCTGCGCAGGAGACTATCGTTGTTCCACTCAGCCGCATTTGACTTCAGAACGTTGCCGCGGACGGACGCCTCCGCGCGTCTCGGAAAACAAAAAAATATAAAAAGAACTTTTCATTGAAACTCGTGTCTGTGTGGCCGGGGACCGATTGTGCAGTCTGTGGACACTTTCTTGAGAAAAGAAGTTGATTTTTATTACTTTTTTCGGCTGTGCTTCGACTGTCCAGTTTTCGGTATGTGTTTTTTGCTTTCAATAGATTTTATTTATGCCTAAGTTACTTATAATAGTTAAGTTTATGTGTTTAACTCAAGGTTTTTATTGTCATTATCAAACCGTTTAACTTGAGTTTTGTGTAAAAATAAAAAAGATTCTAATTAGACTGTGTCAGTTCCTGAAAATGTAAATATTACTTACAATAATTTGATTACTCACTCCAGGTATAAATTACTTGCATCTGATTGGTCAATTGGTTATTTTGCTGTTGTTTGTAGAATGGTGCCTAAAGTATTGTCTATTAATAATGCATTGCGAATTGTGTTTTTTATACATAGGATACAATGATCCTACACTATACTTCGACCCTTAGTTTAGTCACTACTAGTAAAGATAACTTTCTAGCATATTCCAAAGTCCATTTAGAACATTTCAGGTATAAAATACAAGTTTACATTCCATTTTCAAACTCCACTACTTCCTCATTAAAATTGTCCTACATTGACGACTTCGTCCACAATTTTTCACTCAACAAGGACGTTAATTGCATTCTAAAACTCATAATACTTGTTCGTAACAACGAATTCAGTTTTTTTCTACTGACCAGTTGCCTTTGCTTTCGCAAAGCGAACTGTTGCGCTTATTTACGTAAGACGACTGTTTTTGTTAACAGTTTCTGGCACGACAACACCTTGTTTTATTACTGTCGAACAGGTATTCTAAGGAGAATTGGCTGGAGGTGTAAAAAGTGAAATATTGTGCGGCACCAGCCGCGTAGTGCCGGGTTAGCTTCACCCCAATTCACTCGATAACTTTAAAAACCAAGTGTAATCTAATCGTCGATGGAATCTGTAGTATCGTTCCCTTTTTCAACATATTGCTCGCTAATCCGCGTAGTGAGCATGGCAATACCTCCCTGAAGGGGGCGGCCTATAGACTGTTGTGGCTGTTAAGGTTAATTTGATTGACAGAGATTTCAGATTTCGAAATGGACGATAGAATCCAAAATAAAGGAAACTCACGTCTTCCACCTTCCCCTATTTAATGTATCTGCCGATGTGTTTTCGTGTGTCTAAGAATAGCATCACCCCATTTCTTTTCCGCGGGCGACATAAGAGGCGACTAAAAGACTCGAAGGTTTCATGTGTAGTAGAACTTTCGGCGACAGGCTAACAACCATCAAATCTGAATCATCTGAAAAGGCCCTCCCTCAGTATTAAAGTTTGTAAAAAGTGACGGTGGCGGCCGTTGACGCTTTGAACTGGATAGCTGATATTAATACTTGTATACTTTTTCATATAAACACATATTATGGTTAGAAAAGAACCAGACTGGGCACAAATGTTTGATTTACTACACGAATTTTCATAAAAATTGTTGTAGCCGTTTCAGAGGCGCTAAATTACATTATATACAATTGTTGCTATAACATAAACACTACAAACAGTCCTAGCTAGCCGCACCATTTTGAGAGATTTTGACATACTCAACTCGCTCGGAAAGCGCAGCGCAAGATGTTGCATTTACAGGGAATGCTGCTGGCCATTCCCTGTACGGATATAAACCACTATTGCATTGTACGATACCCTTAGCTACGTACGAGGTGATCATATTCTAAAGTGAATCGCACATTTAACAACGACGGAGCGACAACGACAAGAAACGCCACTCCCCATACTAAAACCGCACTTGACATTTCTAGTATGGATTTGACAGACCGCTGCGATGTTTTAGCGCTCCGTTGTGCGTTAAGTGTGCGATCCATCTAACCCGTCATCACGAGGTTCAGGAAACGATCAAAACAAATTTCGTGACGAATATCATCGAATGCTCAACACCTTAACCCCATTTGTCCTTACTTAACCCAAAGCTCTAGGCTTACATAACTCATTGTAAGTGAAAACAACTTCTTTATCTCGGATTCAAGTGTGGGAAGTCGGGTCTAGGTCCCCCCTTTGTTGTGTTATGTCTTTCCCATGCCACTACCGTCTTTATTTGTATGTATAATCTTTATTATCATCGTTGTTATACAGGAATTCCTTAATTTTTATGTTTTTACGACGAAGGTAATTTTTCGAAGGATCCGTCGTTAGCTTTGTTGTTTATTAGCTGGGTCTTGTGTTTTTATTTGAAGAGAAAAACAAATTAATGTTATTCATGAATCAACTCCACACGATGTTTAATTTAAATATATTTTTCCTGATAAAAGTTGGGACTAATCTATGATGTATGAAAATGACAATATAAACGAATAATCTTTGATGTCATATTTAAACAGTCTACAACTCTGCTACTCAACTATTAATATGTAAGACCCAAATATACCAAAGAGTTTTTCGCATATTAAACATCATTTTTATGATTCTCCATGCCTTATCTCGTTTCTCTGTCTGGGTCGAATACCTTACCTCGGGGATTTGACGTGGAACTAAGTTTATACACAGAGCAACTGCTATCTGACCTCTGCATACCGAAGGCTAACCAGGCCCAAATCCTAGGTTAAGTCACATTCAAATATCATCTTAATTCTAATTTTGTTTGAATGCGAGTGCTAATTTGCCAAACAAGTAAAAAAATACATATAATAAATAGGTACACTATATAACATTGCTATACTGTACAAAAATATTTTAGCTTTCATAATTACCCAAGCTTTTCTTTTTATTTAACTTAATTTTCAAACATCAAATAATATCAGAGAGATCTTATCTATACATATAATAAGACAGTAACAAGTCAGTGTTCAGTGACCCTATATAGTTTTGAGAAAACACAACGATAGCGCGTTTTAAAAGACGTGTGGCGACATCTATGAATGAGTTTTGTACGATGTTTGTGTGTTTGTTTGTGTATATGCGGAAGCATCACGCGAAAACGACCGAACGGATTTTGAATCAAATTGTACCAAAATGTCAAGTAATTCACCGACCAGGTTATAGGCTAAAAAAAAAACATACCCCTAAAAGGGGGGTTGGCTGCTACACATAAAATAAGTTTGTAGGTCAAGTAAATTTCATAGTGGCGCGTAGTAAAAGGATGTGTATGGGCTAATTGGACCTGAGATTGATTTCAAATTTTGAACTGGCCAGCACGTATTGTGTCGCTTTGAATAAGCGCACAGGAAGAAAAAAAAAACATGAGGCCGTATTTATATTTTTAATCTGTATTTTTATAACCTCAACAAATGAGTTTGTCGAATTATTGCTCATGATTACAACAAGGAAACTAAAATCTATGAATATGTCGACGACTACAAAAATATCTCTTTAATATTGGAATAATTTTCACTTTTAATAATTCAATAATTATTACCCTCGAAAACAAAAGTTCCGTGGTGCAAGACGTGCAAGTTGCGTGGCCAGACGATACAAACTTCATATAGGAATCGTTTTCTTTGTGCGTAATCTACGCGGGAAAATTGCAATAACTTTTTTGTCTTTAAATTTTCTCGCTAATTTGGTTAGGGCTATTTAGCCAATGTTTGTCTGGTACATGCAGTATGTTATAGGTTTTGCCGACAATACAGCTACATTATTTTCAGGGTGCGACAACTTTTTTCTGAAATATTCTTTGGAAATACTAATAAAAATTGGACTTCCCACACAAAGTGACTCAATCGGCTGGTACATTTTATATAGAAGATACATTTTTCCATATTTCTGTAAAAATTTCCTGACGAAAGTTATATTTTATACGTTTGTGCCAGACGATCAAATCAGTATCTGAGATAGGACTTTTCGTGGCTATAGGTATAAGCCGATTTTCCACAGACAACGTTTTTTGGAAAACGCAGGGTTGCTCAAGACCTGCGCCACTCTCTCGGGCTCCCTGACTGACTCCACAGGAACTGCGAGTCGATAATTGCGGAGCCAAATTGACTGCAGGATAGACCTCTGTCACACGCGTCTAACAAAGACTCCGTTCCGGGTTTAAATGTAGATTATGTTGTCCTTCTCCAGGGCCGCCGGTCTTGGTCAGGTTTCTCCCTCGGTTGATTCTTACGACTCCCACGGGAAGAGAGGTGCTATTCTACTTTGCCGGCAGCACACGACCTTAATTAAATAGCCTTAGGTACTTAATTAAACGTAACCCTAGCCGCGGCTCCGCCCGTGTGGTAATCGGTCATGGCATCACACAGGAACATTTTTTCGCGAAGAAAACTTTCCTATGCGTTAATCCAAGTTACCTCCTTTATGTCTGTGTTCAATTTCATGAATATCAGTTAAACAGTTTTTGCGTGAAGGAGTAACAAACAAACATATAAACTTTTGTATTTATATTATTAGTAGGAAGTAGGATAGGATAGGATTAGTAGTATGATTAATTGCTTTTGTTTTTATTTATTCACACTCATGAACTCGGTCTTCAGTCTTCCATCACAATGTCAAGAAATGTGGCATCAGTCTACTTCACGGAATTAATACTGTTGGAAGTAAATATTGCACGGTTTTAAAAAATCTGCTAAAAATGGCATAAGAGGCGGAAAGTTGAAGATATAGGGAAGAGAACTGGAAAGCTAAAAAATCGTAGCAGGGAAAGACGACTTCAAGAAACTGAACCTTTAGGGATTCTAAAAGACTAAACACTATAAACCAACCACCGTTTTCTTACTCTTTCTTGCATGTGGAAATTGAAGTTTTACGATTTAACAGTTTTTTAAATTACTTACATATAGTTAGTCTGAGAAACCAAGTTTTCTGGTACCTACCTACCAACAATTTAATATTGGCTAATATTATTTTATGGTTCTTAGAGGCCTATGTTTAGCAGTGGTCGTCCTATATATAGCTGATAAATGATGGAAGATATATTATGGCGAAACGAAGTTCGCGGGCACCAGCTAGTTACAAAATATTGCACATTCTAACGCCTCATAAACTCTTCCACGACCGGTGACAGCGGCACCTTTCCTAGTTTTTTTGTCGGTAGTAAGTATAGAATAGAAAAAAAGTAAAAAAAATGTCCGCGGTGCGTAGTTGGTAGCACTTTCTAAACGCTCGCCGCCGGAGCCGCGCCGACGCCGCCGGCTGCGCGCGCGCCTTCTAAATGGACAATTCGCTTGTGGACTGGGTCATTAATAAAATATAAGAATTGTACGCTTAAAACTATCGTCCAAAAATACCACGAACTTCACTCATATTTTTCCAAATAATCAAAATTTAAATTCAGTAACAGAAAAATTTGGTATATAAAAGTAAGTGTTCTGACGCCATCAAAATTAGCAACGTTTGACGTCATACATTTCTATTTCCATACAAGATACCGTTTTAGATTTTTTTAAAGGGTAGCTCATTTGACCTGCCAGTATACATCCCAATTGGGAATTCAGTTAACAGGCTTTAGATAACAGACTGACAACCTGCCACTAAAGAGACACCCTATATTTCAGGAACGAGCCTCAAATATTGGTTAGATGTGGCGATATTGATCGTAGTTTTAAGACGCATGATTTGTGTGTACATGCATCTGTGTAGTGTACAGACATAATAAAGTGCTGGGAAAAGAGGCAGTGAATTTTGGCAGAGGGTTAAGCGCAGCAAAACGCTACTAATTTGACACTCAATGCAGTTAGATACATTCACCTGTATTCTTGACCACGTTGTCGTGCAAGTAAACGCCTAACGTACTTACTCAAGTAGATCTCCTCAGCTGACTCCGACCGACTGATCAACACGCGCGCTCATCGAGCGAATCAAACAACCAAACTCCTATGCGTCAGTGAAACACGTGAGACTATCTGTCAGCCGGCTGATGGGCGGATTTTCATCGGCATCGTAGACAAAGACATGGTTTTAGGCATGGTTCTCTATGAAAATGACTTAGCTCTCTACTTCAACTGTGGAAGTCAGACAATCAGCCCGCAGATGTGGAGAAGTTTTCTATGCGGTCGTTGACTGCGACGCGACGCCCTGACTAATTAGAAAAACCCCTCAGTTGAGCTAGTTTCTCGACGCGCAAGTAGGACCCTATTCACCTGCTCTGCAAAATTGGTTTACACAACACGAACTTATCAGTCACAGCTTCCCCTGCATGGTGCACCTCATTAAAGTCTCTTGGCTGCCTGGTATTTTTGGTAGATACCCATATAATATCAAGGTTCCAATGGAATATCAAAAACATTTACTGACTGCCCCGGTGAAGGAAAAACATCCTAATGAAACTCACATAAAAATGGATTCAGATGATATTTGAATGTGGCTTAACCTAGGATTTGGGCCAGTTTAGCCTTCGAGTGGCAGAGGTTAGATGGCAGTCGTTCTGTGTAAAAACTTGTTTCCACGTCAAATCTGCTATGTTAGATAGCCGACCTGACAGGGAAGGGGATAAGGAAAGGATAATGATGAATGGAATATCGAAAACACAGTAAGATTCGCTATAGATACATCACACCGGTACTAAACCGGTAACCGGTCCCTCTGTTTGGCACCTGTGCTTCACTGCCCGCCACATGGCAGCACCAGACCTGATCTTCAGAAGTGGTCTGTTGGGCACCCGCGGACCGCAACAGGAGTGTTTGCTTCAGTGG
Source organism: Keiferia lycopersicella (assembly GCA_029255805.1). Lineage (NCBI taxonomy): Eukaryota > Metazoa > Arthropoda > Insecta > Lepidoptera > Gelechiidae > Keiferia > Keiferia lycopersicella. Next base: position 383,974 of record JARACZ010000014.1, on the reverse strand, counting down.
CCCCACGTGGCACCAGCGGACCAAATCTTCAGGAGTCCGCCGTGCGCAGTCATCGGGCGAATCAAACAGAGGTCCTGTATGCTTCAGTGGAGCATAAGCCATGTGGTAGCAGCCGACCAAGTCTAAGAACGGTTCAGTCAGCGCCTCTTGGTCACAGCAGTGAGCAACTGCTGCAGCGAAAGTTTAGTTAGATTATCATTTACTAAGAATATTATAAGTAGATCCCTTTTGAATGGGTTGGTTAGTTTAATATGTTGCTGATAGAACGCGTGAATGAAATTGGATTTTTTAAAATATGACAACTGAGTTTTGACTCTTTTCACTTCTCTGACTATTCACATCGGCGGGTTTTCGTATCACAGTACTATCTTGCAGTAAAACAGTCAATAGCTATTTGACAGTTTGAGTTTTGGATCATTATAATGCCTTGTACACATTTTTAGAGGTAAAAGTATCTAACCAAACGTGAACTTGACTCTACACTACCCGCGCGAAATTCAACATGCTTTGAATTCTTCCAAAAACTTTCAAAATTTTGCACTGCAGACAAAATTTGGAAGCTTTGATATGCTATTCTGATCTGGCATCGCACTGACTATATTCACAAACCGTAAACAGTTCCAGCGATGCTTGAAGCGGCCTCGGTTTTCACGAAGCAACACCCAAACATGTCGATTCACTCATTGACTGGGGATCACTGAACCTGAAACGCAGGCAGCATGCGAAACACGACGTCATACGGCTGTAGATCCATGCAGTCGACTGTAGAGTTGCTCACCCAACAAAAAGTTACCGCGAGATAGTTTCGTGTACGAAGAAAACTAAATTTTCTTCATACAATATATACTTATATCTTGCTTTTGGATGTCGCCACAAATAGACTTGTTTGCAGACTCTATTGTGAAGCTTAATTTAGAGTGTCATAGTTATTTACTGAAAATGTTTGATTATATTGTATATCATTTAATTTTTAGGTTTATATAATGTTGTTGTCGTTGTTTTACAGTGCATAAACCTAGGCTGTAATACTGTGAATTTATTTTCAAATAAATAAACAAAAATGGCCTGCTGTCATTCGCTGCAAGGAAGCCAGAATGAAAGTGACCACTGCTTCGTCGTATAAATATTAGAATACAACCGTTTTGGCTGTCGTAGTGATAGCAGTAATCCTTCAGTGTAAAGTATGGAAAACATTGTTCCAGCTGTTAACAGACTGAGTCACCTCAGCAAAAGTAGTGTAATGGCCAAATACTTTGAGAGAAAAGCAATACATAATTTTCAATTTGCCGTATTCCTTTATACAACGTTCTTTAGTTCCAATCGTATTCCTGATTGGTGTAGCACATTAAATATGTTAAATTTATTTTTTGCAATTTTCCTCAGTAAGTAAAGTATACAGGTTCCGAATAGGTATTTTTGGTCTGCCTTTGCCACATAGCTATAAATAAAAATATTTAGCTTCAAAAATATCACAAACAGAGAACAAAGCTTGAAAACCCTCTGGTTATTTTTATCACACGCCGGTCTTCCACAAGGCTTGCTCATCAGACCGAGAAGTGGGGTCGAGTGAAGAACTCAGGACTATAACTTAGGGTTACTTAATTGTCTTACGATTATTATTCCAAATGCCGAAGCCTCTATAGCTGCAGAGCTTACAGGTGCAGGTTTGAAATTACGTGCGATTGGGGTAAGTTGATCATGACTGTGGCCGTTTTTGTGTCGATTATGATATGATCCTACCAACTACAGCAACGAACTTTAATTGAAAATTGAAACCGTAAAACCATACAACTTAGGTCTTTGTTTTCAATCAAAATCGTCAAATGTCGTATTTTTAGGTTCCTCCTTTTTGACGACATATTACCTGGTGTAAGGGACGGTGTAACGAAAACTTTGCAGGAGTGATCAGACCATGAAAGTGAACAACTTTTACTATGGCGGCTATGTTGGGAACGAAAATTTTTTTCGAGTTCCCATACAAAGCCACTCAGCTGATCGGGGATCAGCCCATCTATTATGTATTATGCCAAATTGACGAATAAATTCTAAACTTACAACACACTACTGCCTTATTTAATGACGTCAGATTCCTCCAAAGTTTTCGCTCGTTCGCCGATGTGGTGACGTCATACCTCCAGTGCCAAACCAGTGGCTCGGATCCTTTGCACCAGTGGCTCCGATCCACAGCTGGTGCTAGCAGACCATGACATGAACTCTGTAAATGAGAGGATCCATACTATCAACCACTATGTGCCGCGTTCTATAGTAAGTTCGTATTGTATTTTAGTTAATTTTATACTATGGACTTATCCCAGACAGTTTACTGCCAAAATAGGCTACAATAGCCATCTCCGGGCGCATCAGCGCCGATCTGAATAGGAGTCCAAGTGGTTGCCATGACCGAAATCGATCGGAGAGATCATTTTGTCGTTTTTTTTTACATTTAATATGCCCGCATTTTGTCTACTATCTCACCTGATGGTAAGTGACAATGCAGACGATGATGGAAAATGCTTGCCTTGGTAATACTTATTCACTTTTGCCTTGAAAAGGCCCAAGTTGTAATGTTCCTATTTTTTTATTGATTTCAGTATTTCATTCAGAGTGTATTCTTGACTCGCGCACATTACACGCCTTTATCCCTTGCGGGAAATGCAGAGCGTTAACGTCAGTAAGGATACCGTCGCTATCGTCACGTATCGTGTAAAACTGTAGTAACAGGTTGTCAGCCTGTCATCAAAGATGTAATATACATAAAACCCTCGATGGGGCGATGCTATTTTAAACCGGCATGACACTGTAGGTATTTTATTTTGTCGTTTCTTCACAACTAAGGTTTTTTGTAACTTTTATTCGAATGAAATGGGAACTTCTAATCAATGTCACACATAGCAGTTTAGTACGGAAGGTCCATAAATTACTCATAAATATTTTGATAAAAAATTACTATAGAAAATTCTACAGTTTCACGAATAGACTCTGAAAACATTTGTACTGAATTTTAAATGTTCTTTCAAACTACGTATGGATAGGCTTACTATCTAGATAAACTAAACTATAATAATTATCATGGATTAATCTTGAAGACCACACACTTAACGCTCGACGGAGCGCTAATATATCGCAGCGATCTATCAGATCCTAAAAATGTCAATCCATATAATAAAACCGCTCAACCGCTGTCGACGCAGCGCTATCGCAGCGTCTTCCGTCGAGCGCGGTCTTACTATGAGAAGTGACGTTTATGATATGGATCTGAGAGACCACTGCGATAGTTTAACGCTCCGTCGTGCGTTAAGTGTGTATTCCGCCTTTATCAATGGAAGTGTAGGTAATATTGAAGGTTTAAATCCACCGTTTAATTTGTTACTTCATCTGTGTCACGACCGATTTGTTATTTCATAGCGTTGTTAATTTTACAAAAAAGACACCGTTGATTACTTAAACTCAACAAATAGATAGTCTCAGAGTATTACTACTTCATTATAGAGACAAAATCTTTGTTATACATACATACAAACATACATACATATATCGCACCTTTATCCCTTGCGGAGTAGGTAGAGTGATTTGAGGTCAATGACATCAAAGGCTAAGTTAACGTAGAGATGGATTCAGGATTTCGAACAGTTTTTGCATTGAGCACTGGCGCGAGTTTGCCGGAGGTCTTGTGCTGGCCAGCGATCCCTACATATGGTAAGCTATTTGTGCCGATCGTTTCGCATTTTCCCTGGCTCTTGTCAGCGTCCGCGCTTTCCAGACTTTTCTCTGTAGTGTGTTTTGGAAAATAATAAGCTTGGAAAATAATATGATTCTTGCAATTACTTTAAAGTACTTTTAAGTGTAATCAAATCATTTTTAAAAAATCCCTGTTCGAGAATATATAATATAGTACTCTGTCGCAAATATGTGTAAAATCACTTTATCTAAACTCCGATCATTGTATCACTCTGAAAACTCCGTCGTTTTTAATCACTACGTTGCATATTTCGAAAAACTATAAACGGAGTATGTAGTATTTTAGAACAATAGTTTTAAGCGCACTTTTTTGTATTTTATTAATAACACAGTCATCTTGAGAGTAGTAGGTAAGCAAGAGTTTTGACACAATATATTTACAGCCAAACATACTTAAACCTATTATTAGGATAGAAACCTACGTCAGCACCGTCGCGTTGCACAACTTTAAGGCCATAGAGTATAATAAAAACTTTTCTTAGTCAATCGACCTCAGTTTGTTTTTGTAAGGGATGACACGGCCACATTTTTGTATAGGTTTTTTGTATGAATAGATTAATAGGGTCATCCTGAGATCTAGAGTAGGGCAGCGTTGCCATGACTTTGATTCCATTGAGCTAAGTTTTGAGATTATACATTTAGTTTATTTATATACGAAAGTAATGAACATGAATGTGGATGGATGCAGGAGGAGAGGACGGCCCAAAAAGGTTTGGATGGATTGTGTAAAAGACGACATGAACAAAAAGGGCATAAATGAGGATTTGACTGCTGATAGAGATGAATGGAAGAAGAAAACATGTTGCGCCGACCCCAAATGAATTGGGATAAGGGCAGGCAGATGATGATATACGATTAGTTTATTTATATGTTGTAATTTAATTTAAAACTTCAAACCCCGCAAGGGATAACGGCGTGATATGTATATGTAAAAAACTCACGTGAATGTACAAACAAGGTACATTAAAAACGTAAAAAACATTGAAATAAAATCATTAAAATTAGTAATAAAATATTTTGACAGTTTGTAAGATATCGATGTTTTAAACTAAACTTATAAAAGTATTCGTTGAGAATCTACATGGTTGAATTTGACTTTTGACTTCCGTCCTTAAATCGATATGTCGTAATTATTTTTATTTGGATACTTACAACTTTTAAATGTTACAGATATTGACGTAAAAATCGGTATATTAATTATGTACATGAATAAATAAATACTGACCCACAAATCCTTATTATATTACAAAAGTTACTTACCTATCACTTTTTTGACAAATTTTGTAGAATCTAATAGGTACTATACGTACCTACCTTAAACTTCTTTTAATTATTTTCTATAATTAGACACATGGTTGATTATAATTACATAGCATCTCCAATCAACGCTGATTTGTTCCAAAGCGTTTAAATCGATTTTCTGTAAAATAGTTTAACATCAATGTTTATTAAATAGAAGGCTAGGTCAAGTTTGGTATAGAAGGTCGGACAATTGTCTTCGGCGTTTTTTTCAGTTAAGTATTTAGCTGGGGGTAAGTACTTATAGTAATTTTGTAAAGAATAAAGCAATGTTGAAATTGGCTTTGTTTCCACGTCAGTTGTAAGTTTTTCTTGAATCATATTTGTGTAAGTCGACACAGAAAATATTAATAATTGAAGTAAATATTATCTAGAAGATCAGCAAATAGGAAATGATTAGTGGTATTATTATTGGCAAAATTCTGTGAAAGCCTAGTGTACTAGTCGTTTCAAACCATGACCAAATTAACCAAACTCTATAATATGCCCGTACCCGTTTGTCAAATGCCCGTGGAAATAGTAGCGTCTCAATAATTTTGTAGGTAATATATCATGAAAAAATAACAGTTTTTTTTATAGTTTCCACAATTTCCACCCCGAAAACACATTCCACTACACACGCCCTGCGCAGACGCAGACGACAAAATGGCGGCTGGATGACGTCACCGGAAGCGCTCCGTTTGAATTTGGAGCGGTCGAGCGAGCATGGCGGAACATCCGGCGAAGACGTTACAATGAGTGCGCATCATCGAGATCTATAGAGTGATCGATTTAACGCAACTGTCGTTTGTAGTTTGTTTTTACAAGGAAGGAAAAAAAGAAAGAGTTTCATGTAATAATTAGCTTCTCGAAAGGAAATAACCAGATACTGTAATACGAGTAACACTAAATATGAATAAAAGGCTTTGTCGCTTTAAAAACAACAGCCTATCACCTCATCTCTCTGTTGAAAACGTAGAATTTAATTCATTTTCGTAACGAAAAGAACTAGCCGATATATTGGGCAAAAATACGTAAAAAAATATATGGTATTGCGTAAGCACTTGTAAAAAAAGGTCGATTTACATACGAATAGTAGACTCTAGTGTTACAAGCAGTCCTTAATTTATGTAAAAACTATTCAATTCCTATTAATTACTTTAGTATTGCCACTTGGTGGTGAGGTCATTGAAATGTTATTTTCACATGTATAGTAGATACTTACACAAGCACTAGTCAAAAACACATACCACGCCTTTATACCTTGCGGAGTAGGCAGAGCGTTGACGGCCATAAAAATACAGTCGCTATCGCCACATCTGACAAATATTGCAGGCTGTTTTGGATGATTAGCGTAACACTGTAGTGACAGGTTGTCAGCCTGGTGTATACCTGATCATAAAGATTCATCTTTGAAGAGCATTTTTGAAGTTGGTCTACCACAATATCAACGTTTCTAATACTATTCTACAAACAACAATTTATATTATTATTTAGTCGATTATATGAAGATTTGTTTAGAGACCGTTTACAATGGCAGGGTAATAGTAAACAGACCGCTAATTGTGCGGTTAGGGCTAGGGATAGGCACTGTTCTATCGATAAATGTAAATTATAGACGAGAAAAACGAATTACTGTTTTCGTCTTTGAACAAAAACTGTTGGATGTAAAGAATCGAAAATAAATCGTAGAAACTTTGACGCTTCTACGCAAAAAGAACATTTTGTTTTTAGCGACCAACAAAGCAAGTAGACACACAGAGCGCCAACGGTCGCAAAAGTACGGTCCCCATCACCACGTCTGGCTAATGTTGAGGCCCGTTTTAGATACTTTGTGTATCAATATAGTGAAAGGTTGTCAGCCTGTAGCTTAAAATTGTAATATGTACACATGAAACCCTCGAGTCCCTTAGTCACCTCTTGCGACACCCTCGGGAAAAAATGGGATCATACTATTCTAGCCGGCATCACACGGTGTCCTAAATCCTTGCCGACTTTAACACATCGATATGGTAAATTGTATCGACAAGTAGCACATCACTAATTAATTGATCCCGCAGCTACCGTCTACGCTTGAAAATACAATATTGAGTTAACAAATTATTGGAGCTCTCTACTGATTTCGTTTTGTATCGAAATAAACTGAGAAATACGATCAGAATCGATTTTAACTTGATGGTGGTCTGGTCCATTATATTTTAGTAGTATAACGTATGATTGTTGGAATACAATATCGTGACTCACTACAACTATAGATACCTACAGACACATACATATATCACGCGTTTATCCCTTGCGGGGTAGGCAGAGCGTTAATGGCCGTCAAAATACGGTGGCTATCGCCACGTCTGACAAATACTGAAGGCCCTTTTTTGTGTATCACTGCAGTGACTAGTTGTAAGTCAGTCTTATTCTGTGCCCGCGGGAGAGAAATGGGGTGATGCTATTCTAAGTCGAAATCACACGTAAAGCGAAATGTTGGTATAAGGCCTACTCAGCATATTATAGTCAAAAACTGGTAAATTAATGATGGCCATACTTATAATATCTACTTATTGTTAACTTTTAGTAGGTATTGTGCACGTTATATCTGCTTAATATCATAGTCTTTTTAGCACTTGACGCACATCGGAGCGCTAAAATAACGCAGTGGTCTGTCAGATCTAAAACCGCAGTCGACGGACGACGCTGCGATAGCGAGCGGTTTTAGTATGGGGATTGAGATTTCTAGTATGAATCTGACAGACTGCTGCGACATTTTAGCGGTGCGTTAAGTGTGAGATCCGCCAGTCTGACTACTTGACCATGCCAACAAGATAGCTCACTGAAAGGTCGCCCGGAAGTTTGCGGTCAGTCTGCCCACCTGCGCGTAATGAGCGCCGACTCACTCCGCGCCGACCGCATACCGACCGCATTCGGAACATCCCAACGGCGTGATTTTTGTTCGCATCCATTGATATGAAGTCATCTACGCACTGGATAGGTTGTCCAAGTGAGAGCTAGCTTTGAGGCCCTAACGCGGATCGCACACTTGACGCACGACGGAGCCCAAAAATATCGCAGCGGTCTGTCAGATCCATTCTAGAAATAGAAACGTCACTCCCCATACTAAAACCGCACTCGACGGACGACACTGCGGTAGCGCTGCAATGACAGCGGCCGAGTGGTTTTAGTATCGGGATTGACATTTCTAGTATGGATCTGACAGATGTTTTTGCGTTCCATCGTGCGTCAAGTGTGCTATACGCCTAACTGAAACTCCACCTACGAGAGTACCTCGTACTTTCGTATTTGCTTTCCTTAACTGCCAGCGCCACAGTGGCGACTTACGAACTAAATTATTTAGTTCCGGGATTTTCAATGAGTGCTACCAATATTGTAGCAACAACCAGTCCACAGCTAATTTTAGGTCAGTGTTGGCATCTGATATGGTTTTACTTTCTTGCATTATTTTTATTCGTAGGTATAGATAACCAAAAAAATAGGCTATGTTCCTAATAAGTCAAATGAGCTACTTTTAAAACGATCTAAAACGGTATATTGTATTAAAAAACTGAAAGTTTGACGTCATACCGTGGTACTTCGGATGGCGTTAAAAAAATCTTTCATATTATTTTTCTGTTTATTATGTGAATTTTTAGTCTGTTGAATAATTGTGAATGAAGTCCTTAATATTTTTTGACAATAGTTTTATTTATTAATGACCATAAAATAGAGAATTAACCCATCATACATACGCTTTTTTAAATAATAGTTTGTGCCTATAATAAAAGTATTCTTTTACATTTAGTCCCTACAATTCGGTTCGGTCAGTAGCAGACGTTGAACTGTTTGAATATGATTTGAAACAGTTTTAATCCTAAATAGTGATATAACTTTGCGACTGACTGAAACCAAACTTGCGACATGTATCACTACCATACATACACACACAAATCAGTCGGTGTAGGCATTGTAATTTATTGTTAATATAACTTGTTTTTCGATTACAAAATGAAATCTATCGGAAAGCCGCGTTGTCTCTTGTTTTGCAGGAGACGGCACCAAACTCATAATCTTAAATTTACTTTCCACCGCATCCCGTTATCAAAATACGGGCCTTTGCCATACAATAAAACAATGTAGTCTTTTTTCACAGTACCGGTTATCTTATAAAGACGTCAGACTCTCCCCCCCGGGGCAGGATAGACCACAGCCCAGATACCCTAGATTACCGACTGGCTCTAAGTAAACATTGATTCCCGGAGGCTAGGCACTTTCTTTTGTATGATTATGAACCTGATTGCGTCCAACATTGAAGCTAGCGGTAGATTAAAAGAATAGTTTAGTGATGAAAAAGTGAAATATAAAACGTTTCCTTCATAAAACCACTTTAAAAAAAACACAGTCTTTAATTAATACCCCTCATCCATTACAGTGATATTGATGGAGTAAAGATTTGACAGGAAGCTAATTCTCGGTCAAATAATATAATGTATGGTCATAAAGAGTGGTCCGTTCTGATATTCTCTATGGATACAAACTTTTATGTTATAGGGTATAGTATCCATAGTATAGTTGTTTACTACTTACGTCCGACAAAATGGACGATATATTTTTCATTAATTATTTTTGTAAGCAGATTTACAAATAATTTGAGTCTCTAATGTAGAAAACGCTTTACCTTCAAGAGGACGGCCAAAATAATCCTCTGCCCCAACATAACGGGTCACAAAGTGACTATCTTTGAGATTATATTATTATTTCCCAGTACACTTCAAGTCTACAACTACAGCGCTGCAAAATAGGTTTCAAACAAACTACAGATACTTAGGGCAGACATAAATTACGAATATAATCACTGAGTTTGGTAAAGTAGAATGTTGAGAAAATAGACGCAAATTTGTCTTTGACCAGTTGACAAACAAAATAAATTTATTATTAAGCTTTAGAAATACATACATACATACATAAATCACGCCTTTGTCCCTTGCGGTGTAGGCAGAGCGTTAACGATCGTAAAATTTCGATTTTTTAAGCCACGTCTGACTAGTAGGCATTGAGGGCCCTTTCAGATGATTCATGTATCATTGTACTTACAGGTTGTTAGCCTGTCGCCTAAAGTTGCAATAAACATGAAACCGTCGAGTCCTTTAGTCGACTATTACGACACCCACGGGGAAAAATGGGGTGATGCTATTCTAAGCCAGCATCACAAGAAATTTTAAAATAAAATTTACGTAATTGAAATTTATGCAGTGAGACCGACTAAGAAAAAGGCAAAATTTTTAAAATTTTATGTACTATTTTTTTTTGTGTGCCTCGGTTTCACCATTATATTCCGAACACTTTTCATTCTTCTACAAAAATGACAAGAAGATTCACTTCATATCTAAAACAACTGGAGTTCATCGACCCGTAACTGACCTGTCTCAAGACAGGTGTTCCGCTTTTCCGTTACAAATACATTCATATAAAAAAGTCCCCTTTTACTTGAAGAAAGGGAAGAAATTACCCCACCCCTGCGATCAGCTGTTGCTCCCCAACTTATCTTCCTGATTTGAATTTTATTTAACTAGAATGATAGTCTCTTTTCGTGTGGGACTCCAAGTCGTCCAACGACCAGATGAACCCTAGTGTCAGAATTTTTCAACCGCCTTCTATAAGTAACAGGCTTCTGACATGGTTGTGTAACGACCGCCGTCTAAGTGATCATAGACAGCAACCGGGACCTACGGCTTAACGTGTCATCCGAAACACGTAACCATCTAACTTACGGACAATCGGGTGGTTCAGCCCGTAATGTCCTAACCAGATTGGGAACAAATTCGCAAAGAGATAATTATGAACTTTGTGCGTGACCCACCGAGAATCTAACTTGGAACCTTCTGCGTCAAAGGCAGTCGCACTACCACTGCGCCACATCGGTCGTCAAGACCAGAATGATAGTAGCAAGTGACGATAACAAAATATGGGGAAGAAAACTCACCCTAATGCAGATGGCAGCAGGCGCAACTGTGCCTAAACGCACCAATAAGAAGTAACTGAGTCTTTGACATTCACACATTTTTGGCCAATCACAAGACAAAGGCACAGTCGAGAGTGGCGCCATTAGTTCCTTAGTTTCCTACCTCATTATGACATTAGCTTGCTTCATGTCATTTTTGCTCTGTTTGACAATCCACTGCTGTAAAAAGACCTATTAAGGGGGTATTGCCATACTCACCACGTTTGGCAGGCGGATTGATGAGCGTAGTGAAATTCACAGGGAATGCTGCTTGCCTTGACCTGGGTCAGTCGATTTTTACGACAGCCACGGGAGGAATTGGGGTGATGCTATTCCAAGCACACACGGAAAATTTTAAATTAGACATCTCTTCTACAAACATTATAGAAAAGTTGGACCAACCACTAAAATCCCCACACTAAAACCGCACTGCGTTTGCGCGTTGGGAACTGAGTCGAGAGTACTCGAGAGCGTAGACATTAACGTAGATATTGATTTTAGTATGGATATTGACGTTTCTAGTATGCATCTGATAGACCGTTGCGATACCTTAGCGCTCCGTCGTACGTTAAGCGAGCGATCTGCCCTAAGTACGCCATACAAGCACTGTATTCAAAGTCGCAGGATACGGAGGCGCGAAGGAAAGGTTTATCCAGTCCCAAAGTTTGCCACGTCCAACAGTGTTCATCTGACAATGGTTAGCAATATAGCTTTTAAAGCTCTCGCGATTATTTTCACTTTTTTTTTAACCCGGTTACTCGCGATATTTTTTATGGTAATATAAACGAAATTACCTTTGGCCCGATGCTATTCGCAGGTTACGCTATTCTCAGACCAGAGATGTCATGCGCACGCAGCCCTTAACGTCGCTTTTGCTCTGTGTTGTCGACGGATCTGTAATGTCAAACGCCATTCAAAAAAACATACACTCTTCAACGACCGTTTCTCAAACAGTGATACAATACGGAAGTCATCTTAAGCCAACATAATGTATAATTGAGTCTCTTATACCTGTTAGTTATTTTAAATTTCACACTTAGCCAACTGTCGCCTATTCGTACAAGGAAATACGGTTTAAAATCGTCTGTATTAGTGGCACCCTGCCAATATTTAAATCGTCGATAGATTATACAAAGAATGGACAAATTATTAAGCCACATGTTCCTCACGATAGAAAAACTACGTATAGTTTAGAGATCTCTTTCCAAATTACAAAACGTTTTTCTACCATAATTGTGTTGGCCAAAACGACGAATAAGCCAACATTTTTCTTTTTGTTTTGGACGTCGGGTCGTCCAAAGACCCAATGAATCGTACCGCTTTATGATGCGCACAGTATAGAGACTTATCTCGCGTGCGATAAGACTTCACAAGTGTCAAATCGTAGGGAAGTCGCGGTTGCGCATCATAACTGGGCTATTTTAGTTTAAGTTTCTTTAAACAAGTCTTTATTAATTAGTCTAAAATAGAAAAGGTTATTGGCTCACAAGACTTACAGACCTACCTTCAGTAATTATTCATTTACACAATACAATACAATACAAATGCTTTATTTGTACAAAACACATAACAAAGAAAAGTACAATAAAATAAAATTCGGTACAATATAGGCGGCCTTATTGCTGAGGTAGCAATTTCTACCAGGCAACCTTTAATTGACAGGAAAAGTACGCATTTATGATTCTTAAAACATACGGAACCACCTAAAATCTAACAAACCCTCACCGAAATTCAAATTTCTAGGCGCGTGGAGCAATTCAACGCAATTATAAGGGGTGATGTCATTTCCTGCGATGACAATGATACGGAAAAACGTTTAGAGAACCTCCTGTATATAATTAGTGAACGGCTGTAACGGAATAAGGAACTGGCGGGAAGATATCAAAAAGATAGGTTAGAAAAGAAAGGCCTTGAATGTCGGCGATAGAGAGATTTGAGAATATTGTTGTATCTAACTCTCTTCTCTTCTCTTTTTGTGTGGGACACCGAGTCGTCCAACGACCCGAGGAATAGTGTCAGAATTTTTCAACCGCCTTCTACAAGTAGTAGGCTGCTGACATGGTTGTGTAACGACCGCCGTCTAAGTGATCATAGCAACCCGGACAATACGGCTACGTGCCATCCGAAACGCGGAATCATCTTACTTACGGACAATCAGGTGTTCCCAGTCTGGTCAGGCCCGCAATGTCCTAACCAGACTGGGAACAAATTGATAAATATCAACTATGTGAGTGACCCACCGAGAATCGAACCCGGAACGTTCTGCGTCAAAGGCAGTCGCACTACCACTTTGCCACTTTGGTCGTCGTGGTCTTTTATCTGTCTGGTGTGGATAGAGTAGCGCTTCATCTCTAGCCAATCATTGCAAAATTTCCAAACCACCTGCTGGCAAGCGTGATAAGTTTGGAGTAATACCCTCACATGAAGGGAAAGATCATGACCAGCTCGCATTTAAGGACCTTGAAAAGCGATAGACAATTAATCGTTGATACAAGTCAAAAGTGCTATCAATAAAAGAGCTTGCCCCAGCCGTATAATGCCGGCTTAGAATAACATCACCCCCTTACTTTCCCGTGGGTGTTGTGAAGCCGACTAAGGGACTCGAGGGTTTTTCTTGTGTATTGCAACAGGCGCCAGGCTGACAACTAGTCATTTTAGTAATATACGGCTATCTGAAACGATCCTCAAAAAATTGTCACACGTAACGATAACGACCGGAATTCTACGGTCGTGAACGGCCCGCCTACCCCGCCAGGGATATAGGCATGATTTGTATGTGTATGTTTGTAACCCTAAGTAGTAAGATGGTTCCGTGCTTCGGATGACACGTTAAGCCGTAGGTCCCGGTTGCTGTCTATGATCACTTAGACGGCGGTCGTTACACAACCATGTCAGAATCCTGCTACTTGTAGAAGGCGGTTGAAAAATTCTGACACTAGGGTTCATCGGGTCGTTGGACGGTTCGGTGTCCCAAACGAAAAAAAAAAAAAAAAAAAAAAACTTTTCGCATCTAAGCTTGACATACTAGAACTTTCACCAAAACAAAAAACATCTAATTATAAATCTACCCTCGGGATTCTATAATAGACTTGTTTCTACGCTCACAACCACTTGTGATAAAAAATAGGTTAAACAAGTTCAGCCCTGGTCAAAGAAAGGGTTATAAAGGTTCAACCCTGGGGTGATTACACTTCGTAACCTATGTTGACATTTCATGCAACTGTTCTTGCAGTGGTTATCTAAGGGTAGACATTAAAATGTAGATTGCTTGCATTTCTATGTTTCTTTTAAGAAGCAAATATTTTTTAATGACAACTACTGTGGTGGTTTAGATATGGAAGTAAGTACGAAATAAAAATCATTTTGAAACTAAAAGATAGCACTTTCTTAAAACATTATTTCGTGATTTAGGGTTGATTGAATTAATGATTTATGTTAATAAATTTTCATGAAACAGTAGTGATTTTTATATATTTTGTTATTGGTTTTGGAAGGAACTGATTTTGGCTGATACAATTTAGCAACTATGTTCCTATAACAATAAAGCAAATTGATACAGTGAATTACAACAAAATTGTAAAATATTTTATTCACGGTTTAATGCATAAACTAGGTGTTATGTTTTCCAAATAATCATTAACACAGGATAGTTTGATTCTATCTAACAAGTCAGAAACAAGAACAATATCATAAACCAACGATCGTGCATGAAGAGACTGGTGAATGTAGAAGACGCGGAAGAAGTATGCCAGGATCGTAGCAAATGGAAGAAAATAGTCTCTGCCTACCTCAATGGGAAAGAGGCATGATTTATGTATGTTTATTGTGACTTGAAGAACTGGTGAGAGGATCATTGAATTAAGGCTGGTTTCAGAGCGACGCGTCTCGGCAGCGCTGCCCAGCCGCGCGCGCCTCGCATTACACTAGATTGTATGTTGCGTTTCATAGTGACGCGTCTTGGGCCGCGTCTCGGCCGCGCCGCGGTCGGATCTCCTTCGATTGCCAGTAGCGTCGACTTGAAATCCTTTAAGACGTCGTTGTTGCACTCCTTCCATATAACGTATATAGCTAATATAATGATTCTCTGCACTCGACCGTACACCACAACGAAGCGCCGCTCTGAAACCAGCCTAACTGTTTGTCACACTCATCAGCAAGCAACATCACAACATTTGCTAGTTTCCTGGGTCATAAAAAAATATTAATATTGTACGCTTAAAACTATTATCCAAAAATACTACGGACTTCATTCATAATTTTTCGAAATATTCAAAGTTTGAATTAATAAACAGAAAAATAACATAAAAGTAAGTATTTTGACGCCATCCAAATACTTACGGCATGACGTCATACTTCTAGTTCTTCATACGAAATACCGTTTTAGATCGTTTTAAAAAGTAGCTCATTTGACCTGTCAGTAAACAAGCCTATTATAACAATTTTAAACTTACGCCAGTAAAAATGTAAGAGTCAATGAACATCGAAAACAGGTTGGCTCGCCAACCCGCCCCGCAGCCTTTCGAAAAAAATCTGCGTTTAGCACGTGCTGCGCCTGCGCACCTGTTGGCTACCGTCAGCCCGTCTCCGGCGTTTACTAATTCAACTAGTATCATTATGATTATGACACATACAAACATATACACATATCAAGTTAAATTGCTACTTTGCGCAGGTACCGGCGATGGTAAAAAGTAGTTAGGCATCTTTTTTTTTACACGCACACACACAAATCACGCCTGTGTCCCTGGCGGGGTAGGCAGAATGTTAACGACCACAAAATTACGGTTCTTATCGCCACGTCTGACAAATGTTTGAGGGTCGTTTCATATATGTATAATATAAATTTAATAAATTCGAAATGAAGAATTAAAAATCAAAATGTATTATTGCAGTTGGATTTAGGATTTTTAATAACGATGCGTCATACAGACTTTACGTCTTTTCTTGTCGGGTAGATAACCGACATCACCATGCACATAGTATTTACCGTAGGTTAAGTGTATCTAAGAGTTTGTATTGATCTGTTCTCGTTTGTCAGAGTTTTTCAACCACCTAGTACAAGTAGCAGGCCTCTGACATGTTGTACCTAAGTGATTCGCTTTTTGTTTCGTGCGGGACACTGAGTCATTCAACGACCCAATTGACGAATCTTACTATATTGCAGTGCTAAGGTCAAAACACTAGTAACATTCCCCCATAGGGTTGCCACATTAAAAGCAAATTATTCAAATAAATGTAATTTATTCTACATTAAATTATTCAATACACTGTTGTCGCAACAGGTGCCCAATGTGCGGGAATCGTTGGAAATTTGCATTTTATCTTTCCTGATAGAGAAATTTATGGGAAACGTTTAATAAGGGGAGAATTTCGGTCGATTTGTGGGAAAAATCATGTAACCGTGCCCATGTTAGAGCCTCTATTCGTCATTCTTCTTGCCTTATGCCATTTTCTGTCGGGGCGTAGGACCTGCGTGTGGACCGCTTTTTGTACCGAGTGACGTTTCTAGTATGGATGTGACAGGTGCTTACGTTAGCGCAGCGTTATTTTTGCGCTGAAGTGTAGGACAGTCGGTATAATACATATTGTATGTTCGCTGAATTGGATATTGTTTGAATATGACTTCAAAGATTCCGCGCTCTTCTCTCTGTTTTCGTGTGAGACACCGAGTCCTCCAACAACCCAATGAACCCTAGTGTCAGAATTTTTCAATCGATTCTGCGTTTGAGTTGTTATATTCCATTCTATCTGAAATCACTTACATATTTTACGCGGGAATTCTCACATTTCTTGGCGGGAACAACCTACGATACAAAGTTGCCATTACAGAAAAAACCTGTCCCAAACCCATCAATGAAACGGCTTTTCCCGCCAACGCACGTGCCGCGGGATTCCGTTACGTCAGGTGCCTCCCCCACCCGCTGCCCACCCCGCAACGCCCGCAGACGTGAAGCAGGTGGCAAGGGTAGTCACCCCTACACAGGTTCATCACTTTGATAGCGCCGTCATTTGTCTAGGAGAGTTTTTTTAGACGTATTGTTTGCTGATGATTTGGGGATGATTTGTTGATTAAATTGATAAGGTAGGAATATATAGCTGAGATATGGAGTGATGCTACTTTTAACTACTATGTGAAAAATGTGGTAAAAAATTGGGATTTGAAATTAATAAGCTACTTAAAAAAGAAAACCACCTTTAAAGAACTTGTAATAGTGTAAAAAAGCGTCGGGCAATAATAACCCCTAAGACTTTTTCCTAAGTCTGACTACTTCTTTTTTCTTTTTTGTAAACTGCGTCGAAATTCGTTCAACCGAACGTGAGATGACCGCGCACAAACACATATACATATCTACCTACACACAGTAGACTAACACACACACTTAAACTACCAAGCCAAATAATAAAGTCTACATTTTCTCAGTACATATCAAAATGTGGTATTGTGGAAGTGATAGTAACCAGTACTAGTACCATACATAAAAAATGTTGGGTCTCACAGATGCAGTATACTTACATACATAACAAATTCTATATAAAACTCCTTCCCGAAGTCAGTTAGAAATAACGATGGGCAATACTCGTCGCGATCACAATGACAAGTACATTGAACCCTGTCATAGCTTCGTTGTAATACAATGGCGCAAAAACGAACCAACAATTAGTACTTAATTGCCTACGAGGTAACATGTATTTTTTTATTAATTTTAGTTTTCCCTCCTTTGCCAAATCCTTTCTTTCTTTTGGGACACCGAGCCATCCAACGACCCAATGAAACCCCGGTGTCAAAATTTTTCAGCCGTCTAAGTTGCAGGCTTCTGACATGGGCTGCTCGTTGTTTTTTTATACCGGCAATAGAATTATCCATTCCTTTCTGTGGGTGTCGTAAAATGCGACTAAGGAACTCAAGGATTTAATTTATGTTGTCAGTCTTGCTCAGCCGGGCCGAATCTAAATATATAATATCTAAGTGAAAAAAAAATGCTTATGTTACTGAGGGATGTTAGGGCTTGGTCTTGAAATTTGCGGGCAGCGGGGCGATAGCGGCGGCGTGTATGTATCTTTTGCATAAATTTAAATGGAACAGTTCTCGGACACAACAGCGGCGCGCCGCGGGAGCGGGTAGCGAGCGGTGCACTCCCTAAACACCACCCGCCCCGCTGCCCGCAAAATTCGAGATAGGGCTTATAGCTTTCCAAAATGGAACGATTTGGGATCAATCCGTAGTTTGGAATTATCGATTATACAGGCACAAGTAAACACAAAAAAACTTTCCTCTTTATCATAAGTGTTAGTAGACACCGCAGTTCATACAAATGACATCAACGCATAGCATAATTTCTATCAATGTAAAATAGATTTATTTTTGTGAGGTACTACTATTTTTTAAATTTCGTGATATTTCCACACCAAATTGTCAAGATTGTGCTAAGACTGATTGATTGAGTGCTGAGATTATATTCATAGTATCCTGCACCTGCACTTTTCGGTCGCAGGATCCTATTTTAGTTAACTGACAAAAAAATTGCAAAAAAGAATTACATTTACCGACTTTTCTTACGGCGAAGGAAAAACATCGTGATGAAACCCACATCCAAATAAAATTTGGATTCAGATGATATTTGAATGTGACTTAACATAGGATTCGGGCCAGGTTAGCCTTCGGGTTGCAGAGGTCAAGTGGCAGTTGTTCTGTGTAAAAACTTTATTCCATGTCAAATCCCCTAGGCTAGGTAGCCGACCTTGACAGAGAACGGGGTAAGGCAAGGAGAATGATGATTGCGGAAAAAAATTAGTTCAAGTTGACGAAAAGTCGGTTGGCGCTCATAACGTTACTCAAGTACAAGATAAGGCTTTTACCGTCCGCCAACAAGTAAAGAGGGTTCTAGAAATTACTCGTAATGCTGCTTGTTAACATGAGCTATCGTTTTTTGTTTCTAACGGCCGCCGACGAGCAAGGGTTGTTCTACTTCACTCCAAAACTACTGTTCACGTCACCTGCTTTTTACTTTTACATTTAGATTACACACACACACACACACACTCACACAATTAATCACGTCTTTGTTCCTGACGAGGAAAGCAGAGCGTTAATGACCGTAATATTACGGTCGTGATCGTCACGTCTGACAAATGTTTGAGGGTCGTTACAGACAAGTCGTGTATCACTAGTAACAGGTTGTCAGCCTGTCGCCGAAAATTGCAATAAATCCCCGAGTCGCCTAGTCTGCTTTTACGACACCCACGGAAAAGAAATGGGGTGATGCTATTTTAAGACGGCATCACACGACATTTTAGATTATGCCTATTCTGATAATTAAACCTCTAGAATATAATTACTAAAATGTTCTTACGTACATGAAAAAATGACGGTTACTTTTTTTTTAGTTGTATTTGAAAGAAAATTTAAGAAGTACTTACTCGTTAAAAATTTTACAATAGTGTTTGAATTTAATTTTCGAACAACATAAAAAATATTTGTGTTTTTGTTTTGAAATAGATTGGTAGGTAAAAATAAGATAAAAAAAAGAAAAAAAGAAGAATAGAAAAAGAAGGTAAATCTAGATATGTCTTTTCGTTTAGAGATTAGGTTAAGAGGTGCTTTTAAATCCAACACGGTAGGAGCTCTATAGAACAACCTGAAGAAAGTACAAGGGGAATGATAGACGGGTAGGATTATTATTACTTACTAACTTTCTTCAACGTATCACCTTAACGAATACTTTCCGTTGTAATTATCGCATGCAGAAAATAAATATTATGTCCACTAAGTACGAAAGTAATTACATTTTTAGCACGTCATTATTACGGTCAGAGATATTTTTGGAAATTATATTTTGTGCACCTATCATACATACCTCTACACTACACCTAAATTAATGTTTATAAAGAATTGTATTTCTTTTGTACGTTTTTTAATAGTTAACGATTTTTATGTAGACTTACGCGTTACTTGTTTTAGGCGGATCGTACACTTAACGCACGACGGAGCTCTTAAACATCGCAGCGGTCTGTCAGATCCATACTCATCCAGAAATGTCAATGCCTATTCTAAAACCACTCAACCGCTGTCGACGAAGCGCTATCGCCGCGTCGTCCGTCGAGTGCGGTTTTAGTATGTGGAGTGCTGTTCCTAGTATGGATCTGACAACCGCGGCGATATTTTAACGCTCCGTCGTGCGTAAAGTGTGCGATCCGCCTAAAACAAGAGACATACAATCTTGCGCTGAAAATATTTCAAGTATACAAGGCGTAAATAAAATTCTGCAATTATTTTGAGGGATAAACCAGCCCATAATAATTTTAAATATATCGAAAAAATATATAATATAATATAATATAATATCGAAAAACTCCAAGAAAAGAGCCAAGGCCTTTGTAGGTTTTTTAGAGGAATTACTCGAGAAGAAAACAGGAGAATACGTTTGTATGAAAACCCGTTGCTAGGGATAAGCTCTTAAGAACTCAAACGCACAGTCCACGCGATAAACTCTGCAGCAGACAGTTGCGTGACTCCCGAGAAAAACGACCGGAAACCCTCCATAAACGACATAAACATTTCCAAGTGAGAGCATTTTTCCTTTCAGACCCACAGTGCTTTATTCGTGACAGCTTAAGGTCCCACGACCTAGACATTGGACGTGGGAACCGTGTGAACAGAGTCCAATTGTCTGTCTGTTTCTAACCCAGGTTTGTAGGTTAGTTTCATAATCTACGTAATATTGTCTGGTGTGAGATAACTCGATGATTGCGGGTTCAAGGTAACGAGAAAGACAATTGGGATTTTATGAGGAAGTCGGTGTTATCGTTGTACCAAAGTCATCCATTAGTCAACACTCGCTGCTAGCAGTTTTCTCCTGGAAATAAGATGTTTTCCCGGCACGTAATATACATGAAAACCTTCCATTTGTATCAATCTACATACATACATATAAATATCACGCCTTTAGCTCTTGCGTGGTAGGCAGAGCGCTAACGACCGCCAAAATACGGTTGCTATTGCCACGCCTGACAAATATTGAGAGCCACTCAAATCATTGAATCATTCTATCAATTCTAAAAAGCCACATCAAAGTATGTCGCGTGGTTTAGCAGGACTTAGGCGTGTGAGGAATTATTAGGAGTACTTTTAATAGGCGAAATCTTGTATCGGGAGCGAAGACTCACTTTGGGTCGTCGAGCCGGCGAAGTAATTAGAAGAAAATGACTCGCTAAGTCTTCATATATCATCATCATCATCAAATTTGGCTCCAGGATAACTACAAAATAGCAAATTTCAAAACGTCCCACCATGGGCCATTCTTTATTTCCTGCTATCACATAATATATTCACTTCAAAGAATTTTTAGCTATTCCCCATTTACAATACTTTTACAATACCTACCTACGATACTTATCTGCCTACCTATCATTGTGGATATTGCGTACGTCTGAAGTAATGCCTATTATTCGACTATCCACTACATTGACGACATAAGGTACATATACTGCAGAGCTCTATGTGCTTGTAATAAAGTATATTTTAGCACTGTGTTGTACAAATGTGTAGGCATAGTAGGAAAGGAGCGTCAATTCAAGGTTATACCGTAGCGTCATCGTGTTCGGGTAACGCTAGGTAAATGAATTTTGATGATTAACTTCTGGTGATAAAAATAGCAGAAACGACACAGGCTTTGTAAAAACCATTTTCAAGTCAACTTATTGCAGTTATTCTTAACAAGTATATAATACATAAACCAGCATAACTTCATCCCTAAGCGTACTAAGCAGTTGATACTAGTTCTAACATAATTATACATATTTATTATAAAAAGTTTGACTATGTCTTATTCTAACAACTAAAATTCATTATTAAAAATGTTAACAACATATTTTTAAAGTCCAAATCCGCTCTATCCACCCTATAGCTACAGGCGTGACTATCCAGCCAACAGTTCACACAAACCTCCACAGGAATTCACAAAGTCAACGCTATTAAATTCAAATGCTCCATATTAATTATCGCCATTTCCAATCACCCGTAGTCACGCAATGTAATTTTACCAAGGGTACGCATGCTCGTGGGTTTTAACGTTTTGGCTGCCGTACTGTATTAGAATGTGGGGTAACTCAGGTGCATGTCAAGTGGGGTTAAAACGTACAATTGACGGTCGGTGGGTAGTTGGGTACTAGTTGCTCTCGAAAAAACCACCTGTGTAATATCTGAAGCGAAATAATATCGTGTTATCATGATTAATATGACGCTGAAACATTTTAAAGTCATATTATATGTTTATATATTAACGTCATATACATAGATCTTATAATATTAGACAGGGAAGGAAAGTGTTGGATTGGAGAGTAACAGAGGAACGATGGAACGTGGGTCGATAGCCTGCAAGATGGACACATTAAATTGTCCAGGGCAGTGGGAAGAGCTGGAAGAGACGAGCCTTTAACCGTCGAATGTGGAGATCGTTGGAGGAGATCTATTGGGTGGTTATAGGATGAAGAAAAAGAAGATATTAGATACAATTTCACTGTGAATTCACTATTTTGCTATATCATGTTTTAACTGTTCGAGTTCAAACCGAAAACCAGTCGTACGGACAGGGTAAACTCTCCAATTACAGCCCCATTTCCGACTCCTGCGCATGTCCAGGGGTAAACGCAAATCTACCGTTAAATTGCCATTGTTTACAAAATAACTCATTTTACAAAATTCTGATACTTACCGTCATGCCTGAATGGTATCTAATTTGTTTGCGTAAGGTTTTTTTTTATAAAATCGAGAAAAAAAGGCTCGTTAGCGGTTTTTAGATAACGTCACAATACAAGGTTTCGTCGAATCTAGCCACTGACCTGAAATTAGCTGTGGACTGGTTGTTGCTACAGTATTGGTGGCACTTATTGAAAATCACCATTTTGGCGCTGGCAGTCAAGGAAAGCAAATACGAAAGTAAACGGTAATCTCGTAGGTGGCGCTTCAATTAGGGTCGCAAAACTAGCTCTCAATTGTATGTGACAACCTATCCAGTGCATAGATAACTTCATCACGAATCTAGTCTAATTCGGTTGTTTTTTAATAGCTAATGGGCTTAAGCTTGAGTCTAGTCTAAAACATCTACGCAAAATTCAGCCACGCAATTTTGCGTTAATCGGGTTCAACATTTAATATTTTTTTTTATTATTATCATATTTTCTACCTACCAGAAGTTTATGATAATTAAGAGTTCTGTGATTAAAATTTTTCATACATCCATACAAACATCACGCCTTTACCTCTTATGGGTAAGGAATAGCGTTCACGATTATAATAATACAGTCGCTATCACCACGTCTGACAAATATTTGAGGGCTGACGCAGAAAAATTATGTATCACTACGGAAATCTGCACTGTTCGGGTTTATCCAAACCTTTGAAAGCTTAAGTCTCACAAATCTCGCCTTTGTACCTTGCGCGGTAGGCAGAGCGTTAACGATCCTAAAATTAGTCTTATGTATAAGTTACATAAAATCATGAACAAGTCCGAACAAGTCCTGAAAACGAGATACCGAAAGATAACTTGTAGCATTATATAAATATAAGATGTAAAAATATTAGCTGAAAATTGTTAAATGGGTGAATCAGTTTATGAAAATGAACAACTTTCCCAAAGAAACATAGGTCGAAATATGAAAAAAAATTTTGGACCTCCCATACAATCGGTATCGGAGGGCCAAATTTTTTTTTCATTATTTTACCTATGTTTCTTGGGGAAAGTTGTTTAGTTTGATGCGCTAGTTCACCTCTTAAAATATTTGCAGTAATTTTTTTTACACCCTGTATAATATATAGTTTAAAATTAAATAGTTTTTGTCTTGCCAATTTTTTAATAATATACACTAAATACATAAAAAAATTGACCCAAACCAATTAAATATACCTAAAATAATCTTCGAACTAACCGTCAGAAACTTTTAAGTCAACAACAGATGTCGCAACATTGCGAAATCTACCCAAAGAAAACTTAGACACGACAAAAAATAAAAAAACGAAAAAAATGAAAATATGAAGTTGAAACATTGTCAATGTTTCAAGCGTCGACCGGGAATCGAACCCCGGCCACGTGAGGTACCTGCCCACTGCTCTGCCACTGAGCTATCGACGCACTGTTTCAGTAGGGTGACCATTATTTATTAGGAACGAGGTTTGCCGTATGATACTGGCTTAGAATAGCATTGGCCATTTCTTACCTGAGGGTATCGTAAGAGGCGTCTAAGTGACTCAAGGGTTTCGCATGTATCAAAAAATTAGGCAATAGCCTGGCCACCTGTCACTACAGTAATTATCATTAGACAAGGCCCTCAATATTTCAATATTATGTGTATGTATGAAAAAAAGGTATAGCAATATTGATTCAGTCATATTTTAGTAGATACGACTTGAAAGCACTCTTGGGTCCAAGTATTGGCCTATAGTATACTAATAACAAAATAACGCATGGTAAAGCATACAGCTTAAATTAAACTACTGCAAATCAATTAAAATTCGACTTAAAATATTAGTATTTATGGGATTATCACCACGATTATGTTTATTTTTACCTCGATATATATAAAACAAAAACATAATTGTGGTGATAATCCCGTAAATACTAATAATTTAAGTGTTGTGAACAACCGCGAAAATCTCAAAACATATAAAATTCGACTAATTTAAAATCATCCTACGTTATTTCCGGAAAACCCTGTTGACCCAAAAATTCACAAAACTTAATCCTCCAGAAATCAGCCTCGTTGTTTAATAGAGCCTACCTTGTTTTATCGATGAAAATGGAACGTGACTCTCCGTCTTGTCGTACTGTCCCAAAAAGCCAAAAATCATGGTCACAGTAGCTCATAATTTAATATGCCTTTTGTCTAACATTTCGGCTTAGCGGAACAATTATCTTCGGTTCAATGTCACTGTTTTTTGTTCACTAAATACACTCCGCGCCATTTTGTCCAAATTTTGTATTCAATTCCTATTGGAATTCGGTTTCGAATATTTTTCGTAGAGTATGTTTACTGTAGGTACCTTTAAATTATGGAAAAATTACGGTTTCCAATTACGTAATTAATCAGAATCACACCTGACGACGTTTTTCTATAAAATAGTTACTAAAAAAGAAATGTAAGTAGTGATGGGCTGAGCATAGATTTCACCAAAACCTGTAAAAAGTTTGGCGAACAGAATATTCGGCCGAATAATTGAACAACTTTTACTATTGAGCTATGGTAGGAAACAAAAATTTTTTACGAGTTCACATACAAAGTAAGTCAGCTGATCGAGAATTTTGTATGGAAGGTCGAAAAAAAATTCATGTTTCCAAAAAAAAAGTTGTTCAGTTTCATGGTCTGAGCACGCGTGCAAAGTTATCGTTACACCGTCCCCTTACATCCTGTATAGTATAAAAACAGTGCCTTTTCATTCGCTCAAACATTCGGTAAATCTGCCGAACATGCCGAATACCAAACATGAATGGAATATTCGGCCCATCTCTAAATCTAAGTGTCGCTACCAAACAGTTTTACACATGAGCCTTTTTAACGATCAGTGTCCGTGAGAACAAAACCTTAACGAGCATGAAATTTGATAAGTATGATTCCTATTAGATATAATGCGTACCTATACATACATATATATATCACTCCTCTATCCTTTGCGGGTTAGGCAGATCATTGACTAATGTAAAAATACGGTAGCTATCTCCACGTCTGACAAGTCTTTGAGGAATGATTCAGAAATTAGCACTGGTCTCAATGTCAGCCTGTCGCCTAAAATTTACTACGTCTGACAGATTTAAGAGTAGTTTCAGATAAGTCGCGCAGCTATAGTGACAGGCTTTTTAGGCAAAAAATTGTTAATTCTTGACCATCAAAAAGCGAAATGTAAAATTTACTACTTTGAATAAATAATTTGATTTGATTTGATTTGGCTGTCAGCTTGTCGGTTGTCCCTTAGCCGGCTCCTACGACACCCACGGAAAAGAAATAGGGTGATGCTATTCTAAGCCGATACACGACAACGACTCATTACAGGCTATTAAAAATCGGCCAAGTACCACTGTACTAGGTTTACGTTCCGAGTCCAACCCTGTTTTACTACGATTCACTAATTGACCGAAAATAATTAAAAATTCATGAGCAATACGTCGCTAAATACACAAATTATGTTTATACACGTTTATATATATATATATATATATCTATACATTGTCAGATAATGTGTGAATAATACGTGGGAATTTGGGTACACACGGTATTGAAGTTTAAAGATAAATCTTTTGATAAATTTTCGTGGATAAATTTACATAATTGGATTGTTATCTACTTTGTTTTTATGGTTAAGGATATATATTGTTTTTGTATATTATAAATATTTTTCGGTATTATTTGTAAGTTCATTGAGATGTTAGACGACTCGGTGTCCCACAAGAAAAAAATAAAGAGATTATTATTTGTTATTATCTAATAAAATAACTCCCAAAAGTTGTATTACCTATTTCTGCGTGTAATTTACCTACTGTCCGTAATTTTAACGTGTAAGTATTTTACGGAAAATATTTTGTGAATAACATTGACGCTATGTATTTGGATTAAAATTGCAAATGTTAAAATAATCCATGATCATGATCATTGTTGGTTACCATTGGCAAGCTGTAGTTTTAGTATATTTTGCTATTGGTCGGAGTTTATCAACATTCATAATTTAATAAGTACGGCGAACCGCACACTTAACGCACAATTCTCCGCTGAAAAAACGCATCCGTTACGCAGCGGTCTGTCTGATCCATACTAGAAACGTCAATCCCCATACTACGTAACGCATCTATCAAATTGAGCGGTTTAAGTATGGGAATATATGTTTCTAGTATGGACCTGACAGACCGCTGCGTTACGGATGCGTTATTTTAGCGCTCCGTTGTGCGTTAAGTGTGCAATTCACCTATCTAATACATGAAGTCATGCATTGCATGAATATATAAGGTGTAAAAATATTAGCTGCAAATATTTTGAAGGGTGAATCAGACCATGAAACTGAATAACTTTCCCCAAGGAACATAGGTCGAAATATGCAAAAAATTTTTGGGGCTCCCATACAAATTGACTTGGTCGGCGGGTAAGTATATTTTGTACCTAGTGGAGGTCCAATCTTATTTTCATATTTCGATTTATGTTCCTTGGGGAAAGTAGTCCAGTTTCATGGGCTAAATCACCCCTTAAAGTATTTGCAGCTATTTTTTTACACCCTGTATATCAGAAATACTACCAGAAAATTAATTTAAGAAAATAAAGTCATGATCTGAATATCCATAAAACTAGTCATATTAAATTATTAAATCTATATATTGTACCATTACATACCTGCAAAATATCTTGGCATATCTTCGGGCATATCTCCCCCCCGTGATCTCATGTGCGCAGGCGCAGGCCGCATTGTATGGCACATTCTTCCCACAGCCTCACGTCCTCGGGGTAACCTTTTTGTATGAAGATGGTCGGACATACGCGCTTGTACTTGGACGGTGTGAGGTATCATTATGACCACTAACGTATTTTAGTAATTTGACACGTATACGAAATCACGCCTCAATCCGTTGTGGGATACGCAGTGCAGGAAACGTTGTATCTCCGCCGACTTAGGGGAGTTTTACAGTTTAATAGGGTGAATCAGCCCATGAAACTAAGCAATTCTCCCCAAGGGACATAGGTCAAAATAAGAAATATTTTTGGACCACCCGTACAGAATGTAACAGCCGACTGAGGAGGTCCAAATATTTTTTTCATATTTCGACCTAAGTTTCTTGAGGGAAGTTGTTCAGTTTCATGGGTTGGTTCATCCCTTGAAAAGACGTTAGTACTTGTCCTAACATGCTGTATAATAACTTAATTTTAACAAACAAATATTTTCGTAAATTGAGACCATAATTATGTTGTCATAGATATTTATATGTATTCATATGCCATATACAAGCGAAAACGGTGAGTCAGAGATAGTGTGAGTCAGTAAAACAGAATATAATACCTACCTATTATTATTGTGGGACCCATTGAGGCAGGAAATCCGTTTCAAACTTGTTTGTAAGGATTCTCCCATTTGAAGCACATAATTTAGGCGCTGTAGATAGGTGTAATGCTAATATACGTGGCGTAAAAATATTAGCTGCAAACCTTTTAAGGGCTGAACCAGCCCATAAAACAGAACATCTTTCCCCAAATTTCGAAATGTGAAAAACTTTTTAAGACTTCCCATACAATATTACCAACGGGCCAAGTAATACCAAAGCCAATATGTATGGGAGGTCCAAAAAATTTTCCCATATTTCGCTTATGTTTCTTGGGAAAAATTGTTCAGTTTCATGGCTCCTTTTATAGTGTACGTATATGATACCTAAGGCACCTACATAGATATGCATTTGTGCTAGAATAGAGTAGTATTTGTATTGTACGAATGCGACGAAAGGATTTGAATATGGAACAAAAGGCGTCCTGGAGCTGCAGTGATACATTCTCTACCGGGATGCTCTCACCGAGAACGTAGAAAACCTATTTGGAGTGGGAAACTTATCAAACTCTGAATAAAATTAATAGTCTAAAAAACACTAAACAACACGCTTCGTTACAAGACCTTTCTAACAAATCCAAACACGGCTATGATACGATCACCCATCGTGAAGTTCCAGTTCATAATCTTCCGGCTCCATCATCAGATCAGCTCGACAGTACCATATTATTGTATTGTTATAAAAATCACATACAACTGCCTATTTTCATAACGGTACGATCTTTAGAAGATGGTTAAATTAGTTTTTTTAGATTTAATTTCATACTTACACTTATTTATTAACCGTGTAGAAGGCGGTTGAAAAATTCATCGGGTCGTTGGATGACTGGGTGTCCCACACGAAAAAAGAGAATTAACCGCACACAAGTCTGAGATCGATCTTGAGTGCGACTTTGAGATGCTGTTAGTATTGACTGACATTTGTCAAAATTTCTCTTGATCGATATCAGAGTTGAGTGCGATTTATAAATATGGACCTTAGTTTGCACAATTGTTAGTCCCCATTTTATGAGCTTTATTTGCCGCATCCAATCCGGTTGAGGTTGAGGCGATCCCGCCGCCCGGCCCGTGGAACAATGGAGGGCCAGGCCACGAACCCGCTAGCTGCGACACAGGATTTTGTTTAAATAATAGATACACATTTTATTCGCGAACGGAAGCGCGCTTTTTGATTTATAACACTATATTTGCGTAAGGTTAAGATGTTATCTTTTGTTCAGGAAAGGAATTCTTGCTGCTCTACTTTTTAGGCACATCGAAGGATGTGTACAATGTATTAGGCGATTATTTTTTATAGTGATGAAGCGTAGTTGTAATATTTTATAAAATATGGGATGCATAAATTAAGTTTGATTAGAAGCCTCATCATCATCGGCCTCATACGTCTGTGACAGACGCTCCAGTCAAAGCAAGTCTTTTTGTGGGTATAAAAGCCGATTTTCCACAAACACCGATTGAATCCTCTGAGGCCATTGATTATTCAAACGATCAGGAAGGTACCTAGATATTTATCATATTTTTTTGTTTCAGGTATGAAATCAAAATGCTGAAGTCACTAAGTCGGAAGATCGGAAAGAGACTCCTATTAAGAAAAATCCGCTGTCAATAACGTAACCATGTAACAGTCCAAAAAACCTAATAACAAGACTTCGTACTCCTCAAAGTTCCATACACTTTCCAAAAATACTCCTTCCAATTCTCTCATAGATAGTAAAAGTTAATAAATAAGTGCCAATTATAGTGCAAAATAATAATAAAAACATACAAAAAACGCATAGAGCTACAAACGAACAGAAGTGACAGTAAATAAAAACAAAGTTCAACGAACCCTTAAAACGCAACGAACAACCAATAGTGCCACTAAAATACTGCCAGTGATAATTTAAACAAGAACAGTTACA
The DNA here is from genome assembly GCA_029255805.1 of Keiferia lycopersicella. Classification (NCBI taxonomy): domain Eukaryota; kingdom Metazoa; phylum Arthropoda; class Insecta; order Lepidoptera; family Gelechiidae; genus Keiferia; species Keiferia lycopersicella. The sequence continues at coordinate 354,006 of JARACZ010000014.1, read as the reverse complement.
AAAAAATAAAGTTTCAACAAATGTGCTGATTGTTACGATGGATCTTCACGCCCCACAAATGGTGGTGCACGGTTACGAGCCGCACGCGCCGCTGCTGGAGGTCGAGGGTTTGGATCCTCACAGTCCTCAGCAGAAGGTGCTCATCCACGCGCCCACGCTGCAGAGCCAGGATATGATGAACAACGACCATCGGAATGGAGGTAAGTATACAATTTTATATCCTATGACTGCGAATAGCCAATTTGATATCGTTATTAGTAATATGCAGATGTCGCTGTTTGTTTATAACATTGACGGTACACCTAGCATATAGAAAATAGAACTGCCTTTAAAAAATGTTGTATCGCATACTCTTGGGCCTGGGATCACAAAAAAATTAGACACGAGTGTCTCATTACTACGGCAACACGCATTTTTAAACATTTTTGAAATGGCGGCGCCACTGAGCCAATTCGCGTTTAAGGAAACACTCTTTTAACAGCGACATCTGTTGCCTGAGACATTTGACTTACTCAATTGCTGCACCAAGATTGACGTTTTAGTCACAATACATACTCTATATAACATTATGTTAGAACAAGATGTTAAATTAATGCATTTTATAAAGATCTATCCACAATTGATGCAACCGCAGGGCGGGCAGCTAGTCTTTTATAATATTTACTTTCTGCTTATCTGGCAGCTCTCACAACTTTTATGCTGGTAATAATTTGACTTAGACAGGGTATGATGCGCCGTACAATACAAATTAACCTATTTTTTTTTCATAAATGTAAAGAGAGCAGATGTGTCTAATCTGACGTAGAGTACGACTTTTCAGATGAGCAGTATCACGCCCACAGCAACAACCAAAGCGGAGATGGTGAGTTTTTTTATTACGTATTTTCTTTGTTCAAGTCACTGGAATTTGATATTTCGTAGGTTCAAGTCGCTGGAGTTTAATTTTTAGTCATAATTTTTTTTTAATTTCGGGAATGGTCTGTCTAAACTTTTTTAGCTCTATGGAACATTATTTATTTATCGGGCAATGAGATTCACAATTTTATTTACGAAGAGTAAAATATAATATAAGTTGAAGTTTTACATCCTTATTAACCTACTTTTTGGATATTTATTGGAAACGCTAGAATACGTACTTTCAGTACATTTTTTTTTACAACAAGGTGCTATCGTCTGTACATTAACAAGCACATTCAATAATCAGACGGTACATTTTTTTTTAATAACCACTATGAGCTACTAGTATATCTTGATCCTTCACTTTCCCATCACATTAAGATCTCGCTGACAAACCAAAACAGATACTTCACACCCTTTCAAAATCGGTTCAAAATAATTCAAAAGTGTAGGTAGTATTTTAAATGGCGTCCAAGAGAACAATATAGTCTGTGAACATGCTTCAAAGATACATTAACTATAACTATACGAATAAATGTCGGTTATGGTAGACAAATTGTGTGGCCTGTTTTTTAGCGATTAAAGTTAGTATATTTTGTGGTAGTATCAAACGTAGCGCAGGACGCCCTGTGGCAAGGTGGAGCGACGACATACGCAAAGCTGCGGGCAGTGACTGGAGGAGTAAAGCCGAAGACCGGGTTCAGTGGCGTGCTTTAGGAGAGGCCTATGTCCAGCAGTGGACTACAATAGGCTGTTAATGATGATATTTTGTGGTCAAAGATGAATGTGAATTTAATACAGTACCTATGTAATTTATTACAGAAGTGGAACATGTGGTACAATCAGAATAATTAGCAGTTTATCGAATCATTCGCCGTGTGATGCCGGCTTAGAATAGCATCACCCCATTTCTTTTCGCGGGTGTTGTAAAAGGTAACTAAGGGAATTTCATTAATTTATTCAAGGGAACGGGTGTTTCATATTTATTACAATTGTAGGCGACAGGCTGACAACTTGTCACTACAGTGATACACGAGTCGTTTGAAAGAGCCCTAAATACTTGTCAGATGTGGCGATAAAAATTGTGATTATACGATCGTTATCGCTCTGCCTACCCCGCAAGGGACATAGGCGTGATTTATTTTTGTATGTATGTATACGTATGTATCGGATGTATCTTTGTATTTATGTATCTATGTATCGAATGCAAAAACGACAAAATTGATCTCGATGATCGCTCACAGTGGAGCCCGACCCTACCGACGAAACTGATCAGTCGCCGGTCAAACTAATTTCACACTGATTTAGACAAGTGTAGCCGCACAAAAACTCGCCCATTCACCCGCCACGCCCGCGCCGCCGGAGAAACCGCTTCAATGGGCCACTGGGAACGCCGCGTGCACTGTGCAGGCGAGAGACTCACGTCGCATACACATTCCGTACACATAGTATAGCTTGACCATAATGAGTAGATAAAAATTGAGGGCGCCACTTTGTTCGCGATCAGAATCTGCCAAATCTGATAGATAACGCTTAACTATGGCAACAATTTTTCATAGGAAATTTTTAGTTCCATTTTATTTAATTTCTATTCTTTTTGGCCAAGCCATAATGTGCCTCGATTTCGTTTGATTAAACTCTTTAACACTCAACGTAAAAAAGCAGCTTAAAAATAACGCTGCGCTAACGGATCTTTCTGTGAAATCCATACTAGAAACGTCACTCCCCATACAAAAACCGCTCTCGACGGATGTCCCAACGCACAACCGCTGCGTTGCTTGACGACGCATCCGTTAGCGCAGCGCTATCGCTGCATCGTCACAAACGACGTCATTTTGAATGACAATTCAGACAATGTTAATCCCCATACTAAAACCACACAACTGCTGTTGACTGCATCAACAGTGCGGTTTTTGTATATGGACCTGACAGACGCATGCGTTACGGAGCGTTATTTTCAAGACTAGGACCATAATTGTATAGTTACGGTACCTGGGTCTTTCTTCAGCACCGTAAAAATCATTGTCTTGGCGTAAAATATGCACAATTTGCAATAATAGAGGAACAGTATTTTTTATATGGTTTGTACGGCTATTAATGCGATTGGAGAAGCATTAAAAAAATATAGGGATATTACGCTTTTTTTATTAAAAATATAAATGCCCCCCAAATTGATGCTCTCTGGCGTGTCCGAATGTCGACTTGGTACATTCATGGGTTTCTACTTCGATAACTATTTATGATACGAATTTGTGACGATGTTCACAGACTTTTTATATGTTTTAGTTTAACTAGTTATGAGTTTGATTTCTCTGGTAAATTTTTTTGAACTTGTTTTCTCTGGTTTTATAAGTGAGAAACGAGGGCCAAAGGTATCATTTTTTATCTTTTGAGATATATTTTCCAAATCCATTGGTATTATTTCAATTAACTCAAAATTCAAATTCGCCAGAGAAATCACGTGAATTCGCATGGTCCGAAGAAATAGCCCTATACTTTTCCAACTAAATATTCCTGTAAATTCCCTTTCCATTGGTTGATAATGTACGCGTTTGTCAGAATCGCAGTCTCGATGACATAACGCTAAAGAATTCGAGATAAATATTGAGTTGCTCGTCATTTTGTTGAATGAATTGTTATTTAAACCATAAACGAACTTTTGCTCTCATAATGTCTGTCTGTCTGCTGACAAATATTACAAATGTTATTTTTATGTGGTGCTGGCTTCGACCAATAGTGCCGGTTCAGAAAAGCATTACCCCAATTCCTCCCGTGGGTGTCATAAACAGAAATAAGGGATTATGATCCCTTCTTTCCCTGTGAATTAGTATGAATGCAACATCTTACACTGCGCTCGCCAAATCACCCGCTAAGGTACTACGCATTAACTGACAATCATATTCATTATGACAAATATTAGGCCATGTGCTCAGCTGATACAATTTCCATGTTCCTTTCTTCCGCCATGAATCAAACCAGGAACCTCCAGGTCCCAGAGCAACCATTGACGCCCCATCAACAGACAAACGCGGCCCAGCCTATTTCCTACGGAAGACTGTCTTTACTACAGAAAGATAAGGAAGTCAAAAGTGACACCCAGACACAAAATGTAGTCTGGGACTCCCGGGACTTTCTCAAGAACTATTGACAATTTGCATATATGACGTTGTGCGAAAAGGACATATGCGAGAACAAGACATTGTGCTCTCTCTCTCTTTTCGTGTGGAACACCGAGTCGTCCAACGAGCCGATGAACCCTAGTGACATTGTGCTAAAAGACATTTTGAGAAACGTATATTAGGTATACGACCTAAGGTTTCGTAATAATAAAACTTTGCAGCACAAAAATTTTGTTAAATACAATACAATGCATGTTTCGTGTGACCTCCCGGGCCACAGCTGTAAGAATCCGGTGCGCGGGCGCACGGCGGCGGCGGCGCGAGTTTTTGTGCGCGCTCGCTTTCGAGGCGCGTGACGGTCGTGCCCCGGACGCGCGCGCATGACGCGCAACGCGCGACCACAGCCGCTATTCTTGTGTGGACGCATTGTCTGGCTCTTGGTGTGTCTGTAGATCGGGTGTTTTTGGAAATCCAATTCTACAAGAACATATACAGGGTATTAGGGAAAGTACTACCTTCCTTTGACCAGCCCATGAAACTGAACAACTATCCCCAAGGTCGGAAAATGAAAAAAAAAAATTACCTCACAGCCAAAATACGTCACATGTGAGGTCCTGTGATACTTGGGGAAATTTTTTCAGTTTTATGGGCTGGTTTAATCCGTTGAAAGAAAGTTAGTACTTTTCCTAAAACCATGTTATGTACCTATAGAAACCAAAAGTTGTACACGACTAGAAATTGAACAGTCGTTCCTTTGCAGAATTTCGAATTTGAAAGACGCATTTTATCATGAAATTCAATATAACTTAATACAATAAAGTTTCACAGCCGCACTAGTTTATTTGATGAAATTAATGTAATTAAAAAGCTAATTATAAAATTTAATCGTGTACCCATGCAACTGCATACACACTACACTTGCATTCTGTTGCCGACCCCCATCATACACAACTATATGTCAGCTGCAAATAAATAAAGAATTTCTTAAAAGCAATTATTTTCTCATCTCAACCAGATATTTGTCTTCTCACGATTAGGTGTAAGTAAGAGCCGAGTGGTAAGGTGTAGGTAATCGATACTGCGACCGCAACTTCCCTGGGAAAGCAGGCGCATTGTCTACGTGACCAGCTGACCATCTGGGCCTCGTTTGTCAATGGACGGGGCCTCAATGGATGAAAGTAACTACCTACTTCAGCGCTGTTGGCCTAAGGATCCGTAGAAGACAGAAATATGGGGCGGGTCAGCGCTCTGAATACTTATAGGACGTAGACCAAATAACTTTTTCTTGGTTTCACTTTCCCATTTCTTTATTATGGCGGATCGCACACATAACACACGACAGACCGCTAAAATATCGCAACGGTCTGTCAGATCCATACTAAAAACATGACACCCCATACTAAAATCGCACTCGACGATAAATCGGACGACGCTGCCATAGAGCTGCGTCAACAGCGGTTGAGTGGTTTTAGTATGAGGATTGACATTTCTTGTAGGTATGGATCTGACAGACCGCTGCGATATTTTAGCGGTCCGTCGTGCGTTAAGTGTGCGATTCGCCTAATTGGCTACTAATGCAATGGATTATGGAGGGGTAATAGGAAAAAGTGACAGAGTTCTATCGTGTGACAGACTCCTGCAGCCAACCTGGCTCCGCACGTATGCTCGTTCCTGTGGAGTCCTGAGCAGGAGTGGTGCAGGTCCTGAGCAACCCTGCCTTTTCCATTATTGCGGCCCAGGCAACGCAGTGTCAGTGCTCTTGCCTCAGACACTGATTAAATCATCTGTCACAGACGTATTAGGCCAGTGATGATGATGATGATGAAAGCAAAATTGTGATCTAGCCTGTTTTTGAACACGTGGCCTAATGCGCGTACAGACACAAAAGCTTTTTCCCACATAATTTAAGCTATCATCATGTAATCGACACCTCTATAATCCAAAACTTAACAAACAAAACAAATAAGACCACAGCATAGTAGCAGTTCTCACAACAAACCTGTCCTGAACCGTCTTAGAGCCAAAAATTGCTTTACAGACAGTGTTGTAAAGGAAAAAGTGAAGCCGGAAAGGAGTGGCTCAAACTAACTTTTACTACAAACGATTCCAAAGCTACATAAAACAGTTGTCACACGTGGAAAAGGTTTTAATACAATACATACACGGTACATTAATAAGAGCACTCCTGTACAATAACATGATATTTAATGATTTTTTTATTACTGTAAGGACTTTCTCACACTTCAACGCAAAAATAACACTGCGCTAAACTAGAAACGTCAATCCCCATACTAAAAACGCTTTCGACGCACGGACCAGCGCTAACTCAGCCCTAGCGCAGCGTCATGCGTTGGTTCCGCGATGCTTCTAGAGCGGTACATAGAGGCACGCGGTAAAATCTGGTAATATTGAATCAGACCGCATTATTAAATTTTGGAAGCATACAAAAAAGTTAAATCCAAAGCCTGTCAGCCCGGTGAGCGTGGAGGGTATTAATGACCCAAAAGACATAGCAAATATGTTCATGAGTCACTTTAGAGTTCAATCAGCAACGAAAACTGTGCGGGAGGCGCCCCGTGCTGCGGTCGGCGAGTCTAAGGCACCGATTCGCATTACGTCTCAAGATGTCAAATGCGTGATCAAGGAGATGACGAGAGGCAAGTCACCTGGACACGACGGCCTCAGCATTGAGCACCTCCAGCATGCCGGACCGCATCTGTGTAGAGTCTTGTCTATGCTGTATACGTTTTGTATAAGACATTCTTACTTGCCTAGTGACTTAATGAGGACCGTAGTTGTACCGATAGTGAAAAACAAAACTGGAGACGTATCTGACAAAAACAACTATAGGCCAATTTCATTAGCAACAATATTTGCCAAGGTGCTTGATGGTGTGCTTGAGCGGCAACTCCGCGGATATATCAAACTCCACGACGCCCAATTTGGGTTTCGACCGGGATTGTCCACTGAAAGTGCAATATTGTCGCTTAAGCACATTGTCAGGTACTACACTGACAGAAAAACACCTGTTTATGCTGCGTTTCTTGATCTCTCTAAAGCATTCGACCTGGTTAGATATGACATTCTGTGGCAAAAGCTTGACGATCTTAATGTACCAGCCGAGATTACTAAAACTTTTAATTACTGGTACAATCACCAAAATAACCAGGTTAAATGGTCAAATGCCTTATCTGAGGTGTACAGGCTGGACTGTGGGGTGAGGCAGGGGGGATTAACCTCACCTGCACTTTTCAATCTTTACATAAATCAGCTTATCGTTGAACTCAGCAACGCCTCAGTGGGTTGCTCTATAGACGGACTCGTTGTCAATAGTATAAGCTACGCGGACGATATGGTGTTGCTGAGTCCCTCGATAAGCGCGCTCAGAAAGCTGGTTGCTATCTGCGAGACCTACGCCAACACACATGGTCTAGTGTACAATGTTAAGAAGAGTGAGGTACTTGTATTTAAAACTAAGGCTAGGAAGGTTACAGAAGTTCCACCTGTCACAATTGGAGGGGTCGCTCTCAATAGAGTCTCCAAGTTCAAATATCTGGGCCATGTGGTGAACGAGGACCTGTCAGATGATGACGACATCGAGAGGGAAAGGAGAGCATTGGCGGTACGCTGCAACATGATTGCCCGCAGGTTTGCGCGCTGTTCTAGGGATGCCAAAATCACACTTTTTAGGGCATTCTGCCAGCCGCTATATACGTGCAACCTGTGGATAAGATACACGAAGAAGGCCTACAATGCTCTCCGAGTACAATATAATAATGCGTTCAGGATGCTGATGAACCTTCCCCGGTTCTGTAGTGCGTCGGGCATGTTTGCCGAGGCGCATGTCGATGACTTTTACGCAATAATACGCAAAAGAACTGCGTCTCTAATGCACAGAACTAGGGCAGGTAGCAACAGCATCCTGAATGTCATATCAGATAAACCGGATTGTCCGATCTTGGGACACTGGAGACATTTGCATGTTACTTATGGCTCTGGTGTCTCAAGACCAAGCTTTTTAAATTAAATTTATTATTATACGTGTTGCTATTTATTTATATGCTTGGTAATAGGCTAACTTATTATGTAAGCAGCATTGTTACTTAATTAATTAATTGTGTTAATTGTATTGCTATGGATGTTTTCCGAAATAAATTTATTATTATATTATATTATATTATCGCAGAGTAAATTATATTGGGTAATAGCGCATAATTTTCGTTTCTCACTTTGATGTATACAAGGCTCTATCTATCCCTATTATTTACTTAAGTCCTATCCTTTGCGAGTCATGTCATTAGTTCCACGGCGGGAATCGAACCCGGGAAGGAAGTGGACGTTTCAACGGTTAACTTTTTGAAATTACTTATAATTTTTTTTTGGCTGACCAACGACAGGTTTTTACTGTAATCTTGTTCTTGTTGATGAGAGATGCTGAGTCTTCCATCGACCTGATGTTGTTGGGGGTTGGGCAGTGATTTTATTGTCAAATTCCCATTAAAGCCGCAATCTGTCTACTTTTTGGACATAGACGTTCTCTTTCGGGGAACGCTACCACGCTTGGTAGGCGGAATGGCGAGCGCAGTACAAGATGTTGCATTCACAGGGAACGCTGCTGCCCATTAATGATGATTATCCCTCAGTGAATTTTTCGACACCCAGAAGTAGATTTGCGGTGATGCTATTCTAAGCCACATCGCCACATGATGCGTTATAATAAAGCTTTAAAATTTTTGAATTATTAAAACGACTTCAAAGTTTTAAAAAAACGCGGAATGTAAAAGTTTCTTTGTTAAAAGGTAAATTAAATATTACATAATTATTTTCACAATAGTCACGATTTGAACTTTTTCACCTAATACACAATGATAAAGCTGCTTTTCCACCAGAGCTGGCCGAGATAGCTAAGCCGTGTGCGAGGAAAAAATCCACCAATAGCATCACTTCATTTTCCTAGCCTCTCTTAGTTGAGTAAGGGTTTCGTGAAGCGAGGTTAATCCAGAAACAAAAAAAAAATTGTGCGGGGGTGTTGCAACGGATTTGTTGCGAAGAATGCTAGAAAATGTGCTGCGAAACACCCCCACATAAATGCGCATTTTGACAGGCTCCGCTACGCATCCTCGTGAAGGCGCACCGCACACTTGATGCACGACGGAGCGCTAAAATATCGCAGCGGTCTGTCAGATCCGTACTAGAAATGACAATCCCCAAAACCGCAGCGTTCTACGTCGAGTGCGGTTTTAGTATGGAGCCTGACATTTCTGGTACGGATCTGACAGACCGCTGCGGTATTTTAGCGGTCCATCGGGCGTTAAGTGTGCGATCCGCCTAAGAGACATTTTACTCGCACAGCACTGGTGGAAAAGCAGCTTTAAACTGTAAAAAGGTCGACATTGTAATGCTCAAAAGCATAACCTGCCTTTTCTTTGCACCATCGGGAGCCAAACACTTTTTTTCTGTTTTTGTCTGCTTTGCGAAATGTTATACAATGGGGTCAATGAACTTTCATAATATGAAAAATAGACGCAAAAGCAAATCATACTTGTAAAAAGTAGGTCTTTTAAGCAGGTTTTTGAACTATTTATTTATTTATTTATTTATTGAAAACTTACAGATATTACAATTTAAAACTATTGACATTCCCGCAAACTGCAAAAGCAGTTTGTTGGCAAGATAGCACTCTTTGCTTTCTCAATGAGTTATAATAAGAAAGCAGCGATGATAAGAGCATCGATGGCCAAGTGGTTAGGCCACCGATCTTACAATCGTGAGACCCGAGTTTGATCCCCGCCATTTATCAATGTGTTTTTATGCACTTTCATTTACCGACTGCTCTTACGGTGAAGGAAAAACATCGATGATATTTGAATATGACTTCACCTAGGATTCGGGCTAGGTTAGCCTTCGGGTTGCAGAAGTCAGATGGCAGTCCCTCTGTGTTATAACTTGGCTTCACGTCAAATCCCGTCAAAGCCGGCCCCGACAGAGAACGGGATTAGGCAAAGAGAATGATATTCAAATTCATAGTTATGATTTTAATAGGTTCCTAACAACAAATATATTTTGTTTTGAGTTTTGAGTTGTGTCGAGTGCGGTTTTAGTATGGGAATAGACATTTCTAGAATGGATCTGACAGACCGCTGCGATATTTATGCAATCCGTCGTGCGTCAAGTGTGTTCCTCGCCTTAACCCGTGATCATGACGCTTGAAACAGCGTTGAAACATCGGGAACTCAAAACAAAATAAATTCGTCGGTAAGAACCCGCTAAAATCATAACTATGAATTTGAATAGTGTAAACAACCGCTTTAGTTTAAAACTAAGGAGAATTATGACGATGACTCAGGGTCCCCAACGAAAATATAGAGAGAGATATATATTATAGTCAAAGACAAAGTATTTTATCGGAGTATGCGTTTCTTGGATGCATGGTAAGTATATAAGGTGAAAAATATTAGCTGCAAATATTTCAAGGGATCATCCAGCCCATGAAACTGAACAACTTTCCCCAAGAAACATAGGTCGAAATATGAAAAATAAAATTTGGGACTCCCATACGAAATGTAGCAGCCAAGCGGGTCAACTGTATGGGAGGACCAATTTTTTTTTCATATTTCGCCCTATGTTCCTTGGGTCCATACAAATTGACTTGGTCGGCGGGTAAGTACATTTTGTGGAAAGTGGTTCAGTTTCATGGACTGATTCACCCCTTGAAATATTTGCAGCTCTTTTTACACTGTGTATAAAAGTAAAATCAATGGTACACAGCAACTCATGGTCCACTGTATGCTGTATACAGCATGCAAATTTTAAAAAGCTCTAGTTTCAGAATTGGTTCAATTTTATTCTCTCTCTTTTCGTAACGGTAAAGTCCGAAGACTCAGTGAACCCTAGTGTCAGAATTTTTCAACCGCCTTCTACAAGTAGCAGGCTTCTGACATGGTTGTGTAACGACCGCCGCCTAAGTAATTATAGACAGCAACCGGGACCTGCGGCTTGACGTGCCATCCGAAACACGGAACTATCTTACTTACTCACAATCGGGTGGTTCAGTCCGCAATGTCCTAACCAGACTGAGGACAAATTTGCAAAGTGATAAATATCACCGAGAATCGAACCCGGAGCCTTCCAACCAAACCCATTCCGGAACCAATTTTAATCTAATGTAAATATTGTAAAAATTATAATATAGGTATAATAAATATCAAGAGGAGAGATATATTTTTTTGTAAACTCCGAAAGTAACTGCACCGATTTCGGAAATTCTTTCATCAAATCGGTAGCTCATTATCTCTATTTATCATAGGTTTCTATTCATCACAAGAATGTTTGTTGTTGTTTTATCACACACCATACATCTACTTAACTTTTGTCGGATGATTTATTGCACCTAATGTAACTATTGTGCCTATCCCTCGGAGAAACCACCGGGTAGAGCTCGGGGCATCGCACACTTGACGCACGACGGAGCGCCAAAAATCGCAGCGATCTGTCAGATCCATACTAGAAATGTCAATCCCCATACTCAAACCACTTAACCGCTGTTGACGCAGCGCTATCGCAGTGTCATCCGCCGAGTGCGTCGCCGGTCGGCGAAAGGCGTAATTTGGCACACCGCGCATACTCCGTTCATTGTATGGGGATTGACGTTTCTAGTATAGATCTGACAGACCGCTGCAATATTTTAGCGCTCCGTCGCGCATCAAGTGTGCGATCTGCCACAACTAGTTACTATCTAATGAAATAAATCACTTAAGGGGCTGAGTAGAGCTAAAAGCTACTTTTATAAGTGATTTCTACCCTAGATAAAATGCAGAAAAACTGACGAAAAAAAAGGTAATAATCTTCAGGATATTTGCTGTAGCGTTATTGTTTCCAAAACATGATATTAGTAATTTAGCTTGATAGAAAAACATCGTAAAGTTACCTCTAAAAATCTATTATATCGCAAACTGTATGAACAAAACCCACGCAACAATTAAGTGTTTATTATCAGAATGAGCGCCTTACAATACTCTATCGACATATTGTTTTTGATTTTCAAATAACTTATTTTTGACCGAGTTATCATCGAAAATACGAAAATATCATTGAATCGGCAAGATTCCGTCCCGTTCGCACGCGCGCAGTTTGACATTTGTCAGAAAGGGACCGGTTTTTAGCTCGTGTCAGCCTCTTAATGTCTATTCATCACATTTACGAGACTCTTTAGCAGGTAAATACATTACTGGATTTTCATGAAAATTTTTCCAGTATGTGTACTAAACCCTGTGTACTAAAACTATTATACATTTGCTAATAAATTGGCGACGTAAAATGCCAATTTACATACATACATACATATATCACGCCTTTATCCCTTGCGGGGTAGGCAGAGCGTTAACGGCCGCAAAAATACGGCCACTATCGCCACGTCTGACATTTTTGAGGATTGTTTTCCAAGGTTGTTACAAAAAACATATGTATCACTATAGTGACAGGTTGTCAGCCTGTCGCCTAAAAATTGTAATACACCAATACTGTCGAGTCCCTTAGTCACCTCTTACGACACCCGCGGGAAGGATATGGGGTGATGCTATTCTATGCCGGCATCACACGGCCAATTTACTCACTCTAAAAAAACAGAGTCCCTAATGCTTTTCCGTTTTTAGCTGTTTTGAATAAAAACTACTTACGTTACGTTACGTAACTACCTACATATACATTTTACACAATGCAAAGTTATGGATACCTATTAATAATTATTTGAGTATTATTTATGTCCACTTGTTCTGGTGAGATCAAAAAATACACAGCATCACACAATATTAAATCTAAGATGATCCCTCCTTACGCCAGTCATTTTGGAGATCCGCGGTTAAGAGTTGTAAGCATCATTTGCGACGTGTAACGTCGTGTGAGTAGGTAACGCACGTTTAACGTTCGAGGAGCTCAGCACGTTGTTAGCACAAATCGAGGCCATACTGAACTCCCGTCCATTGACTCCAATTTCAATAGATCCAGATGATTATCTCCCTCTTACCCCTGGTCATTTTCTGGTTGGCCGTCCACTGACAGCGCCTGTCTGCGACGAAGACATCAGCTGCGTACCTGCCAATCGCCTGACACGCTTCCAAAAGATCGAACAAGTCCGTCAGTATTTTTGGACTCGCTGGTAGAATACGTCTCAGAGTTGCAGACTAGAACCAAATGGCGAGAGAGTCAAGACAACTTACAGAAGGACACGATTGTCCTCATGAAAGACGACTACGAATTTTCAATGTAGTATAAACCGTAACAAAATTATACAAGTACCTACTGTTAACGAATGGTGATGCAAATGTCAGCTATTGATTACCTACAGGTACTTAAGTCGAAACGAATATCCGAATTGGGTACCTAATGCATTTTTAGATTGTTTACTTTAAAAGAACATCTATAACCTCACACATATAGCATTTTGTACAATAAGTTGACTCCTAACGCCATCTGTCAAAAGTGTTGGAAGTTTTTAAGACTCTACAATTTTCACAAATCTCTGAACATTCTCCAGCTACGTTGGCGTAGCTATCTGCTACGATAGAAAATTACAGATTTATCAAAGTCCAGAACAAAAGTAAAATATTGTAATGAATATAAAACAGATGACCTAGTGAGTAAATATAGGATATATGGTCGCAAGCTGAGCTGAGAAATGGATCTCACACGAACGCGAGCCGACTCATTCAGGCGAGACCAAATTGCATGCTGTTTGCGTGTTTAGTAGTTCGACGTCTTTTAAACGTCCTGGAGCCTGGAGCTCATTATTGCACTGTTTTGAAACTATCACCCCATTCATTTTTATCCGAGAGTGTCTTATGAGGCGGGGGGATAAATCAAGGGAACGAACAGTAGTGTTTCGTAAGAATACAACGCCCTGCTTCATGCTCGCCCTGATGGGCCAATAGGCAAATGCTTACAAGGCGTGGGGAGTTCCAGCAGTAGACCACTGCGATGGAGTGGATAATATTCTGGCTCTTCTAACTAGGTATACTGAGTTTACTGTGTTCGAGAATCTAACTCTTAGTCTAAACATTACCTGCTAAATACTTTTATTAATTACCTATATTTTGATATTAGCGTAATTTTATTCCATATAGCGTCTCTCAGCAAAAATGTTATCCCCTGAGATTACGAACGCACCCCCGCCGCGCGGACCCGCCACGTGCGGGTAGACGGTAGAGTGTATTTTGGCGGCGGCCCGTGCGGTCGAGCGAAACGGGATGCCGCGTTCCATTTTCGAATCTTAATTTTCGCTGTCAGATGATGAAGTTTTGTTTTCAATTATGACATAAATAGTGATGTGCACGAGACGATTTGTGGATTGTGTTGGTTGGTTGAAAATATTTTTATAATAAATTAGAAAACATGTAAGAAATCCTGATTCATCGCGCAAAATTTTTAATTAATGGCACAAAATGAAGTAAATGTGATTACATTTTTTTTAAAAACGATTGCCTATATTTTTTATCAGCATTTTAAAAGAATTTCTAGTTTTAGGAATTGAGTCCGTCTTTGTTGGTACATTGCGGTAGGAGCTTTCTGAAACTTTCATAGATTTCAATACAGAGGACCCCGGGCAAAGTGAATAATGGAAAAGTTTACACTTAGGTACACACACCTATTTCTTAAAACAAATAAAATATGCGACCGGTGCGATATGACCAGACCAAATATGTGTATATGTTTGAGTCTAATGATCTCGATTTAGCTTGATAGGGTATGTTTATGTCATGTTTTATTTCGTAATTGGCCAAGTAAGTATGCCTATCTTTTATTTTTCATGTGCTTTGCGACTTTATTTTTTTATTTCCATTTAAAATTTTAAAAATATCGTATCTGATTAAATTTGTGTTTTTAAACAAATATTTAATACCTATATTTTCTATTTCCTGTAACTTACATATTATCTAATATTCAGGTTCTCAGGGATAGGTAATGTATTAATCAGATGCCATAGAAAATATTAACAAAAAAATTGAAGAATCCAAAATTTTTGGTATGTCACCTTCATTCCAATAACAAAAATGAAAACGCTATGAACGTTTTATTTAAAATCATACTTCAAAGTCTCATTTTATTTAGACCCATCCTTTCATTTTACTCAAAAGTTCAAGCCAAGCGAATATAAGTTGATATACGAAATTTTAGTTTTTCATAACTGAACATATCCAAATAACATTTTACTTACATTTATTTACATTACACGATAATGTTGATATTTTCCGTTATCTAGTACTCATTCGTCTACGTAAATCACCCAAATATTTTAATTAGTTAACAATTTTGCACCTGCCCGGGTTGCCCCTACATACATACAGAAATGACACCTTCAATAGTAAATACATGGACATATGTATAAGAAACAAGAAACACTTGGAATGTAAACGAATACCACATGTAATCATGATATGGCTCCGTCTTGTTAGGATACCAGTATCAGGTGGCATGTAAGAAAGACACGATAGAATAACATTGTATTTAATTTCATAAAATACTTTTTGAAAATATGCATTTGGCCTGTGTCGGTACGATTAAAGCTCAAAGTAATTTATATACCTATGGGTATTTATATGTACAAAATTATCATTTTTTTATCGATATTGGCGCTTGCTAACAACAATCAAATTAATTAAAGATTTGCAACGGTATATTGGGTGTTTTTTTTTTTAAGTTTTGCTTCGCGGTAAAGTTGTAAAAAAATTGTAGGTACCTACAAACATTTACATTTGAAAGATGTGAATCGTCTAAACGACACAAATTAAAGCAGTGTTATTATTATTTTCATTATATCCGCAATTAACATTATGTCCTTGAAGAATGTATGAAAGGAATTTAAGATAGCTACCAAAAGTACAGAAAGGCAGCACTTTGCGGATATCTAATCTAAGTTGTGTCTAACAACATACGTACATACAAATAAGTATTTCGTAATTAACAACGTAACAGCAATCCCACGCAGCCGGAGTTCTAAGGTATCAGAAAACTGAGCCCCTTGTCACAATCGATCGACTCTGACCGAACCAACCGTAAAATATACCTCAAAATCGAGACCTGGCCATCTGTACCCAACCGTCTAGCGCACGATTAAGACGTATCTCTAATCATTACGGAAATGGCTAGTTAACCGATCGAATTTAAAAAGTATAAACGGTTTGAAAAAAAAAACTTAGTGATGCAGCAGTGTTGTTAATACATTTATTTACATTCGAAGCAGACCAAAAATAAATAGATCATTTATGTGTGCGTAGTTTTTGCAAATTGTTAGCATTTAGCAAGCTCTCTCACAACTATATCTCTATGTAGCTAGTAGCTACCTACTTAAAAATAAGTGGCATTGAATCAAATAGTTTATTTGCAATTGCTTAAATGCCTACAAATGCAAAAGAAAGGAGTTCGCAGCTTAAAGTTACTTTAATTTTTTTTTGTGTCATTAATGAAAGGCAAAACTAAATGTCATAATTTAAAACTTCCTCATTAAGAAGCTTAACCATTAAAAGTTCCATTCTCGTGAGAAATACGGTATAGTAGATGCACCTGCCTCTATCCGACCGGAAAAGCCGTGGTCAAACACCGGAAAATCGTTCAAAAACCGGCGAAATTACTCCAAACGAATCGTCTTTACAAAGCCCAATCGAACTTCCAGCGATTTTCAAGCTACTTTCACGGTGCTCACTTGTTTTTTCGTGAAACCATTAGTGCATTGAAATTAACCATCGTGGATTTGACAAATAATCGGGCTTAGATTAGGTACTTAGTTATTTTTTTTACCAAATCCGGCTTTTTTAGTTGTTTTATTGAAAATCTGCGTTGTGATTCGTCGAGATTGAACCGATCAGTCGTGAAGATTTTGTCTTTTTAAATCAGTCATTGGTGAGATTTCAGGAGAAGATGGTCGAATAAGCAAAGCATAATCAAATCACATTAATTCAGCATTGTTTCAAGTCAGGGGTTTGCGCTCGTATAACTGGCGCAGAATAGAAAATTAAAATTATTTAATATAATAGTTTCATTAATTATGAATCATGCAAACATCGATGTCGAAAAATCAATAAAACAGTGACGTTACGGCACCACTTATTAAAATTTTGAATTTCGAATAAGACAATGACGAATGGAAGTGTTTAAAAGTGCAAATACTAGTAACTGTGACTCAAAAGTGCCAGATATTGTAAAGAACAGTTAGTGCTACTGTCCAAGCTGGAGGGCCAGAGCAAAGCGACTTTTGCCGCCCTTTTCGGGCTGAGGGCCGGCGGCGGGGTTGACCTTTCCGCCGCCTACAGGTACAACCAAAACATGATGGAATATTACACATGTGAGTATTAAACTACGTATTATTCATATTAGATAATAAAAAATTATGATTTTGACTATGATTTCGACAAGATTTTACCTATTTGTGGCTATTGCGAACCAATTTATTTTGAAATAATAATAATTATGTTACTAGTTACGCGGACACAATGACATTGTGCTATCCAAAATTGAAGACTTTCATACAATAGCATTAAAAAATGATGCGATTTTTTAAATACCCTAATCTAAGTATCCAGTAAAAAATAAAATAAGAATTATTAAAAAATATATTTTAATAATGGCATGATTTGCGTGTATGTAGGTATGCATTTAGATGGTTTGGGAAGGTGACTAGGTATACATTTTACTTATGTTTTTGTCATTTAATACCTACATATGTTTGTGTTTTCTGTTTTTTTTCTGCTCTAAACAACTACCTAAACATATTTTTACAAGATCGTTTAAAGTAAAGTATCTAGAGATAAATATATATAAATAGGTAAGTAGTTCTATGACCTTAGTACTTCCTATTATATATTCTGTGGTTCTATTGAATTTATGATCATATAGGTACATCTGTATGCTATGTTATCTAGCCATCACTGGCCTAGCCCTTTATAACTAAAGTGAATATTTTTTTAAATACTAATACTCACCTCACCCTGTATTTTTTATAAGTACCTAGGTAATTATATTTTGTAAAAGATCTTACAAGAAAGCTTCAAAAACCTTTCCAATAAAAAGCTCTGTGAGTCCCGAATGTCATTATGTAAAAACAACGACCGCCTCATCCATAACGAGATTATCATAACGACAACGATAAACATAAAAACCGCATACAATCATGCCTCTATAAAATACCTCGTAACATCACATCTGCGAGGCTCCGAGATTCACAATCATAAAACACCCAAAAATTCCCTCCAAATTTGAGATCGTTATAGTGTCGGCCAATGGCGTGGCGAGGTTCACGCGAGAGGGCGACCAGCGCGCGCTTATTGGTCGCCGGGTCTGTGGGGCGTGGCTGGCTGGTGTGCGTTCGAAGTTCGAATTTGCGAGCATGCGTTGTTTAATTGAGCCCGTTGTCTTGTGTCGAATATGGTAGCAAATTGGAGAGAATATCTGGGAAGTGTACTATAAAGGGTTATTGCAGAGACAAAATCTATTTATGAGGGAGGCTCATACTGAAAGCTGACTAATTATCTAGTTGTATGCTATATTGTAACATAGCTACATTTGTCAAGCGTAGTTTTGATGGTCCCGGGGCTAAAAACATTGAGCTAATAAAAACTAGTTATACGTAGCTAGGTACACTGAAACTAGTCAGCTTTTGATAATAATAATATGTATTTTAAAATCGTAACTTATGAAATAATAACAGTAATAAATATCTGGAAATAAATTCCAAAGTCAATGTAGCAAAATAACTTCGTTTTCTACCATTTGTACTTCCTACTTACGTGAATTCCATCAAATCTTTAAAAATATACCATAATTGTCTACCCTAAAACATAAAGAACACCACAGAACTATTTTGAAATAACACTACCGAAACAATTCAAAACTCATTAAAGTACCTACAACTCAAAACTAAAACGAACACAATAAAATTGCTCCAAAAAGTTACTTCCTCACAAAAGAGTATGACAATATAAAATGTAGGTACCAACGTGTATGAGTCAACAGTGCCATAGATCACAAAATGACATCAGCACTGTAGACTGTAGAGGTGACATAGGTACTCAAGCCTATTTAAGAACACAATACAATACCCGCAAGATGGCGCACCTGCCTTTTTAAGTGTCCCAAGGCAAAAGTTTTGAGCATCACGAGCCATAATTATATTTGTCAATGGTATTCTTGCAAGAAATTGAACAAGGATAATATCAGACGTACTTGGTCCATAACTTCCTTATCATCATTATCCTTACCTTATCCCGTTCTCTGTCGGGGTTGGATACCTACCCTAGGAGATTTAACGTAGAACCAAGTTTTTACAGAGCGACTGCCATCTAACCTCTGCAACCCAAAGGATAACCTGGCCCGAATCCTGACATCGCAAGGCGCATTCAAACATTTTTTTTTATGCGGGGTTTATGTCACGATGTCTTTCCTTCACCGTAAGAGCAATCGGTATGTAGGTACGTGAGTAAAAACACATAGTAGATGGCGGGGAGCGAGCTCGGGTCTCACATCCGTATTTTTCTCAAAAATGGAATATCAACAACAATTTTTATCGTATTTTTTGCCGTGTGATGCCGGCTTAGAATAGGATCACCCCATTTCTTTCCCATGACTGACGTAAGAGGCGACTCAGGGACTCGAGGGTTTAATATGTAGGTATTACAACTTCAGGAGACAGGCTATCAACCCGTCACTACATTGATCCGTGACCGAAATCGGTCGGAGGAGGATATACTCCATTTTTCAGACGCTTGTCAGACGTGGCGATAGCGACCGTATTTTCACGGTGGTTAATGCTCTGCCTACCCCGCGCGGCGCGTGGCCGTAATGCGTGTTATGTGTAAGATGTAGGTAGGTTTATGTTTAACGGAAAGGTATTTCCCCACACTAGGTAATGCCACAAATCGGCACCTAGTTATGGCCACGTCTTGGGAATTTTCCTTGGACCTCTTAAAACCGGACACCCTATATTATTACACTTATCTTCACACTTATGATTACCAACATCACCAAACATGAATAGCTATTTACTCTAATTATGTGTCAAGACGCTTTTAAAAAAAGAAAGTAAACTTTAAAATATTATGTAGGTAGCTATTTGCAGGATTGACAGTTTAGGTACCTAAGCACAAGCGTGTACGTAATATGAAACGAAATTACCTACGTATAGGAACTG
Organism: Keiferia lycopersicella; assembly: GCA_029255805.1. Classification (NCBI taxonomy): domain Eukaryota; kingdom Metazoa; phylum Arthropoda; class Insecta; order Lepidoptera; family Gelechiidae; genus Keiferia; species Keiferia lycopersicella. The sequence continues at coordinate 333,816 of JARACZ010000014.1, read as the reverse complement.
ACACACGCACACAAGTAAATGCTCGTCTCATATTATGTCACGGTAGGGCTGTCAGGTTTCATTTTGCAGCTGGATAAGTGTAAAGGTCATGAAATCAATAGATACCTACTCGTAAGCTTAGGTATAACTTCAGTAGGTTATTGTTTATTGTGACTGTTCGTAGACAATAATTTTACTGTGTAGGTAACTGTTTAGTTGCGTAAACAATTAGGTACGGTCTCGTGCCTAAGTGATATGACTTTTATAGGCATATTAAGTAATAAAAATATTTTTAAGGCTGTAAGCGACACAAATAAGAAAAAAACGTTTTTACTCGCGATTTGTTCTTTAACATTGTGTATATTTTTTGTAAAATACTCATTCATAACGCTGTCCAAGACGTATCCATTAGATTAAGAAGATATCTAGATAAAGCGCATAGAGCGTAGGTATTTATGTAGATAATCTTGACAGGACCTAGGAATTTATCTCCAATCAGAGTTCACTAACCCTACAGCGCATTAGCATACACAGACGCACATCACACACAGCAAGCCTCCACACCACACACACATGCACCACACACGCACACGCGCGCATCTCGTCTCTGATAGGACGGCGCGCACGCATATCGTCGGCGTACTGTGAAAACCTCGTAAGTACAAAAAACCCAAATATTTTTTTATCTACGTTATGGCTAGAAAACCTCGGAACGCGTCGTTTGACATTAGTCCAATTTTAAATACAACACTCCTAGCACCATCTATTGTGTTTTATGAAAACCTCGTGCGGATGACGAGACCGCCATTTTTTTGTGAGAAACTTGTATCCGCATTCGCAAGGTATTCAAATGAAAGATTTGCTTTGGAAAAGCTCGTTTATGCATATAAGCCAGGTTAAAAAGACTACCATCTGTGCGGAGTCGGATGCGGACTCCTTGGGAAACAGTATTTAGGACTTCTTTGACTACAACTGCAAAGTACAAGGCGAACAGTGGGCGCTAAAACACATCCTTGTTTCACCCCACAGGTGACGGGGAAGAAATCAGACTGTTCACCGTCTTTGAGGCGGTTCTGTAAGACTCTGGCAAATACTTTTCCAGGGACTGACAGCAATGAAATACCGCGATAAGAGTTACAGTCAGAACGGTCACCCTTGTTCTTTTACAGGGCACAAATGCGAGACACTTTGAAGTCCTCACCCTCTCCTCCTCACACATTCGAACGAAAATGAAAATTTCCATACCGATGTGTGCAACTCTGTACCACCATATTTAAGTAGTTCACCCGGTATAAGGTCAATACCAACCGCCCGGTTATTATGCTACTGTCTGATGGCAGTAACAACCTCGTCACATGACAGGGGCTCGTCCAACTCCGTGGCTAACGGGAGTTGAGGCCATAAACTGATATTATGCAGATCAGCTGATCGATCTACGTTGAACAAGTTGTGAAAATGCTCAGCCACACGTTTAAGTACATCCTCCTTGCTGGTCAGGAGGTGCATACCGTCTAAAGACCTTAAAGGTACTTTTGTACGGAAGGACGCACCAATCTGCTTACGCACTTCACTGTAAAACTCACCAAGCTGGTCTGTATCGGCGAGCCACTGCACTTGACAAGCCTTGTCCTGCCACGACTTGTCTTTTATTTGTCGAGACAGCCTGCGTAATTCTTGGTCACTCTCTTTGACCACCGCAACACTTCCACCTCTTCGATTATGCTGTCGCAGGAGCTGTCAATGTTTGTCGAATGCTGCTCTAAGAGCCTCGCTATTGTCATCAAACCAGTCTTCACTATGCCGGTCTTTAGTACCCAAAGTAGCAGAAGCGGCTTCTATGAGATGACATGACAAAGCTCCCCAAGCAGCACTGACATCACCTGTTTCAGTTATTGGCGACGGCTTTTCAGTTAAGGCTTCTGCATATTTCACCCTAACCTCGCGATCTTTCAGCCTATCCACGTTTAAACACGGAGGCTTCTTCACTGTGGATCTGCGAGGTCGACGGAGGCGGAGTCGTAGCTTAGTGACAATTAGTCGATGGTCAGTCCAACAGTGAGCGCCACGCATGACTTGCGTATTATTCAATAAGCAACTTTAATATTAGTAGAATTCCTGGTTATGTGTTAATGGTTAAGTAAGAAAGGCTGATTGCTTTTGGCGTAATAAGTACCTACTTCCTTAATGTTCTGTTTTGATTTTGATCGTTAGATTTTGATCCTTAAATTACGTAAGAAGTCACATTTCAGACTGATTTGTGATTCGTTTCTCAGTATTATGCTTATTAATAACGTACTCCAAAAAAATACAAGCCATTTTCTATTAACTTTATTTACATCGCCGATGACATTTACATTGTTTTTCTGTATATTGCTGACAGATCATAAAGTAAATCACAATAATTTATGTTCTGACTATAGGTTTAAGAACAATTAAAAAGGCTGATTACTTTGTAGTGAGTAAAGTTTAAATAAAAATGATAATTGTGATTAAAGGCATTGTTCTTTTATTGAAAACCTTGTAAACTTTTGCAAAAAGTACTATGTTTTTCGAGACAACCTCTCAAGTCACATTATGCACTTCTTGGACAGGAATATTTAAAAATAGTAAACACAATCAATGCTTATTGCACACATAAACATAATACAGTCAGGTGTTTAAAAAAGTTTAGTACAAAATTTTTCACCAGGAGGTTTTTTGCTTGTCCTGTAAAATTGTGCTTAAAGTACATACGTGGTTATCACAGTACGCCGACGATATATCACGGCAATCTTTTGAAACAAGTTCTTAGTAATTTGTGGAGTTGTGGAGATTTTAGAAAGGTGGTTCTGTTGCAACCTGCCTACCTCGTTGCGCCCAACCTGTTTATATTATGGTTATGTAAAATTGTTTCGATATACAGTGTTGTTAAATTATTAAAGCTAGTAAAGATAAAAGAACTTGATTCAAGATTAACCAGCGCACGTTTTAATAATCACAGGGAAATTTAAATAGATAATAACGTTTTGGTTCGAAGTTATGACGTAAACAAGTAGAATTTGCACACATCTCTACGTAACATGTACCTAGGCAGCATGACATAACCATCCTATTAATTATCTGTTAATCTGGATTGCATATCCATGATAGCTGTGTTGTGATTTATTTGGAGTACTTTTGATCGTTATTCTTTAGAAAAAGCAACAATGTGAAGTAAAAAAATACGGTACCTATCTAAATAGGTAACATACAAACAGAAATTCTTGATGAGAGCGTGGATTACTTATCATTTATCATACTAGGTACCTATCTGTGAAATTATTTCAATACTGACTTTATTAATAAATATATATAATTTAAAATTTGAAAGGTGTCAGTTAACGATTCAATCATCAGATTACAGTTTCAGATGACGTTCTAAATTACTTAATAAAATAGTAGATTATGTACTTAGGCATATAACCTATCAATAACAACCGAGGTTTTTTAACGCCTGAGCGGAGCGAGGGCGGTACCTTTCCGAGGTTGTTATTGATGTTACATCCGTGGTACGTATACTGCTTTACATATCGAATCAAAAGTGAGTAAAATAAAGCGATAAATACAAGAAAACGATCCATAAATGATGATTGTATCGTCTGGTATTCAAATTGCACCACGAAACTTTTTTTCTATGATTGAAAAATATTGAAATAATATTAAAGAAAAGTATCCTAACATAAAGATGATTTTTTTTTTATCATAGGGATATTAGTCATTTTTACTTTTGTTATTGTCATATTGAGTAATAATTCGACAAACTCATTTGTTGAGGTTATAAAAATACAGATTAATAGTAGATTACGTACTGAGGTACGTAAGCTATCAATAACAACCGAGGTTTTTTAACGCCCGAGCGGAGCGAGGGCGGTACCTTTCCGAGGTTGTTATTGATGTTACATCCGTGGTACGTATACTGCTTTACATATCGAATGAAAAAAGAGTAAAATAAAGCGATAAATACAAGAAAACGATCCATAAATGATGATTGTATCGTCTGCTATTCAAATTGCACCACTAAACTTTTTTTTCTATGATTGAAAAATGTTGAATTAATATGAAAGAAAAGTATCCTAACATAAAGTTGACATTTTTCTGATCGTCGGGATATAAGTCATTTTTACTTTTGTCATTGTAATATTGAGTAATAATTCGACAAACTCATTTATTGAGGTTATAAAAATACAGATTAAAAATATAATTCCTGCGTTCAAGCAACACAATTCGTAGCGGCCAGTTCGAAATTTAAAATCGTATACAACTAATTGGATGCAACTCCTATTAAAAAGAAGAAGAAATTGATTTTAACTTTTTAATTGCCGCGATTCTATTGGTTCTTTTTCTAGTTCCATATTTAAAATTACTTACAGGCTTAGTTTTAAAACCTCGCCTGTAAGTTGAACTTACAGGTCGTGTTTTTTGTCAGTAATGACCTACTTTTAGAGCATGAGATATGTAAAAATATAATTCCTGCGTTCAAGCAACACAATTCGTAGCGGCGAGTTCGAAATTTAAAATCATATAAAACCAATCGATGCAACTCCTATTAAAAATAAGAAGAAATTGATTTTAACTTTTTCATTGTCGCGATTCTATTGGTTCTTTTTCTAGTTCCATATTTAAAATTACTTACAGGCTTAGTTTTAAAACCTCGCCTGTAAGTTGAACTTACAGGTCGTGTTTTTTGTCAGTAATGACCTACTTTCAGAGCATGAGATATGTAAACGTTTTTTAATATTCACCTACTTGAGCACCTACATACTTTATAAATTTTAAAATACAGGCCGGAAAAAAGTAAAAATTAAAAACATAAAAATAGCTTTCGGGCACAGAATAAAAGGGCTTTCCAACAAGATGGCGGTCCACACAATGGCGGCGGGCGCGTATCCGGCCGGTATGGTAATGCCGCTTCCTCGCTCGGACGATGCTCTGTGTCCGTGATTCATACGTAAAAGTTGCACAATAATATTAATGGATAACCACGCAAATAACTAGACAACGTCAATGCATAGTATGACCCGTTAAATATAAAAGATAAACCATTTCTGTCAAACTACTGATTAGACTAAAAACTCTCAACTATTGGGATGAGAGCACTCCACGATTTTAATTGCCTTTACCATGACTCTACCGGGTAGTGACTGGACGAGATAATAGGTAGAATATGTAAAATATTTTCAGTATGATTCAAGACCAGCTGGAGTCAAAAAACTAAATCTGTAGGCATGCAACTCATGAATGTTGACGAATGTCCTAGAAGTTACGCTAGTAACATATAAGTATTGTCATTATGATATTTCATTTTCATTGTTATTATCTACATAGGAGCCTTGCCACAATAATATAGGATTTGAAGGCGTGTCTAGCGTTTTTATTGCATGAAATATTTTTAAACATGCGTTTGACACTAATCTAACTATTTGTGATAAAACCCATTTTAGTCTCATAGTTATCTCAGCTCAGCAGTCGTTAAACCTGCTGCTGCAAGTTTTCAAGTAAAATTCCCCAAGATGATAAAATCAAATCGCTTCAATTAACACTTGTCGATTACAAAGTGAACTCCACAATTTTATCAAAATTTCTAATGAGGAATCACTATATATAGTGAGTATCACTTCCATCAAGGACCCCTCGTCACGCTGAGTGCACACCCACTCATGGTTCACGTACGGGATTGTGCTGTGGGGTGCGCGTGTGACGGTATGTGTCTCGTGTGTAGGAATTCCTGCTCAATTTGACTCAAACTGTTGTAAAACAGCTCCAGTAGATGGCGTTGATATTTATGTTGGTAATAGAAAATTTTCTAGCCCGTTTTTATTAACTCAAATGTCAAAATATCAACATAGCGCAGCGCCATCCTGGTACGGCATTATAAACTAGCTTGAGATCTGTCGGATGCAGGCAAACAGAAAAGTCTCCATTGAGGAAAAGACTGATTATCTTAAAAGAGGGTTTATAATGGAAGTTTTTTTTTCAATGTAGCATTCTATAAAACACAACTAATTTTTTTATGTTTTCGATGATCAATAAATCAGTTTTGCCAAAAATATAGCCAAATCTATATTTTCCAAATTAACTTAGAAAAGATAGTCGTTTTATTGTAAGTACCCTTATTTTTAGGGTGTGCTTGTAGTTTGATATCGCTTATACCTTAAACCCCAAAGTTTATAAATCCAACACAGTGGGGTCAGTCAGGTTGAATTATAAATTAACGCGTATTTTTGTGAGGGTCAATCGTTGCGTGACGTTTCGTCCTTGCACCTGTACTATTATTAAATCATCAACTATTTATTATTTTGTTATTGGTTGTTTACATAATTTGATAACATTTGGTTTTGGCTTCTCAGCAGCCACTTCTACTTTGAATTGAATAAAAATATACTAGCTTTGAATTTAAACCCTTAAAAATCTTTGAATATTTTCATACTCAAAATCAAAATGCTCGATCAAACCACTGTTGGCCGCGAACCAATCGGAAGGTTCAACGAATCACAGCGCACCGAACCCAGTTCTGAATTTAAATTTGAAATGGTTTGCAGAGAGGAAGCGGATACAGTCCCCTCCAACGTACAAAGGTGAACGCACACTTATCCGCATCAGACGAACCGAATGAATAGAATTTTAGAATTTCCTTATATGAAATCCTATGAAACTTAGCACATTTGCCGAATTCGACCGATTCGATTCGAGCAAATTTGCAAGGTTTCATAATATTACATATAAGGGCTTCCAAAATTCGGCTCGTTCAGTTCGTATAAAGGTGAACGAAAACTTATCCGCACCAAACGAACTGAACAAACCAAATTTTAGATTCCTTAACCCCTCGAGTGAGAGCATTGGAAAATCAAAGATGGCGCTCGTGCGGGGTCCCGTGCGGGTGTCGCCCACTTGACTCGACTCCGATCACATAAACAAAGATTTCTCCGAAACTAGTGAACGATAAGCTTAGTATGTTATGTTCCCACATTCGTCATGAAACAAGCTAGCTCTTTGTTGAATAATATAAACATCTGAGACTGTGAGCTAGTGGCACACCCTATCTAAAGTAGTAGCTTTTATTTTTAACCGGATTTTTAGTTCATGAACTAAGATCTACTAAATTAAACCATGTTTTAAGGAAGTCATTTGTTATTTCATGACACAAATTATCAAGCTACAATAATTCAATAGAACAAGGTACACACTCATAATTTTTTTATACAGTAGGAGCAAATAATCTTTGAGCCCTGATCTACTACTAAAAACCGCAAAAGAAAGAATGAATTTATGAGTAAAATAACTATGACACCGAGTTTTTTTTGTGCACAGACAATAACTCTATTCATCCTACAATCGATTTCATTCATTCATTTACGGCTGCGTTCAGTAAAATGAAAAAAATATGAAGAAATGTGAGCCAACAACTCACCAAGCTGAATCAGTCGTGTGCGCACTATAGCGCCTTTTGACAGCAGACTGAACCAGTCTTCTCCGCACTTGACAAGTTATATGAAATTTTATGCAACCTCGCACATTTTCCGAAATCATCCGATTATGTCGAAAAAAAACGAGCGAGGTTTCATAATATGGTAAAGAATTCTAAAATTAGGTTCGTTCGGTTCGTTCGATGCGGATAAGTGTGCGTTGACCTTAAATTGGATTCGATGTCCATTTGAGGGCTCTGACTTTTGATGCGGATTCTAATTAATTATGAACTAGAGTTGGGAAGTCCGAAGTTTGTTTGTGAAAGTTTAGTATGTTAGAATGAAAGAACTTTGTAAATCAAATAAATTGTTAGAGGTACCAAATGGACGTTTAACGTTATAAATTCTAATATTTATATACTTGCCGAAGCATTTCAAATTAAAAAAAAATTAGTTAGAACACACGATAGCAAGATATCTATATAGTTACCTACGCAAAAAATCTTGGCATATGCGATCTCCCTTCTGAAATATTTTTTGTTTCTGTATCATATATTGGCATAATTTATAAGTCATTATGCTAAAAACGAACGATAGGGTAGGGATAAAAGAAAAAAAAAACATTGCTTGGGTTTTCTAAAGTGTTACGGAAAAGACCTGTCAATTTGATTAACTTGACGAATCCTGGTGTAAACAATCGTTCGTGTCTTTTCATGGAATAGAAGAACGCATTTGTTATCGTTTGGTAGAAATATTTTCCCGTAGGTCTCCTAAACCCACCTCCTAAAATTCATATTAAGAAGATCATGAAAAGTGATTTCCCTACTCAGAAAATGTGACGTCAAATTTTTTATCCACAAATAAGGCGTTTTTCTAGAAAACTTGTCGTCGAGTTTGGTTGCCCAGCCCATTCGACTGGAATTTGATTTCACCGGTTTATAGAGTGTATAGTTTTAGCAACTTCCAAAGATGGCTCCCTAAACAAAAACTATCCTGCAGCAAGACCGCTTACAATTTCACTTTCCTTACCGCGAGCCAATAATTTCCGAACACGAAAACTGTAAATATCAAAATATCATCTTACGAGAACACTTTTACCCGGCTGGAGGGAGGGGGCGCCAGGCGTGACCGGATCGATCGCCCGGTCACGCCCCGCGCGCTCGGTCGATACCCGGCCAAGACGGGCAAGTTTGTTTTGATTTTCTGGGTATTGGATATTGGCAGGACCGGGTTACAGGTTGGACGCAATCAATGTAATATTTTAAACACATCACTTTCAAAGCCAAAATATCTATGCTCTGACGGGGGTGTGGCGTTTTCAAGAGTACAATAGCGCTTATCTCAACTGAAAAATCTGACATTATAAACTAGCTCGCTATCTGTCATCTGTTTATCTATCAGATAAAAAAGTCTCTATTCTCGATATTCTTTTTTAAAGCTTTTAATTTAAATATGGAAAGATGCAGAATCGAATTTTTTAAAACTTTTACATATTATGTAAAAGTTTTTAAAAAATTCGATTCTGCATCTTTCCATATTTCCTCGTACTATGATAATTCAAGAAAAATCTAATCTATCTAATTAATTTATCTATCTATATAATCTGATGTATACACAAACAAGAATTGTATCTATCCTCATTCTCCTTGCCTTATCCCTTTCTCCGTCGGCGTCGGCTATACAAGCTGGAGGATTTGACATGAAAATATATATGGGGATACGAGGCCGATAAATCGATCAAGCTATGTTTTATTTTCGAAAATCACTTTGAATGGCAGAAAAGCCCGGATTTATTGTCTCTTATTTACCAATATTTAATGGACGTTGAGGTATGTTTGCAGACACAGGATCTCTGAGCCGTATTTCCGCAGGTGACCCCTCTCTTTCGACACGATCATAAAAAATATTTTTCCCTAAAACTCCTGGTGGATAATGAGAACCGGAACTCGCCTCGTCCGATGTTTCCTTATTGCTCCGTTTTAATTACCAAGGGAGAACGTTAGTGCCAGGTTTTAGTGGAATTTTGTTACAAGTGAGGAAGAAGCTGTGAAAACAGGTGTAGGTAGGTAGATGGAAAATAACTATAAAATAGTGAGCTTATCGGAAGCCAAACGCACGGGAATTAATTTCTTGGCTTCGTTGTGAGGTGATGCTGGACGATCAGCGCCTCTGCTTTCCCGTGGCTCTTGAAGCAATCCTGTATCTGATTATGAATCAGTTTTGATGCATTTCAAGGGATTTTTTTTTGGGGGGACACCGAGTCGTCCAACGACCCGTGAACTCTAGTGTCAGGCGATGAATTTATTTCTTCTTCGCACTACCTACTTCTATTAAAACTCTTGTACGGATTGATCACTTAGATTGGAATTCTTGGTTATTCTTATAGACGGTAAGCTTGCCTATCTTGTCAGCATTATCATTAGCTATGAATTTCTAAAGTATCTGTTTCACCAGGTTTGATTCATGCAGCATCACCCCCCGGTAATTTGGTCTCATCTGGTTTCGCCCGGTGCGCTTACTCGATACCCGCTCATGTCGGGTTCATTCATAACAGTGGACCATCTTCATCAATAAATTCTTTTATAATGACCACTTCTTCAAGGGCATAAAACGTAGATGTATACTATTCGAAAACATCTGTTTCAACCGGTGTGATTGATGCTGTATTGATCCAGTTGTCTTGCTTCGGTGCGCGCCGGTACAATCCGGTTTCGTCTGGTTTCACCCGGGCGCGCTCGATACCCGGTCATGCCGGCTCCCGGGTCCATGACCGGTTGAGCATGCCACATTAATAAATTATTTCGTAAAGACGGTAAACTTCAAGGTCATAGAACTCTTTTTTATTTCTAGACATTCTAGACAGAATTTCAAGATAATTTTACTGTGTTCTCTTTGTTCCCCTAAAAATGTGTATCTGAACACACAGTCCACAAATTACTCGTAAAGTATAGGCAAATTCAGTGTTAGCGAATTCACAGCAACTACTTGTATTAGTCTATTTAAGTGTTTTTTGTAACTAATTCCTGTGTGGGGTACAAAGAATGAGCACAGCACTTATGATGAAGGAAAATGATTTTATGTACTCTCGACAACAAGATGATTTTTCGCAGCTAAGTGACGAGTGACGTGACTTTTTCTTGTGACGTCACGTGTGGCCATAGTGGCGGACTAAGGAGGTCGCTCCACACCTGTTTGGTACAATAAAGTTATTACATACATACATACATACATACTTGTGTAATGTACCTATTTGCCAATTTGTTGTCAAAACTGGAAAATGTTACCGGCTGTCGTTAAAAATATTACCTAAAAATATTTTATGGGATGAACCAGCCCATGAAAATGAGCAACTTTCCCAAAGAAACATAAGTTAAAAAGAATTAAATTTAACTACAACGTTACTTTCATTAAGTACTTAGGCACTTAATAAGTTGTAGTATTAGAATTTAGGTATAAGAAAGGTCATAACATACCAGTGACTTGAACCACCTTTCCATCCTTTTCAATAACATATCTTGAAACCGCAAAAACCTCATGTTCTCCCTTCTTCCAGGTCATGGCGGAGTCAACCAGCTCGGCGGAGTGTTTGTCAATGGCAGACCTCTACCGGACGTGGTGCGGCAACGAATCGTCGAGCTGGCCCATTCTGGAGTGAGGCCTTGTGACATCAGCAGGCAGCTGAGGGTATCGCATGGCTGCGTCTCCAAGATACTGTCGAGGTAAGACCGTGGATGATCATGGAGCTGGCCCATTCTGGAGTGAGGCCTTGTGACATCAGCAGGCAGCTGAGGGTATCACATTGCTCATCTCCAAGATACAGTTTAGGCAAGAGATTTTGACACAACCGCTATATAGTTCTCATACCACGCACATTAAGCTTATAAGCACAAAACTACCAGGGAGCCTATCTTCTTCTTTTTGTGTGGGAGACCGAGTCGTCCAAAGACCCGATGAACCCAAGAGTCAGAATTTTTCAACCGCCTTCTACAAGTAGCAGGCGTCTGACATGGTTGTGTAACGACCGCCATCTAAGTGATCATAGACAGCAACCGGGACCTACGGCTTAACGTGCCATCCGAAACACGGAACCATCTTACTTACGGGCAATCGGGTGGTTCAGCCCGCAATGTCCTAACCAGACTGGGAACAAACTCACAAAGTGATAAATATCAACTTGAGCCTATGAAATTGAAAAACTTTACCCAAGGCCAGAGACAGAGTGTAGTGTTGTGAGGAGTCAACACTGTGGACGATCCAATTCTCTTTATTCTTCTCAACATGTCAGAGAAGTAGACGCGTAGATTTTAATGATGTCGCGTAGCTGATAGCTCCTGCCTGGATGCTCACCAGACACAACTATTTATTTAGTCAATTTCCAAATATTTTTGTTTGGTTTCGGCGTTTTCTGTGTCTCTAATTCCTCTGTACAGCGTGCAGAAAGAAAGCCGAGCGCATCGGCTTATAAAGCCACGAAAAGTCTTGCCTAGGACACTGATTTAATCGTCTGTCAAAGATGGTCACAGATGTATGAGGCCAATGGTGGTAACTTGTTTACAAAGAAAGGCAAAGTTTGTTATTTGTTGATTTATTTTATAATAAATTAAGAAGTATCTAATATTATCAGATATCCTGTTTCCATAGTACGAGTTCTTACATAGTTTTGGGCTAGACGGCGCTGTGTGACTTGTCCAAGACATTTATGTATATAATAAGTAACATATGTACTGCGTGTTCTAATTGCGCATGAGCTGTTTACATCGCCCGACGTTGCTTATCAAGTTAACTGCCTTACAAATCTCAGTTAAACGTTTCTCATTTGCGGTTAGCCGACAGTTAACTGCTGCAATCTAGCTCGGGTTAACTTAACGGCTTCAACTTGAGTTAGACTCTCTTTTCGTGCGGGACACGGAGACGTCCAACGACCCAATGTGCCCTACTGTCAGAATTTTTCAATCGCCTTCTAAAAGTATCAGGCTTCTGATACGGTTGTGTATCGACCGCCGTAGACAATAACCGGAACCTACAGCTTAACGTGCCATCCGAAACACGGAACCGTCTTTCTTACTCTCACCGAAATAGACCATTCTCGAAAAGATAGTCAAAATATTGGCCATATTAAATCAGAAGAATTTAAAAATAGAACTTAAAAATGGTGCGATACTGGCTGGTACAGAAACAAAAGAAAATGACATAAGTGTCCGTCCGTATTGTCTATGGATGTACTAGGAGTACTTATACTATACTAGTAAAGATCTGAGCACGCGCGACTAGTGGGCGGAACGGCACGCACACTACAGTTATAAACAGGTATACACCAGGTATGTGTGAGTGTGTGTGTGTATGTATGTGTGAGTGTGTACGCATAGACTACACAGACGCGTAGTGGCGATGCTAGCGTATATATTTTCCAAGTAAAGTTCCTGAAATTAAAAAAAATTGAGGAGACGAATATGCAATTTATTTTTTTCTAAAGCACAGGTTTCATTAAATCATTCATTACTTCTGATCTGATCAGATCTTCTGATCAGAGACGTTTTAAAGAAAGGTCAGGTGAAGAGTACCCTTAACCGACGAGCATGTATGAAAAGGCTGATGAATGTTGAGGAAGCGAAAGAGGTGTGACAGGGTCGTAGCAAGTGGAAGGATGTAGTCTTTGCCTACCCCTCTGGGAAAGAGGCGTGATAATATGTATGTATGTATCCAAACAGGGATCGCCATATACTATGATGAGGAAATATATGGAAGGAAATGATGAAAAGAATCAGAGCCAAAGCGCTATATGGTGGTATCGTATGTTAGGTGCGGTGTATCCTATAGCGTTTCTTGTAAAAACTAGGTATAAAAAAGTAGTCTTAGATATCTAATATTATATCGGTTATACTATTCTTACAAAATGCTAAGTTTTAATGGAAAAACAAAAAAACAAAACATAAGAAGTAAATGGAAAACATTAAAAATTTAACGATGTGAAAGCTTAAAAATGGAATTTAATTGCAACAACAAATAAATCCTCGACGTTTTGTTAATTTTATGTCGTACCATGATTAATTCATAAGTATGACATGACTATTCGATGAAAGATTCGAAAAATATCTACCTACAGGGATATGCCTTTAGTTTTGTGCCTTTAATATAAAAACGTGACGGTCCTTTTGATTAAAGTGCGTTATTTTTATGAATATGACAAATTTTACTGGAGATATTTTAGTATCTAATTCGGACAATCAATAATTCTGTCATTGTTATAAGTAATTAGTTATTTAACTATCTGAGCACAGAGCAAAAATTATATTTGGGCGGCAACAGCGTGACATCTCTGTCTGTGTATCTGGTGTATCTGAGTGAGTTTCGATAATGAGTAGATTGTATAGGTACAAGTAACCGCGAATACATAGTAAGTACGAGTACTTTGCAAAAATCCCATTACACACCTCAATACTGTGGCGTGATCCCAGTAATCCGATTTTGACGCTTTGGGTACGGTACCTTTGCTTGGTCCGAGATCCCGAGTAGAAATATAAATACACAATTCTTGCTTGTTTAAAAGTTAGATAGATAGACAGATCATTCTAAAAATAGCACACAGGCAGCAATCCCGCAGAAGTCAAAACAAGCACGATGGCAGCAGGAACGGGGCCAGTGCAAATGAATTGAAAGAGCAACGCGACTGTTCCGTGCTGGTGTGACGCCCCGCGCGCGGGGGATAGTGGCGTCCATGGAGCCGGCACGCACCTTCTCTTTTCGTGTGGGACACCGAGTCGTCCAACGACCCAATGAACCCTAGTATCAGAATTTTTCAACCGCCTTCTACATGTAGCAGGCTTCTGACATGGTTGTGTAACGACCGCCGTCTAAGTGATCTTAGACAACAGCCGGAACCTACGGCTTAACGTGCCATCCGAAACACGGAACCATCTTACTTAAGGACAATCGGGTGGTTCAGCCCACAATGTCCTAACCAGACTGGGAACAAATTCACAAAGTGGTAATATCAACTTTGTGAGTGACCCACCGAGAATCGAACCCGGAATCTTCTGCGTCAAAGGCAGTCGACTACCACTGCGCCGCATCGGTCGCCGCACCTGCACGCACCAAAAACATGACTCATGTTACCTTGCTCTGAGCCGTTCCATTCAAGGCTTGAAGTGCAAGCGAGAGCGTGTAAAAAATGACAAAAAGGCGCAATCGTCCTCCGCGTTCGGTGGCGTATATCTATCAAACAAATTTCGAAAAGTGCAACTATTTACATCGTCATCACATCACGTTCAATTATCGTCAGTAAGGACTTTACAGACAATCGATTTTTGAATTTCCTTATAATCCATACTTGCTCAGCAAAAAGATTGCGAATGGTTTCACGAAATTACTGCTTGTAGGTTTTCCTTGGCTATCCTGCTAGGCTAAAATCTAAAATCATTCCCTACCTATATCCACTATGCTGCATTCCATTCTTTCAATCTCAGTTGCATTTTCCACGAATCCCGCCCATCCACTCTCCCATGCCCATCCCTAGCGGTCACTTTTCAATTTAAAACAGACAATGGATCCCCCTGCACTTTCATTCATTCATTGTTCCATTTATAACGAAATTATTATCATGTATCAGTATAGCAGTGGTCCAGTTCAGAATTAGGTTGCGTGTACCGGGCTATCGTGAATAGATTATGGCTTTGAATTAATATGGGATAGGTAGATAACGGGATTAAATAACAAAGAGTACCTCATTGACCTAAATGTTCTATGTGTTATATCAACGAAGAATATGAGCTAAAAATGAGCTTCGTTAGTAGAAAACATTTAACTTCATATATGTGTAAGTTTTATTCTAGAATGTTCTCTTGCTTTATATGAGCTACTGGCTATAGACACAGCAGTATCCCTCAATCTGGAAATGTAAGAATCTTGCTTGAACATCCGAACGGTTAATATATTACGTCAAAATTTGACATCGCGTGGCTTGAACATGTTTTTTTTACCAAGATCTATTGTTGGTCAAACGTACAAACAACACAAGATTCAATAAATCTGAGATTCAAACAAAGACTAGACTTTACGAAACAAAGACCACCTTTTTATTTGTGGTATCAACAGTGATATACGGACGGAAGCGCCGCCGTCACGCTTTCTGCGCCCGCGCCGACAGAAAAACAGCGGCTAATTATTAAACGGACACAGGACGGCGCGGTGTGTGCCGTACTGGCTGAACTACTTTCATATAATGCGGCTTCCTAGTTGGTTTTGGAACTTCCACGATGAGCTGATCAAACATAGTTATAGTGAAAATAGTATGGCAACTGTCTCCGTTTTGGACATAGTTTTATTAACCTGTAAAACAGTGTACTTTGTGATGATGATGGTCAATATAGTTGTTACTGCAACAATTTGGCAGAGATTCTTCTTTAGCCTGTTGTAAACATACTTACTATTTAATATGTTTGGTTCAACTGCCTTGCTTTTGCGCATAATATTTTGTATTGTCACACAAATGGCTAACACATACGATGGTCAAAATGTCTGTAAGACAGTTAGTTTTGTTATTATGTCAATCATGAAAGCCTAAAAGGCTTTCGTTTGATGGTCTTCTCTATACCAATAAAAAACAAATAAACATAAATGTTGGCTATGTACATCATCCAAATATTTCGTTATTGCTCGAGATTATATTATATTATAATCTCGAGCAATCATGATAATTTTTTGATTATTCACAACTCCATTCAAATTGATATTATAGTATTAAACCAACCCAAAATACCAACCGTGTGATGCCGGCTTAGAATAGCATCACCCCACATCCTTCCCGCGGGTGTCGTAAGAGGCGACTAAGGGACTCGAGGATATTGGTGTATTACAATTCTTAGGCGACAGTGATACACATGTTTTCTGGAACAACTTTGGAAAACAATCCACAAAAATGTCAGACGTGGCGGTAGCGACAGTATTATTACGGCCGTTAACGCTCTGCCTACCCCGCAAGGGATAAAGGCGTGATATATGTATGTAAACCAACCAAAAGCGCAATTCGCCACTTACGCCCAACACAACCGAATTAAGGCCAATATAAGCTAATATAAGCCAGTATAAGCCAGTATAAGCCAGTGTAAGCCTATTACGATCCCCCGTCCTTATCTAGATCGCCAATATGTTCGACAGACAAATTGGGGGTGGTACACACGTTTGAGCGTATTAATTTGTAAGATGATGCGATATATGACGTTAAGTGTAACCTAAACTAAGCATGCCCTGGGATGCCGGCCTAGAAAAGCATCATCCCCATTTTTTTTCAGTGGGTTGCTAAACCGACTAAAGGACTCAAGGGTTTCATGTATATATTACAAATTTTAGACGACAGGCTGAAAACTTGTCACTATATATTGATGCACAGCTTATCTGAAACGACCTTCAAAATTTTTTCACACGTGACAATAACGACCGTTTTTTACGCCAGGGATATAGGCGTGATATGTGTATGTATGTATGTAGATTAAGCGTTACCTATAAAAGAAGAAAACTTTGAGTATAATATGGACAACTAGCGGCTGAGCCTGCTGCAACTCATATTCCCAGTTCTCCTGGCAAGTATTACACATAAAAACCTTCCTCTTGAACCACTCTGTCTATTAAAACAATTGTATTAAAATCCGTTAAGTATTTTCAAAACAGCAAGTAGGTACTTTGCAAGAAAAAAAACAAAATTGTGCACCAAGGGTGCAGATCGGTTGTTTTAGAGCAGGGATAAACAATTCTGGTCCCACTGAGGGTACATTACGATAATGTTAGCGACTCTGCAACCCTCGTATAACACCCCTGCGACTGGACAGGTCACGAGAAAAGTTTTAATTTTATATATTTACTTTTCTACCGTGCATTTTCCGCTGCGTGGTGCTGGCTTAACATAGCATCACCTCACTATCCGTGGGACTAAGGGAATAGGCAGATTTTTTTTTTGTGTTGGATACTACAATTTCGGCCCCGGGTCATCAAATTTACACCTGTTGGCTTGGCGGGGAGCACGAGCACACCCGGAAATAATTGATTAGTTGTTTATACAACCAGCCCAATCACCCCCTTGGGGCGAGGCTGGGCTTAGGAGTTGTTCTGGGAAGAACGGATCGGTTTGAATCTACCCGGTACTTGCCGGTAATTGCCAAGATAAGGCATAAATGAGGGAATAGGCCTTTCCTGAATGTGAATGCAACATCTTGCATGGTGGGTATGGTAATACTAGTAGACTGTGGTGGCTGTTAAGGTTAAGGTACTGGTTTATGGACAGCTTTTAGAGCTTGGGTAGGTTTAATTTTATTGATAAAAGAGTATAGAAAATGCTATGTGTCGTTGTCGTTACTACAGTTGTCATTTTCTACCTATTTTTGATAAAATTTTCCACATTTTCTTGGGAATCAGACGTCATATCATCAATATAGAGTTTGTTCAGCTCCGTTAATTTTGAAATGAAAAGATATTATTTACATTCTAGAAAAGTTTTCTACTCGTCTGTACATCGATACACTCTCACTTAGGGTGTGATCACACTTGTAATTGACTTATCTCGAGAGCGATTGTGAATAATTCCGACAAACACCCGCGTATGTACGCGCCCTAATGCCAAATTAGTTAAGTGCGGTTCAAACTGGATTACACCGCCTTACACTGGATTAAGGCGGTTCATGAATTAGATTTTTTAACCACTAATATGCAGATGCACTATTATACTTCCATTACATAATTACGAGTAGATACACGAGCGTCGGTGGCCAAGTGGTTAGGACACCGGTCTTACAATCGTAAGACCCGAGTGCGATCCCCATCATGTACTAATGTGTTTTCACGTACCTACCTACATTTTACCGACTGCTCTTACGGTGAAGGGAAAACATCGTGATAAAACTCACATTCAAGTAAAATAATCCAGTTGATATTTGAATGTGTCTTATAAGATTCGGGCCAGGTTAACCTTTGGGTTGCAGAGCTCCCATGGCAGCCGCTCTGCGTTAAAACTTGGTTCCTTGTTGAATCCCCTAGGTTAGGTAGCCGACCCCGACAGAGAACGCGATAAGGCAAGAAGAATGATAAAACTGTATTTTGTATGAAATAAGAATGTTTGGCGTCATACATACGTTGCTGTTTTGAACAGCGTCACAATTTTTATTTTTATTAATTTCAAACATTGAATACCTTACCTATTTAGAAAAATTATGTATGAAGTATGTAATATTTACGGATAAGAATAGAATAGTAGTAAGAGCAATTTCGTATTCCTAGTTTTCTCTAGCATAACTAGTTAACTACATAGCCATGTGCTCTCTACACCGAACATCTCATTATTTTTCTATAACAAAAGCTATTCATCATAATGACTGATCATTCTATCATCGCTTACATGCACAGAGTGAGCAAAAATTTGCCTACACTGCATATTATACAGGGTGTAAAACTGGGTGAACAACTATGTTCCATATAGGTCGAGATTTAAATAAAATATTTGGTCCAACCGACCAATGAATTTGTATGAGAGGTCCAACAATTTTCTCATATTTCGACCTATGTTTCTTGGTGAAAGTTGTTCAGTTTCTTGAGCTGATTCAATCCTTAAAAGGTAATGCAGCATGAGTCATGTTTTTTGGTGCTTGAAGCTGGCTCCATCGAATTACAAGACGTTGGTTGTCGCGTCAATAATATTTAAAAAGTTAGATGGTGACATTGTTTAGTTTATTTTTACATACGATTTGACGTTGGTAAATAGTTGAAGCCGTGCCTAACTTTTTGTAACAACAGGTTTTTTATATTAACACCCTGTATTGGCATGATATCCATTTCGCTGTATAGAGTAGCCCCCTCCCTCGAGGATAGCGTAGTACTTTGTCAGTGACATTATACAAAATAGTGTACTGCTGAGACTGAGTAGCTTTTGAGTTCCAGTTAGTATGTTAAACGAATTTGTGATTTTGTAACTACGCATGTACTGTGTGAGGGAATGTTTGTTTCACAATGATGCATACAAGTAAATATAATAAAAGCTAAAAAAATCTCATAAGTGGGTTCCGAATTCACGATTTGGCTTTTTCATACTTACCGCACAGCATAGCGTTATTTTGACGCAACTGCATCGACAGTGATTGGGCGGTTTTAGTATGTTGATTGACATTTCTAGTAGGGATCTGACAGAGAAAAACGACAAATTTATTTCTTAGTCACAAAATTGATTTGAAGTTAATAATTTCAAATACCTTTGCCAGAAAATAAATAGATTGAAGCTAGCAAAAAAAATCCACCCACCAACAAAAACTCGGTACACATTTCAATTATCATAAATCCTATCAGGAATCGCTTCACAGGCAAAAAAAGCACCATAAATCATACGAAAACTACCCCGTTCCAAACGAAAGGGTAGGGTGTCCAACTAATCGAATTGTCATAATACACTTCCATTATTTTATTGAACATTATTTGAGCTACTGGAATTGTGAATTCGAAATTTAATTTCGGCCTAATGCCAGCTCCCATGGGAGGGGCGTGCAGAATGCCATTGTAGCGACGGGACTGCCCCGAAAAGTGCGATGAAAAGGGGCCACCTTAATGGTGTATTTGGGAATTGACGATCGTGCGCCAATATGGTGTGATTTCGCGATTGGAACGCTCGTGATTTTATTTCTGTTTGAGTGATTGTTGAAATTGAACTGGGTGTAGAGATTGGTCTTTTGGAAAAGCTTTCGTCAGATTGGTGCCTATTGGTGCTCACTGAGTCCCCATAAATATAAAAGGTGTAAAAATATTAGCTGTAAATATTTTAAAGGGTGAATCAGGCCATGAAACTGAACAACTTTCCCCAAGGAACATAGGTCGTAATAATAATATAAAATTAATTGCCTTGATCGGTTGGTAATTTTGTATGGGAGGTCTAATTTTATTTTTATATTTCAACCTATGTTCATATATGCAGCAATTTTTTTTACACCCTGTATAGGTAATATACAGGTGACGTATTTGGCGTTAAGAGTCTATCATGTTTTGTATTTATTTTTTATGTTGCTGATAATGTGATAGGTCACAACACAACTAGGCATATACTCATACAAGAGTATTATTTTTATTTGTTTTAGTTTATTTCTGTCACAAAGTTATAAAACAATGTTTAGTATGTCAATATATATATATATATATATATATACTGATATATATATATATTTAATCAATACGATGATAAATAATAACAGTGACCAAAAAAAGTATAACTCCCTTTTTTCCACTTGTTTTATTTTATTTCTGACATTAACTCATTACTTGCAGTGTGGAGTCCCCTCTGCCAATCTACCCCGCAAGGTACACCGCGTTAAAACCCAAGTGCGTGCCCTATATATTTACGAAAATCTTTCACATCCGCAAAATACAAAAGACAATAAATATCTCACACAAATGATCCAAAGTTAGTTTTCACCATGCGCTTTTTATACCCAGACACCATGCACACCCTTTCTAAAACAACTCAAGACACACCTTCGGTTCTCATAGCTTTATCATTAGGAAAAGTTGCACTTAAAATGGTCATTACACTTTTTTGGATGAATACCTAATTAGGGGCATTAGGGATCTAGTGATACTGAGCTGGCCACATGTGATTTGGGTTAAAGAAGATATTTTTTTCCTTATCATTTCCTTCGATTTTCCACGACCTATCAATCTCACCAGCTGTCTCTCTCTTTCCCAGGTACTACGAGACTGGCAGCTTCAAGGCGGGGGTGATCGGCGGCTCGAAGCCTAAGGTGGCGACCCCGCCTGTGGTGGATGCGATAGCCGCGTACAAGAGAGAGAACCCGACCATGTTCGCTTGGGAGATCAGGGACAGACTACTCAGCGAGGGCATCTGCAGCCAGGATAACGTGCCTTCTGTGTCCAGTATCAATAGGTAAGATGTTCACCATTGAATTCAATATTTTAGTACTTCAGCATTTTGGCACTAAATAGATTCTTTCACTTAGATAATTGAAGGCCTGGCTAGGGTCGAGCGCTAGCGAGACTTTCAATAATTTATATTTTTCTTTGATACATTGATTTAAATTACGAGCGAAACAGATTTACGTCGAAACAAACGCAACAGAAATGATATGACTCTAAAAATCCAAAAACCAGGAATACCGTGATTTAACTCTGCGTATTCGGAATTTCAAATACAAAAATAGACTGATACCAAACATCTTACTCATTCAAAGCGGGAAAATCGCTGTTTTCAATGCCAATCGGTTTTCCAAATAGACCAGAAACAATAGTAAGTATTTATTTACAGTACACTGGCTTGGTCGGTATCGGCAGGGTGTCGACCGGGCGCCGGATGGTCAGACCCATTCTTCGTTGCAGTTCAGTACCCTTTCGATTTGTGATGTATCACTTGAGGATATTTAGCTAATGTGTCTGAGGAGCTGATGATCTTTAAGGCGAGGTAGGTCGTCTTATGTGTCTGATTCATCATTCTCCTTGTCTTATCCCGTTCTCTGTCGGGGTCGGCTACCTAACCTTATGTGTCTGAGTATGTAGGTTTAATAGAATACTTTAACCTACCTAAAATTTTCTCTTTCTTATACTCATACGTAGGTTTAACCGAGCGCCGTTAACTAAATTTATGCTTGTATCATTAGAAATCTTTTATTATAGTTGAATATACGTACTTTTTCTTTTATAAAAATATGATATATGTAGTATAGTATTTTTTACAAAATAACTACAATGTTTCGTTTAGAAGAAGTGACTTTTGTCATTAATGATGCATAAGTAGAAAAATAACAGAGGAAATTAATGAAAACGTAATTTGTATAATAGACTAATTCTAAAGTCAGAAAACACAATCATTAACGGATAAGTAGACCTCGCTACCTAACAAAATAACTATTTTTCTAAACCTCTGAAATTAACAAACGATCTAGAGTGGTTTTGCCATAAGGAACCCAGCCTCTTCCTTTTAGGCGAAGTAAAAGGCATTACTAACCCTTTTATGTAGATGTAGGGCTCACTTTGGTGTGTCACCTTGAGAACGAGGATAGTTTTCAGATAGAGCCATGGAAATAGCGAGTTTACTTTGTAAAGCTTGTTTTTTGGTTTTTAAGCTCATTTCCGAAACGTTCGTTTGCGTTTCATGCGTAAATCTGCTACTCATTATGCTTGTATCACACGTTTTACTTTACATATCGATCCCAACATACCCTCAAAAATTCGATATATTTTACTATAAAAAAACCAAGTAAAAGAAATTCAAAAACGTGAAGTTAGACCAGTCATTTTGCACACAACTAGACTCACGAGCTGCCCAAAGATTCACATTTGAGCACATAGCTTCACTAACTGCGAATCGCTTACTTCGTGGTCCCAAGTAAGGGGTTGCGTGACGGAACGAAGAGCGTTCACCGGAAACGCGTCCCCTCTCAAACAAAGATGGCGGCACCGGAAGTGACGACACGTGCTCCGCGCGCACCGGATATCCTCCCTCGCATCCATTGAATTATTGCCCTCCCATAATAATCGTAGTTGAACTGTCTGTTTCTTATTTTTCCCAAATTCTGGCGGTTTTAGTGCCGCTTTTGTCATAGGAATTGAGGTTATGCTCGTTTATTGATGATTGAAGATTACATCGTTTTTCGTTTACGTTGATGATCTGATTTTCGTTGAGGAAAATGTTACCCTACCTTACTTAATTTATGGTTGTAAGTGATATCGAAGATGTAGGTACGTAAGTCAAATATTACCCCCACTTTTTATTATTCCATATTATCAAACGTTTTTGACGGTCGATGTGGCGCATTCCACCGGAGTGTCCTTATGAAAGATGGTTCCGTGTTCCGGAAGGCATGTTAAGCCGTAGGTCCTGGTTGCAGTCTATCATTACTTAAACGGCGTTGCAGTCTATCGTTCCACAACCATATCAGAAGCCTGCGTCTTGTAGAGGCGTTAGACGGCTCGGTGACCCACACGAAGAGAGACATTAAACCTTCAACATTAAGAATGTTGTACTTAGCTAACTGGTCAAGTCGACCTTTTCGATGATTGTGCTGTAGGCATTGAAGCATTATTATTCAGGTAGTACCTATATTAGTACTTATAATGCGTATATTTGCCTGGTTTGGTCACGACGATGGATGCCTGGTTCTCTGATCTCGCTAACAAAGGCCAAAAACGACACCTAAACATGCATTTACCGGTCTCTAATTCCACCTTCATCTGTAGAACGTGCGGAAAGTTATGCTGCTCCCGCATAGTAAAGAAAAGTCTTGCCCAGAAAATCTCATATCATCTCATCATCATTGGCCTCATACGTCTGTGACAGACCTCATACTCTGATTAAACCGTCTGTCATTTTGTTATCAAATTAAACCTATTGTCCTAAAATGACTACTATATTCAGTTGTCAACACTCTCACTACCAATTTATGGCAGGTTATAACCAACTTAAATTTTCCTATAATTTCGCTACCACTCAAGAGTCAAGAGTGTTGCCCCACACAAATCCCCGTCTGCAATTACGCGTAATGTTGCCAGATTAGATAATAGAACTTGTTAAGCGTTACCTATTAGCTTGTCGCGCGGCTTTGTTTACATAGATTGTGATCGTGCACGCTACCGTTTATTAATTTTTCTTATCTGTGGACACAGCGTTTAGCTTGCCACCTGTCAATTGTATATGAAGGAGAATTAATGAATCGTGATGTTTAATTAATTTTTGGACACATTTTTTAATTGAAATACTTACTCAGTAGAAAGCAATTAAAGGAGAATGCCCATTCCTGTGCTAATAATGAGTCTTGCGTCACAATGAACGATCCGCTATCGCAATTTTGTTATAGCATGTATTTAACGCGGCGACTAATTATCCAGATTCAAGGTAGAAAAAATGATTAAAGTGGATAGTAAATATAATAGGTTGGCAGCGACAGTGAAGTACAGTATAAAGTAAAAAGTGGCAGCGTTAAAATCTATTACAAGCTTTGTTTTAATTGAAACTGGCATCGAGTTTTTCTTTTGTCTACTGAATTTATTGATAAGCGAAGAATTTCCAGCAGCTAAAAAGTAGAAAATAGGCATTAATAAATTGTAAAATAGAGATTTCATATAAATTGATTTGAGACAATAATTAATTTAATTGAGATCTTATTAACATATATTATGCGACATTTTAAAAGCTGCAACTAAAACAAAAATTGGCATACATACATACATATACATATACATACATACAAAAATTGGCATACAACTAAATTTTGTATTTATATTAAATATAAAAACTGCATACAATATACATATTGTGTTTGTCTTTCTTTTGTCTCACTTAACTTTTAAAAAATTTATTGTGTTTATATTATTCTATTTCTTGACTTTTTAATTTATTATAATGGCGAAAAATAAAGTAAAAGGCATGAAAATAATAAAAATAGCTTTCATAATTAATTGAAATAATTGTTACCTAGGTATTTCTTTAGGTACCTAAATACTTATTAAATAGTTAGGGCTGGATTTGATATGGTGGGGCGCTTGCATTTTCTTTTTTGCCCTATTCGAATCATTTTTGCCTCTTAAGGCGGAGTATATGTTTAGCTGGCAAGACCCAGTATATGTTTGTAAGTGTACTTTTTGAAAAACTGCAGACAGATATTATGTATCTGGCTTCCAATCTGCCCTGGGCATTTTCATAATATTTTGATTTTTAAAACTAGAAAAAATGATTCCAAATACTGAATTTTTTTTACAGACAGCATAATACTTATTTAAAGTATCCGTTTGAATATTTACAGCTGCGCTTAAATAAGAGCCAGAAAGTGTTTTTTTAGATGGAGGCCTACAATAGCCTTAATATTTTATTTGTTATCGCACTAATAATGTTATTCGCCAATTCATGATTTTTGACACTCCGCCTATAATTTCAATTATCTATTTAAATGTAATACTACCTTGAAGTTGCAGCCGTTATTTAGCTTTTTATGATGCCTTGCGAATGCTAATGCAGCTTATCAAATATGATTAAAGCCAAAATATTTAACCATTGCCCAGTTATATTTTTTAGACGCCAATAGGTGGTATCACGTTAATTTGTTAGTCGCCTTGTTAAAAATATGCGTTTTGTTATTATTGAAATTCATCTTCGTGGTACACTGCTCGGATAAATATTACAATACAAAGTAGAAACAGAGTGCCGGACCGGACTGCATCACCGATAATACGTGCCAGGAAATAAAATAAAATTTAAACTTCAATCAAATTACAATTGCCCTTATCTCAGCACAGTCGCGAAACACCAAGAGTCAATTTTAAACCCATATAAAGTTGGCAGGCGTTTGGCAGGCGACCCCTGCGTCACGTGACCGGCACGTGACGCTAATGTCACTCTGATGCGACCGTCGGAACTCCGACTGCGGTCGCATTGCGAGCTAAAATAGTGTGTAGTTGAGTGGAAGCGAGAGTTTTGGGAAAACGTCTTGGTGGGGTGGGAATAGTGCTTCTGGGAAAGTGTGAACATGGAAGGATGTTTTCTTTGAATAGCCTGTAAGGATAAAATACTTGATTTGCGCATTTCTACTTTGTTGGAAAAAGTGAAAATAGGTTAACTTAGAAACATCTCATGGTGGAACTGAAAGAGAGATGATTTCCGAATGTATGAGGTCGTTTCATTGACCCTATGTCCTATACGGACATTATATTAGTAATGGGATGGAAAAGCGGTACCTATACAAGTGTGTAAAGGTACACACACATACACATATTACGCCTTTAACCCTTGCGGGGGGTAGTCAGAGCGTTAACGGCCGTAAAACTACGGTCGCCATCGCCACTTTTGACAAATATAGAGGGACATTTAATATGATTCGTGTTTTATTTATGTGACAGGTAGTCGCCAAAAAATATAATATACATGAAACCTTCAAGTCCCTAATTCGCCTCCTACGACACCCGTGGGAAGATATAGGGTTAAGATATTTTCAACCGGCTTCACACGGCAAAAAAGTGGGTGCGGTTATAACCTGTTCAATAAAAAAATATATTTCCAAAGGTTTATCAAACTAACTAACACAGAACCTAGCACCATAACTTCAAGAACCAAAAAAGCCCATACGCTTGCAAAATCAAAGACATTTTTAATCAGGGGCCCGGGTAATTGAAGTCATAACTCTGGCAGCCCCAATTTGGCATTTGCGTTTTTTTATCCCCAATGTACTCGTGATTGGAAAATTTTAAGCTCGGTAGGGCGACGTGTCAACGAGTGAGCGATAAAGATTGGCAAATGATTTTTTGATTAATTTTGCTTTTCTTGAAATAACTCTGGTTACTGTCCTCCGTGTTTATATAAGACAACGTAGTGGGTTTCTTAAAAGGTTTGATTTTATATTGATGAAAGACAATTTTTTATTGTTTTTATGAAAAAGCAGATTACCTACTTACTAATATAGTTAAACAATATATATCGATATTGTGGCCAAAATTTTTATGGTAGTAAAATATAAACTAAAAATCTGTCATATCATATCCCGTCGGCAAATTGAGGATCCCTGTAGAAAGCGCGCATTGTTCTAACCGCTCCAATTCTTGAGATTTACTATGATGTGTTGGACGACTCAGTGTCCCACAAGAAAAGACCACACCCTGACCAGTCATTTTATATACAATTTATTTCGTTCCACTTGTTACAAAAACCCGTGTCCATGCAACAAATCATGAATATTTGCCAACAAAGGGCTTGCATAACAAGAAGAAATAATACAATAAAATACTATAAAATATTTGGGGACACACCGGCACCCCTTCCTTCCTGTGTGAACCCTTGCTTTTTGCGGACAACATTTTATAAATTTGCAGTACCATCGTGTTGTATTTTGTGAATAATTGGTCTTTCCTTCTAGTCTTTGACATTGTGTTCCTCACTTGCTAAGTAAAAATATGCGACATTATTTGTAATTAAAAAAGTTGCTTACAAGAATCACCATTGAATAAAGAAGATAAGATGGGTTTTAAATATATTAGAGTTGGATTTTCACATAAACAACAGGTGATATACATCAATCAAACATGCTTCTAGCCGACCTTTTAATAAAACCTTCGAGCAACACGGTCTTCCGTCTCGACATGAGGCCGCGGGAGGCCGAGATGCTCGAAGTAATAAAGCCATTAAAACCTCTCCTGATAACTTCGCAAAACAATTTTTGCATATGCCAACTCCGCAGATACTGGCCATATTTCACCGCGCTCTCCCGCCGTCATCCGTCTTCGCGCGAAATGAACTGTCAGCCGCCGCAAAATGGCCGCCATGCCGCCAAAATGAAATAACGTGGAAATAACCTCAACAACGCTGCATATTGATTCTCTTGTAGTTTTGCCAACATGTAATTTTGTTGTTCCTTGTGTTTGTTTGTGTGTGGGTCGAACGAATAATGAAAGAACCCCCACGTTTCTAGTACTTAAATAAATTAATTGAAACTTTTTATGCCAGAGTCATTAGAAGAAAGAATACAGGTTTAAGTAACGTATTTGTGTATATTATAAATGTATAGTCAAAACAGATTTGTTTTAGTAGTTTTTTGTGACAATTCAATTCGTCGTCTTTTGTACGGTTATTTTGATACTCAATGCACTCGAAATCCCTAGATTCAAAACCGCAATCTTCTCCCTCGATAAACCAATTTGCCAAAAAGTGGTTTTTTACCCGACCCCGCAAACAAAGCAGTGCGGAAGCGTTACAAATCGCGGCGTGCGCGTCTATATTGCCAAAGGATGTACCGTCGCGTGGCGCTTTCATTGCACCCTGTATATGCACTATATTCAAACGAATATAGGGTGTAGCTGATGAGAGAATTTGGTGTAATGGATTATTCGTGTTATCGATTTTTGTAGTTCAAGTTTTATTGTTCAGTGACGGTGTTAAAAATTATAAGAATTTGATTAAGTAAAACATTTTCAACAATTAATGTTAAATGTAGGTACAGTAGAAAAATTACAAATGTCTTTCCCGATTTTTTTATTGCTTCAGAACCTATTAAAATGCCACCAAAAACTTAATAACTTCACTGCTTTTGTTATAACTTTGCTGTTCAGCCAAGCAAACTTGTTTCATAATGCGCACTGTAAGAGAATGGAATGTAGGGTACTTACTACCTAGTACTATTAACGTATGTGTTTCAAAGAGAAAATCTAAGTCTTCGACGTACGAGCAAATAAACTTTAGCATGAACTCGCTCTGTCTCTACCTAATACTAAAGCTGACTTCAGCTCAAGAGAAAACTTGAAGTTGGAATAGATGGTTAATAGATAAATTTGAAAATTAGGGAGAGAAATTTGGTATAATACTTTCTCACTATCCATTATTATTTATTTGAAATGAACCTAGATGAAACGGATAACTCCTATCTATCACTCACTCGAAAATTACTTGTCTTAAGGATTAAGACTATCATTCACAGACATGGCGTGCGCGAAATGCATCTTTCAAATTGTATGTGGTGTCTCGACGCCCGCGCGGCAGGCACCGTAATGTGCGATAGAGACAGGTAGCTGGATCCCTGAGAAATCGCCTCGAAATCAGAGTAAAATCGGAGTACGGGCGTTAACGTTTCCCTACCCCTAAATTTAAACCAAATTCTATAATTTTGGTCTTGATCGCTTAGGTATAAACTAAACTAGGTTTATACGTTTCGTTTTTGACCAAGTTTTGTACAGTTTTGTAAGTAACCTCAAACATGTGGATTTTTCAGTATCAAAAAAGTGTACTTTTGTGCCTCATTATTTCTGAAACTATAATACATATCAAAAAAATAAAAACGCATAAACCTAGTTTTTGTAAATTTAAATAAAATACCTAAAACTCAAAACAATTGGTTTACGGTAAGTATGATAAAACCTTAACGCTTTTTGTATGAAAATTTCCAGCTGTACGATTCTCTTAATCAATGCCACCGCAAAAACTACCTTAATTTTAATAAAATTATAATTTAAAAATTATAAGTACAAAATTAAAACGTCTATTTTGCCTGCCTCTATCTACATTAAAATTGATAAAAAGTGAACGCTGATGAAAGGAATAACATCTATCTAACACTAACTTCAAAACAGCTTGATCTAGGGAAAAATCAATGCCAGTGCGTAACTGCTCTTCTTTTTTTATTTTAATATCGCAGTGCTTCACTTATTCGTTAAAATAAAAATTATAATGTTTTTTTTTTACCTCCTGTAAAATTTGGTTTCTGTAAGTTAGGAGGTTATTGTATGTCATCGTCGATGGCTCGTGGTATAAAGAGCGTCCAATTAATACTTTCCTATCCCTGTTCCATAGCAGACCCATACCTAGCTGTGGAATGTTGAATTTAGCAACCATCAAGATTAACCTAATTGGAAACCTTTTGTTAACAGGATCGTTCGAAACAAAGCAGCCGAGAAGGCGAAACATGCACACAACCAGCAGCAGCAGCAGGAGCAGGAGATCAGCTCTGCACAAGGAAGCGTAGTTTCTGTAAGTCACATCATCATCAGAACCATTTTGTGTACGATGGGACGACGAGATGGCGACGTTTTACGAAGGGGACCTTTTATGAAAGGGTTTTTTTGAGATAAGGACTTTTTGAGATATGGATCTTATGAGAACGAAAGGGACCTAATCCGTCTGAAGGACATAAACCTATAGCAGTTCACTGGAAGTACGGCTCTACCAAGATGAACTCCTGCTTACGCCATCCAGTCGCAACCAGCCGCTGTCTTTAAGTCATCGGTCCATCTGGCCGGAAGGCGTCTAACGCTAGAACTGAACGCTTGCAGTCACTCTTATGTTTGTCTCACAAATGTTTTTGTTTCAGGTTATAACGCATGCGGGCAATGCGCCCGGCACCACGGCAGTCCTGTCTCCAACCACCGACCAGCATGTAACAAACACCAGCTACAGCATCAACGGCATACTGGGCATCGAGCAGGTCCAGGACCTACATAACGGCAACGCGACTGGCTTGAAGAGGAAACGCCATGAAGACCAAGGTATGCCAATAATCATTCTTCGATTTTATTATAAAACAAAATTGGCACTGGATCAGTTGCCAAATCATCATATTAATTTGAAAGCGAAAGAAGAGCTTTGTGTTTTCTGAAAGTAAATTTTGAAATTTAGCCTTACCCGGATGCAAATACGTCTTGTTGTTTAGTATTTATATGGTATTATCATCTTTTTATACATTGATAGCTTCCTAAAAATTAACGCTCTCAGAAGGCATTGATATTTTGGTTGTGTGCTAAGTAGGTATTTTAATTAACTTTTTGTTAGAAAGTTCATTATGTATAGGAAGAAATAGGTATATTTTTCTGCAATCATCTACTCCTTTTGGGTGTTTCCCATCAAAAGACCACATTTTCACAAAAAAATCATCTACTGTGGTTCCCTAACTTCCCGACTAATTTCGCCCAACTCTCATATAATTTCTTGTTAAAATTAAACTTTGTTCCGCGGAAAACTGTGCAAAACTACGACCCGCTTGGGCCCAATATAAACTCTTTCTATGTGGAAATTGGTGAGCATATACTAGGGTAAGAGTACATGAGAGAAGTTGTAAGTAATGGTCCTGGTGTAAGGGTAAAATTCTCCGAGAAAGTCGCAGTCAACGGGGTTCTGTACCTCTGGCATCCAAGACTCTGTTTGGGGTTAAAAATGTAAAAGTTATCGATAAATTCTGACACAAGAGACATAAGCTCATATTCCGTTCACGGTAAACCGGTGGCACGGTGTATCACGTGCCAAAAGTAGAATATTAGAAGCATATTTACCCGATCTACTTACACATAGTGTAAATAAAAATATTTAAATTAATATTTTGCAGGTTTTTCTCTCTTTATTCACTATTTATAAATAATAATAAATAATAAATATCCGAGACGATTCATACAGCGCCATCTAGCCCCAAACTAAGCAAAGCTTGTACTATGGGAACTAGATAGCTGATACTAATACATATATACTTTTTTTTTTTTTGTAAATAAATACATATTATACACAGAAAACACCCAGACTCAACACAAATATTTGTAAATTGGCTTAACAAATATTTGTGTCCGGTGGGGATCGAACCCACGACCCTCGGCGTAGAAGGCAGGCATACTATCCGCTACGCCATCGGGACAGTCGAATAAAATACGAATAAATAAATAATACTTTGATCATTGCTTTTCTGTCGTGTTTCTTTTCGTTTTTCCTTTTCCTAAGTACCTTGACTTGACTAAGATAGGCCTAAAGGATAAGATAAATAGTAAGGCAATTGTTCCCGTGCCATCCGAATTTTGTTTTGTTCTTAGTGCATCGTTATTATTCTAACATAACTATTTCAAGTTCTCCAAAACTTATCGAACCATTTCATCGACATGATCCCTATTAAAAGCACAACCCTAACATCCTTTCAAGCATATAGTGCTGCCCGCTGAGCGGAACCGCCAAGATTTACTGAGCTATTAAATTTACTGTTCAAATTGTGGTCTTATTATATTACTTACTTTATAACTCCTGTAAAATCTCTAACTTACGGACTCCCCGAGTTATGCTTGAGACTCGAATCTTTGAGTGTATCTACCTATTGGATGAAGATGGTTTATTATTAGAATAAAACATCATCGAAAAAGGGGATCGAAACAAGTCAAATCAGCATAAAATACAAATAGGACCTACAAAGAATGATTTAATCTTTCTTTCAGATGAAAATCGGGACTTCAACAGTCATTCTGAAGACGACGTGAAAAGACAAAGAACCCATTACAATGGCGACCAAATCTACTCTAATGTAAGTATTGAAGTAATATTTTTAATTAGATGGATCTAGCTGACAGTTTTTAATATCTGTTCATAAAATAATGTGCCATATTTAAAGTTATAGCGATGCGTATGAAATTTCTATATTGCTATGTTATATACATCTATAGTTTCAACTATATGATGTATGTATAAATACGACAGTTTCACAAGATTTCTCGCAATAGAGACTATGGGAACATAGCCGTCGAAAACTCGTTGGTATGTACAAAACACGACTAAAATTCAAACCCTGTAGCCGATTTCGGGCAGTTCAGCACATTAATTCAATAGACAATAGAAACAATTTTATTCACTCGGGAGTTTTTGAATCATTCACTTTGACACAACACTATTTTTATACCACCAAAAAGTGACAACACTGAAAAACGTCCTTCAGCTCCATCTAATTAAAAAGATTACTTTAGGTGCACGGAAAAAAAAATTGGTCTCCGGTGGTAAGTGAAAGTACATCAGGAACAAAAACGGAACTTTTCCAACAAACGTCATTCATGATTGTTACAATATCGTCCACGTAAGTGGATTGACAAAATAAATTGGTACACCGCGGTTTCAGAGCAAATGCTTTTTGTGGATATTGTAGGTACTTGTTCCAAAAAACTGTAGTAACGTCCCGTACTTACTATAGTATTTTGTAGAGCTTACAACAATACCACGGGTCGTTTGCCCCGAAATCGGTTCTGAAAATAACATGAGATAGAAATCGATAGCGTCCTCGTTAGCGGCGGTTAGCGGCGGCCGCGGTAATTTGCCGGAATTGGCGCGTAAATCCAGCCGCCATCTTGTACTTGACTGATTGTCGCGTTGAGCCAGCCTGATGCTTCAGTTTGTCAAGCTTTGAAGCGGAGTATATAGATCAACCAGTATACAAGTTTAAAATCTAGTAGATATAAGAATTATATTCCTAAGGACAGAATCGAAATTTCTCTTGTTATGTTAGTATGCTGAGCGTTAATCCTATTAGTAAAGAATATAGCTGCGATTAAGCGAATTGTCCTGATATCTTTGTGGCTGTATGTGGTTTCAAATTTCTGCTTCTTCTGAAATAAATTCAATGTGTATATTGCGCTATAGAGCGAGTTGACCTCTCTAAAAGTGTTCGAATCTGATAAGAGTTTTGTAGATAAATGTATTTTTTTTTTAGGCTTTATATAACCACTGTGTATCGAAAGTGCGACTGCGACCAGGTGCGTTAAGGCCTAAAGCGCTTTGGGGCTTAAACTACCTACTCGCTTGTGATCGCTGACTTTCTTCCTTGCAATGTGTGACTGTTCATGCAGCTCTGGTCGTCATCGAAGTGGAGTCTCAAGGACGAGTACAAGTTGCTGTCAGAGCTAGGCGGCGCGGCAGGGGGCGCCACTGGCTACTACGGAGAACTCTTCGACGCGCCCTACGAGCACGCAGCACACCCGCACTACGCACCGCATTCTGGTAAGTAATCGTGTGCATAACATGTAAATCTTATTTCTAGAAAGATTTCTAACAGCAGAACTATACAACTTACAGTATAAGAAGAAAATAAAAGAAAATAAAAGATGTACGTACGTACAGGTTGAAAAGTCTAATTAAAAAAGGGTGGGGTTGGTGTCGAGAAAACCCTGGACCAGCAAGTAGTTTAAGACGTTCAAGTAACACGGCCTTCTATATCGTTTCGGCCCTCTAAAGCTGAAGTCCTCCTAATTTAGTCTACTCGTTCTTAGACATGTGTTTTGCATCTACTCCAAGGACTAGGCCGTTAAACTAACCGTTTATAACTAAGTAAAACACGGGATTACCATCGTACTTTTCCATCTAAGTAGGTAATCAAGCTCGTGACAGGCAAACCGTCTATTTTCACCATACAAATCCGTTGATTTCCTTTCCAGTGAAACAACTATTATTAGGGGCCTATTAGGCACGCCCTGAAAACCAGCTGCGGTGACACCGGGCTAGAGCACAACTTCTGGGAGTCAATTTCTGTAAAGTCGCTATTCGATTCCGCGCACGGAAATCTATAACGACTATTCTAACCACACTTATTTTTCTACTACTCGATGTTGTTATAAAGGGTATGTTATGTAGAGTAGTATAAAGTTATGTTGGCAGGGTGTCTGATGTCTGGTGTATAGTGTACATACGCTTTATTGGCGGGTTGTCATTTCATTGTAAAACGTTTGTTCCATCTTTTATGTGAAATATCGATATGTGAGACTTGAAACTTGAATCGAAAAATGAAGTACCTACAACGTGTGATACAAGCACAATCAGGCAGTAGAAGATTTTCGCATGAATTTGATAGCGACGCTTGAGAAATTATGCTACTGAATCTTCATACTTCGATTCCGTGCGGAAACCTGCTAGGCACGAGTACTAGTCGTGATTGTATTACATGTTTTACTAAAGGTATCGATACCGTCATACCCTTGCTCACAAAGACATGAGTACTTAATAGAAATTTAAGTACCTACGTATCGTTCGACCAAATTCGAATTACGACGTTTCAGAAATTGACTCCCTGGTGTTCTATGGCAGATAACTGTTAGTTGAATTCCTATTGTGGTCGACTACTTCCTTGTTCAAAGTTTAGGTCGAGTCAAGGTTGTTTTTGACGTGATGAAAGCTGTCGGAGATCGTTTTAGAATTGGCAAATGATTATCTGCTTGAATTTGTTCCCAGTCTGTTTAAGACATTGCGGGCTGAAGCACCGGATTGTCCGTAAGAAAGACGGTTCCGTGTTTTGGATGGCACGTTAAGCACTAGGTCCAGGTTGCTGTCTATGATTACTTAGACGGCGGTCGTTACTCAACATGTCAGGAGCCTGCTACTTGTAGAAGGTGGTTGTGGTTGAAAAATTCTGACACTAGGTTTCACTGGATCGTTGGACGACTCGGTGTCGCACACGAAAAGAGATTATACCTACCTAATGAACGATCCACTACTAGAACTGCTGTACATTACGAGCATAATGTACTTACGTGTACTAGCGACTCGCCCAGCGTTTGCGGCTAATCAGATTCCCCTGGGTAAAAGACTTTTTCGCAACATGTGTTATAATTATAACCTTCCTCTTGAACCAGTCTATCTATCAATAAACTGCATCAAAATCCGTTGTGTAGTTTTAAAGATTATGATACAAAAATATAGTAAGGTGGGGCAGACGCGAAAAGCAATTTTGTTTTTTACTAAGTAGTCAATTCGTATCCGCACGGGTTCAAATCGGATAAATACCTAATCATTCGTTCTGGGTTGTGATGTATTCTACCTGTCAAATTCTGCGTTTTTTTTGTTAATTTTTCGACAACTATCTGCGTTTTATCTTGCATTACACTATAGGTAGTAAGTATCATTTTGATGATTCCCTTAAATAGTTTGCATATGAGCTAAAGTGTTGTCGAAATAACAATAAAATGTCCATTGGGTTAAAACAGTTTTCGATTACAGCCGTCGGTCGGTGCTCAATTATTTCCGAACGAGAGTCAATTTAAACCGGTGTCGGACAACGAAGCCGGCATAATGAATGGCACAGGTTTTAACCCCGTCACCAAACTTATTTTGTTGTTTTCCAACCGAGGTTTTAATCACGATTAAAACAACAAAAAAATCCCGGTCCCTCTACATCAGTTTCGATCTACATATTCGCAGCAATTTTATTAACACGCTTGTATTAGGTCGACTTGTATGTATGTAACTATGTAATGAAATCTAAGAAAACTAATTTTAACCATCTCCTAAAGATCGTACCCTCATGAAAATTGGCGGGTGTATGTGAGTTTGATGACAATACAATAATACGGTACTGTCAAGCTGATCTGATGATGGAGCGGGAAGATATGAACTGGAACTTCATGACGGATGATCGTATCACACGGTGATATATTTTAGGTATGCATGTAATTCATTCAATTACTTATATTTTTATCCCGATTTCAAAAAACAGATGTTCTTCCTCGATTATCTCGCGTTTGGATGAACCGATTTTGATGCGGTTTCCAGAAAAATATTTCATCAGGTGTAGGATAAGGTTGTAGGCATAATAGCGGACAAAAAGTTGAGGTTCGCACTTTTTTGCCGTTTGCACGTTCCGTTGAAGCCGGTTCTCAAATTTAAAAGTTATCATTTATCTCTCTTTTCGTCTGGTGGGACACCGAGTCGTCCTAGTATTTCCATTTACGAGAATAATATAGCACTGTGAGTGAATTAAAATCCCAAATCTCAAAAGTCTCTCATTTTTTAATGACGTGAACGAGATAAAAAAATACACACTAAAAACAATTTATCACGATCCCAATAGATTATAGAGATCAGTGATCCCAATCCTATGTGTTTCTCATCATTTCATCAGAGTGTAAAAAAACCTCTTAGGTTTTCTTTGGTACCAATTGTATCATAACCGCGTACAAAGACTATTACTTAGTTATTACCTATCATACCTGCATACGTCATACATACCTACATACACATATCACGCCTTTATTTTTAGGGGGATAGGCAGATACCGTCGGTATAAATACGGTCGCCATCCCCACGTCTGTCAAATATTGAGGGCCCTTTCAGATGATTTGTGTATCACAGGTTGTCAGCCTGTCGCCTAAAGTTATGATAATTTACACATGAAACCCTCGAGTCCTAACTCGCCCGAAACAACACTCACGGGAAAGAAGTGGGGTAATGACATTCTAGCAAGCGGTTTTAAAACTCTAATACCATTGAAATATAGTAATATAATACAGTTCATCGCCCAGATTTTGCAACCGATACTATAAATGAACGAACTATTGAATGATCACCTGTTTTTAACAACAAAACGAAACAGTCCTTTATCAGAACAACATCTCTCATAGAAAACATCGAAACCGACCACATCCTCCCTGTGAATGGACCTCGGTTGCCCCTCTCAGTAACTGTACACGCGTGCGCCATGTAACCCTATCTGTGATGGATTCTGTATCACCCTCTACTATAGAATGTTTTGTCTGTTGTGGTATGTACTCGTACTTGTGATAGTGAGGTCAAGTCGGCGCCATTGTGGACTATAGGATAGATGCCCTACTCTTTGAAATGATGAAAAGAAATTTTCTTTTAAACGACCTGTATATATAAAGATTCAAAAGATTCAGTCATCCAGATTGCCCGGTAAGAAGAAGCTCAATCTTCTGAAGACCAGAGACGATAAGTTGGTCCGAAAGTTTGAGGGGCCCTCCAAAACTAATGAGCCTCATTAAATCATTTCACGAGGACACGAAAACTAGCCTTTGCAGTATAGATTATTCTAGTGCAGAGACTGGTGCTCCTTTTATAACGTTTTGTTTGCTGACAATGCAGCCTTCGTTTCTAATTCTCAAAGTGAGCTTCAAAACATTGTCGATAAGTTTTTCCACGCGTGCTCTCTGTAGAGAATATGTCCATTAATGCCAGAAAAACGGTGGTGCTAGCTCAAGGCGCAGGAGTACCACATATCATGCTCAATGGGGTTCCACTGTGTCGAACAATCTCACGCTTGATGCTGAGATCAATACGCGTATCAGCAAAGCGGCAACTAATAAAACGGACAAAATTAAGCCACTTTCTTGGTACCGTGAAAATTACCCATTCCTGCGAAAAAACGGACAGCAGCATGTAAACCACTGGGTGGCTCTAATAACTTATTCTTGTCATTAAGTAAGATTCGTATAATAACTAATATCACAACAAATTTCCATGTGATAATAACATGAATGAGTAGAAATCATCGATATCTTCATGATAGAGTACCCCGGCGACCACAAGACGTTCTGCGGTCAGATTGAAACACTGGAAGTCTCGTCTCTCATCTGTTACTATGGGAAAGCCCATTGATAGACCCATGGAGAGATAGGATATTGATACTGAATCGAGTTAGAAAGAAATATCAACAGATATTCCTATGCTAACGTTTGCGTTGTGGTAGAGATTGTGGTTTTCTATTGATTGTGTGACTAAGGAGCGACATTTCATTAATCTAGGACTTTACTCTTATATTTATTGATATTTTTCAACACAATGGCTACATAAAAATATAAAAAGATCTAAATAATTATACATCGAAATTATCACACCTGCAACGTGTGTAGTACAACTTGATTGACACTCTGTATTAAAGGATCAGTTATTTCAGTCCCGGTACACTACTTTTATGAACCTATTTGACTTAGTCGTATCGGGGTCACTGACAAATATCTGTCAAAGTTTTCTGCAGCAACGAACGATTTGGCGCGTTCTCAGGTCCCAAGGACCACACATATACGTATGGTTAATTTCCTAAGATATTGAGTTTTCCAAATGTCAGCCTTACTTCTACAGCCGCAACAGTCCACTGCTGGATATGGGCCTCGCCCAATTGGGGGGTATTGCTCTACTCACCACGCTTGGCAGGCGGGTTGGCGAGCACAGTGTAAGATACTGTATATATTCACCGGGAACGCTGCTGCCCGTTCCCTGGATTCATCACTTTGTCGTCTTGGTGGAAATGGGGTGACGCTATTCTAAGCCACCACCAGCACCACACGGCACAATGTCAGCCTTAACATACGTACGAACCAAAATTTCTTATTATACGAATCCACTCGGCTTCGTCCTACTAGAATCACTTACAACTACAATGTTTTCAGCAGCAACGAATGACTCGACAGGCTCCGTGGGCGGTCCCGGGGAGCCACCGTCAGCGGCTGCGAGTCCTGACGCAGCTGCCCTGGTCGT
The DNA here is from genome assembly GCA_029255805.1 of Keiferia lycopersicella. Lineage (NCBI taxonomy): Eukaryota > Metazoa > Arthropoda > Insecta > Lepidoptera > Gelechiidae > Keiferia > Keiferia lycopersicella. The sequence goes on along the minus strand of JARACZ010000014.1, from coordinate 294,924 downwards.
GCTGCAGCCGCCAGCGCCGCCGTACCCTCCTTACGCGCATTATGATGGTGAGTGGAAAGTGCACTTAATAATTACATACATACACGTATGTGATATGTGTTTACATATCACGCCCTAATCTTGTGAGGGGTAGACAGAGCAATTACAGCCGTAAAAATGTTGTCGCTATCGCCACGTCTGACAAATATTGAGGGCCGCAGATAATAAGTGTATCACTATAGTGACAGGTTGTCAGCCTGTTGCCTAAAATTGTAATACACATAAAACCCTCAAGTCCCTTAGTCTCCTCTTACGACCGCGGGCAGAAAATGGGGTGATAATATGCTATTCTAAGTCAGCATCACACGACAAACCTGATAACCTGATAATTCTCAATCAATAAATCTGTATTCGTTTGAAAAACTTTTGAGCCAGCCCTACTCAAGTCTAAGGTCTTAAAATAAAAAAAATACTAGGTAAATGTGTTAGTGCTTCTACTGAAAGGAAAAAGTTTAGAAGCCCCAGGTAAGCGAAAAAGCACGCAGAACACACCAAATACTGCTCAATTAACTTGTCGCTACTAAGCGACGAATAATAAATAAAAAATATCTCATCCAAAATTATAGAACAAAGAAACGTAAATAGAAAACATAAATCCATTTATACGCGGCATAGAAAGTCTAAAGACGAGCTCAAGATTCACGCGCCGAAATAAAACAATGAGTACAAAAACAAAAGTGGTCGTCGGAAACAGTTGAAGAATCACGATGGAAAAAACGACAACGACTTTAGGAAAGCTTTCGACAAAGTCGAGCACACCACTCCGAGCCACTCTGAGGAAAATCTAATTTTCTCCTCGGACCCCGCTCCCGCTCCGCGTTACAGCATCATAAAATTCATACAGAACCACCGAGTTTTCGCACTTATGCATATTAAAGGGAGGTTCTAAAATGGAGTACCGCAAGGCTCTCGCAGGGACCCCCGCTCCTCTTTATGCTTTTGGTCTTTAATCTACCGCAATCTGCTTACTTGGGGGGGTGGGAGGCAGACATCTTTAATAGCTCATTCGGGGGCTATGCAAATAATTTTAGAGGGGGAAATCATACGGGCTTTGTCTGGACGGGGTAACGAACCGAGACATGCGACAGAAGTGGTTCGGAGTACTTCAAGCGGGTTTCGAGGCTTATTTCGGTTATAAATATTAAACTGTCACTCCGAGGGGGGCGCGGGTGTTTGAGAGTGGTTACGCGTATAAAGCTCGTTATGTCACGGGTAAAGGGCGTGTTTGTTTCTGTGTGTATATACCCACTCATGCCTGTAAGGCGTGTCCCTTTCACTTGAAGCACTAGTTCGGTTAACATAAACTGTGAAAGTTTAATTTCCAAATTATCTAATCGAAGATAAAACTACCTTGGTAGAAGCTTTATTTACCTACCACTTGAAGTTCCTTATGAGTGAGTACTTCAACCAAACAAAAGTACGTCCTTGTAGCTCAAATACATAATAACGTGAAGGAGAAGCCGGGTGATGCCTCCTTAGAATAGCATCGCCTCAAAAGGAGTACTTCTGTCGTTCAATAGGGTAGTTTCCTTTATGAAATTATTCCTTCACATACATATATGCACGCATTTATTCCTCGCGGGGTGGACAGAGTATTAACGATCGTAAAATGCGTTCGCTATTCGTGTATCACTATGACAGGTATGTCTGTCGCTGTCGTCTAAAATTGTAAAACTATAAACCTTAGTCGCCTCGTGGTCGCCTCTTACGACGCTCGCGGGAAAGGAAAGTGGCGATGATATTGTTACTATAAAAAGTGTAAAAGGGATGGACTAGAACTACTTTCTCCGAGGAACATGGGTCGAAAAATGAATTCAAAAATTTGAAAATTACCAACCGTGCACGGCAATATGTGTGAGAGGACCGAAAACATTTCATTTCCATGTTTCTTAGGGAAAGTTGTTCAGTTTCATGGGCTGATTCACCCCTTCAGCTAATATTTATACGCCTTATATACACACGGCAAATGTTACTAGTGTGCTTAACCGATTTGTCCCTAATTTCAGGCACAACAACGCTAGCCAGTGAATACGCGTACGCTGCGCCGTACTCGCAGTACTCGCCCTACGGAGGGCCTTACTCGCACTCCGCCGCCACCGGCCTGCTCACCAAGTGGTATGTACTCGTACATACATACACACATACATATATCACGCCTTTATCCCCTGCAGGGTAGACAGAGCGTTAACGGCCGTAAGAATATGGTCGCTATCGCCACGTCTGACATTATTGAGGATTGTTTTCCAAGGTTGTTCCAGTAAAGATGTGTATCACTATAGTGACAGGTCGCCTAAAAATTGTAATACACCAATTAACTCTCGAGTCCCTTAGTCGCCTCTTACGACACCCGCGGGAACGATGTGGGGTGATGCTATTCTAAGCCGGCATCACAAGTGGTATGTATCTAACCTATAAGATGATGACGACCGATGTGGCGCGGTGGCAGTGTGACTGCCTTTGACGCAGAAGGTTCCGGGTTCGATTCTCGCACTCACAAAGTTGATTTTATCATTTTGTGAATTTGTTACCAGTCTGGTTAGGACATTGCGGGCTGAACCACCCGATTGTCCGTAAGTAAGATGGTTTCGTGTTTTGGATTGCACGTTAAGCCGTAGGTCCCGGTTGCTGTCTATGATTACTTAGACGGCGTTCGTTACACAACTATGTTAGAAGCCTGCTTGTAGAAGGCGGTTGAAAAATTGTGACACTAGGGTTCATCGGGTCGCTCGGTGTCCCACACAAAAAGAGAAGACCTATAAGATCCTCTTCTTCGTGTCAATGGTCGAACTATATCTTTTCCTGCCAGTACTTGGCGACGGCAATAGTCAGCCGCCAAGTTCAGATCTTTTTTACTTAGAAGTGACCTATAAGATAAAAAATAATATTTTTTTATTTTTGAGCGTAACACCGAGTCGTCTAACACCGAATGAACCCTAAAGTCAAAATTTTCAACCGCCTACTACAAGTAGCAGGCTTGTGACGTGAACATAAATCAACTGCAAAGATTTTATGGGGTCAACCAGGTCATGAAACTGAACAATTTTTTTCAAGAAACATAGATCGAAATATGGGAAAAAAAAAACGTCCCGTTTACCATAAAAAATCGACTCGTTTGGCCGATGTACTACTGTAAAAGAAGTCCTTTGTCCATAATATTTCGTCTATGTTCATACATAAATACATAATCACGCCAAACTCCCGTTGGGGTAGGCAGAGACTATTTCCTTCTACATTTCATTTATTGTTCTGAGGGTAAAATACGTGCTCAAAATTTTTGCATCGTGTACATATCACAATGTCCACTGCTGGACATAGAACCGTATCCGAATCCGTACTCCCAGTACTCTCCTTTCGGAGGTCTATAATAGAAGTCCAAACATACATCATACAGGTCAAACTAAGAACGTCCTTTTTTTACTTCGGCTAAATAGTGCTACGCTAGAGGAGTAGGGGCTGAGTAGGTACGTACATAAGTTATCATAGAATTAGAGAGTGATGATAACAGAATTTCTTAATATTTACTGCATCTGTTTACTCTCTCTTACTAACACCAAGTAATTACTATCAATCACTAAAAAAAAAAAATGTATGTTTACTTAAATTTTTTAAACTTCACAACGGATTTTGATACCTACATGTTTTTTAAAATAGTAAAGTGATTCAAGGGGTAGGTTTTTTGTATAGTACTTGCCGGGAAAAACATCTTATTCCACGGGAAAATGTGTTGCAACGAGCGCAGCCGCTGGGCAGGCCGCTAGCTAGTACAAAATAAATCGCAGCTTCAGTTTGAAAGCACCCAAAAATACACACACACGTATCATGGATTTATTATGTAGGCAGACCGATAACAACCTTCAATATCGCCACGTCTGAAAAATATATGATAGCCGTTTCACTATAGTGACAAGATGTCAGCCTGTTGCCTAAAATTGTAATACACATGAAACCCTCGAGTCCCAAAATAGTCTTTCACGACACCCAGGGGAAAGAAATGGGGTGATGCTATTCTATGCCGGCATCACACATTACAAAATTAAATAGAATATAAGGAACCACACTTATCAACTTAATAACGTTAGTATCAATCACCACTTCTCAAATTGGGAGACATATCAATTATAATACAGACTTTAAAAAAAATGAAAATATTTCTACACCTTTAACTATCTAAGTGCGTCCTGGGCTTGCTTGTCATGAATAGACTCCTCCTTTTATTATAGAGAAAATCCTTACTCAAAAATAAATCAAAATATTTTTTAATCTAATGCTTTAAATTAAAACGAAAATCGAAGTCTTTCGTAACAATACCTGTTGTTTGTATTGAGTCGAAAATAAAACATTATTTTGAAATTAACCCTACGGAACCCTCTAGAGCTGATATATTTGTTACAATGAGACAAATGTACCTTCGCACATCGGCCCTTCTGTTCCCTAGAGAACTGCGACAAAGGGACAACCACTCCCTTAGGACAGGGATAACTTTACAAGGTATTGAGTTTAAGTGATTCGACTGAGCACGTTTTTAAAGTTGCTCTGGGATCCAAATAGATATCAATTATTCTAATAAAAGTGACTCAATGTGTTTTTATTTTTTGTAAAAAGGTGTAGTCTACTGATCACTGATATTTTTGCCACTTTCTTGTTCTTGTTAATATCCAAAAATATAACCTTGTAAAATTAATCGTAATTTGGGTTCCTATGCGAGAATTCGATCAACGTGAGATTTTTTAAACGAGGTAATTTGATGCAGTCAGTGTCCATGAGCAACGGGCTCGTGAGATGTTGCAAAAAAAAAAGAAATCAAAAGATTTAAAGAATTTAAAGCTTATTCGAAACAATTAACTCACCCGAAGAAATACAATAAAACGCAGGTGCTAACATCCATCCCTGTGGTACTGCCTCTTTCAACCGACGGCCCAGTGGTTACGAGTGATAAACCCTTACAGATTTATACAGCATCCACCGCCATTTGTTTTCCTGAGGCTGTTAAACTGCTCGCCGTTTAAAAGGCAGTAAATTTTCGGATAATACTAAATGTGTGGTTTGCGGAAAGCTTGGGTCAATCCCAAGGGAGGATGTATGATCAAATCAATTTTCTTTAAATACTTGTGAAAATATCACTCCAAGGTAGGACAAATCTGCAAACTTAAAGCTTTGTTTCAATCAAGTTTAGGCTGGTCTGGGTTATGTGTATACGATGTGTAATTTGAAATGCGCAAAACCTTAGACACCCTAACTGGTTTTTAATTTAATTAACCCAAATCAAGAAAAAAATTATTGTAATAATAATAATAACTATATTTTAAATCTTTTTTGTGCTGATTTAATGGCGATTCCGGCCGATTCTTTTGTCTGCGACGACGCTCTGATAACAGATAAGGAGTCGGTAGGTAGGTATAACCCCGCAACGCCATTTAGCGGTTTCGCGCGTGCGTGGGTTGGGTTGACTTATTAATAGATAGACATGCCAGCGCATTATAATAAATATTTTTTTAATAAAAAAATACCCATGTAAAAAGTGGTTCAATCCGTTCTACTCATGATCCTGAACAAACTATTTTCAGGTTATGCGCATTGATTAAAGTCACACCTTGTATATTTTCACGGATTGGTCGTGAACTGTAACTAGCTACATACTATTACTTCACTTTATGGATTTTATTTCACGGGTGTTTGTTTCTGTATCACATAAACTATTACAAGCAAAAGTTAACTGTAGTGTTATGTGTGATTTACAGATATCAGCGAACGCCGTGCGAACAATAGCAGTCGGCGAACAACGAACAGAATTGAGTGAGAACGGACACTTGTTATTAATTCTACATTCTTGTGAGAGTTCGGTCTTTTGACTGTTAGCACAAGACATTTGATCATCGTCATCATTTTCATCATCAACCACAGCCGTGAGATATCTTCTGACTGGACCTAGGCCACACCAGACTAGGTGAAGACCAGGCTCCAGATTCCTCCAAACACCGCGATGTTGGGTGAATGACAGTGCATGAAAGTTCTACGGTGATCGTTTTGACAGTTGAAGGGTTAGTTATACTGCCCACTCTTCTAGACAATCACCATTATATAAATAAAAATTACCTGTACAATTAATTATCCGATCAGATATTTACAAGGGGTCAGTACAGCTTTCGACCTTGCTATATGTAAATGTTATGTCTGATGTGAGTAGGTCTCCTATGAGGTTGGATAGATTGTAGGTACCTATTCTATAAGAAAAGAAATGACAAGATAGAAAAACTCTGCTAAAGTACGTCCTCGGTATGTACGTACGAGTGGGTTATTTCACAATTAATAGGTATAAGTCCTATTAATATGAATATGATCTACCCAATGACATGGTAGACCTACGGTCTACTGCATTTTTAAAGATTACACATACTTTAATTCATTTATACTCATTTATTTTTTTAAATGTTAAATGAAAGATGTTAAATGAGAGAGCCAAAGTGTTGATAAATCTTCAATAAACCTAAGATGTAAGTAATGTATTTTAAAACTTAAATGTAATTCATTTAATGTCATTGATTAATGATTATTGATTAGTGTTAACTGTTAAGGCGATTCTTGTTTCATTTATCTCAAAATATGTATACAAATTATAAGTCTTGTACTTACCAATTTTAAATACCTATAATTATTGTTTAAGCTGTCCTATGCACACGTTTTATGATAAGTTATTATCGCTATAGTTTTCTAACTTATTTTTGTATTATTTATAACGAAATGCTCCTGTACTGTAGCTTTGAACAAAATATGAATGTGAAGTCATCCGTGTAGTAGATATTGTTACAGATTATTTTTGAAATTACAATGAGATTATGCGCGTTTTTATTTTTTACTTTTTATACATATACAATTTAGTTTCTAAGTAAGTACATTGTATACAGCTCGTTTGGGATTTTGTGTAAATTTTGTGATGCGTCCACAAGCTGTATGCCGTAAAGTAATATATACAATTTGGTATGTTCAAATCTTAAACATTATATATTTACGTTATATTGATTTCCCAAGTCTATCGTTTCCGTCCATTTGTAGCTTTATTTTGTAGCCTTTTGTGTTTTTTATTTGTAAATATTGCCTGGTAGTTATTTTTAAGCCTAGCCCAGTAACACATGCTTTCACAGTATATATGATTATATTAATGCAAGCGTTAACAACATACAGTTTAGAGGAACGCCAAAGAGCTAAATAATGTAATATACACAGTAAAGGCCTTTTAAGTGATTTTAAAGCAATATTTTTTTCGCCAAAGATGGACTTTTAATATAGTGAGCTATTCCGATTAAAACATTTTATAGTAATAAAACTATATTGCTTTACATTTTGAATATCTTATAAGTGAATTATAATATTCTTAAAGAGAACAGACAACACTCCATAAATATATTTTTATTTTAACAGTACATTATGTCTATATATTATTTCAAAAATGCTCACTGTAATAATGAAACTGTATACATACCTAATTATAATTTGCTCTATTAATTTTATTGAAATATAATTTAAACAATTTGCTTTTGTTTTCTGAAAGCATACTTATCAATTTAATGGATATGAAATTCACGTCATTTTTGTAATAATAGTTAAATAATTAAAGTACTTAATTGTTTAATTTGTAATACTTAAGTATATTTGTAAGGCAAACGCACCAGTACGAAATAAAGGCATATGAGTATAAAAATATTTATTTAATTCAGGGCAGTGAAAAATAGAGGTAAATCTACTACCTTTCAACAGCAAGAATTATATTTATATCGGGAATATATATATCGAGATCTCGGAAACGGCCACAACGATTTTTTCGAAAATTCGTTCTTAGGGGTATTCGGGTGCGATAAATCGATCTAACTAGTTTTATTATCCAGAAATCAGTCTGAACAGCAAAATAAGCAGAATAAATCACGTGCATTTTGTGTGGAGAAAGAACCGCAATTTCGTCGCTCAGCTGTCAGCGAACGTAGCTCAGTTGGTTAGACTGCTTGCTTAAAAATAAGTCCCAACTTCGACATATCTTTTTCATTTTTATTTTTGCTCCCAAATAAGGTCAAACCACGTTATCCAAGACATGGCCTGCCGTATTGTGGTAGTCTTTGCATTTCCCGACAGATGGCGTAATACATTATTATGGCGTTATGGCTTAATCAATTATCAGGTTTACGCGCGGAATAACAAGTTGGTAAATATGCGGATATTAGATAGGTTTTTAGGACCGATAAACCCGAGTTAGGCTCGGTGAACCAGCTAATATTTTAAGAAACCCCGCCTGCTGCAAGGATACTGAGTTCAAAATGTCTTAATATAAGCATCTTTTCTATACACAGATCTAGACAGTTCCATTCCAAGTCGGGGTCAGTGTTGCCAACGAAGTATCAAGCTGCCCACCAGAAGTGACCTCTAAAACCACCAGAATTCAACCAATAAAATCGCATTAAAACACTTTGATAGTGTGTTTTAAAATATCTACAGCGACATCTATGTAACAGCGTACAAGTTTGTTACGATGTGTATATGAGACAGTATCACGCAAAAAAGACTGAACGAATTTTTGATGCTTTACCAATACGTAAAGATGTGAAAAGATTTCTTAAATGGAACAACAAGAGTGTGGTTCTCCCCAGCACGGCCCATGTGGAATTCCATGACCTTGAGTATGCAGAATAATTGTCGATAATTTGTCGAAATTTGTCGCACAAAAACCAGAATTTGTCGGGACACCGTTTAAAAGATATAACGAAAAGAAGGTGGCGTGCTGGAGAGAGGCTCTCTGCAGCACGGCCCATCGTGAATCTCGAGAACCGCACCACTTTGCGGAGAGCTGAATATATGAAAAAAATGTCGTGAATTTGTCGACCCGACATGCAAAAAATCAGAAAGATCCGGTGAGCTGTTTAAAAAATATAACGAAAACAAGGTGGCGTGCTGGAGAGAGCCTCTCCGCAGCACGGCCCATCGATGGATCTCGAGAACCACGGCACGTAGCGAGGAACTGATTTCGACGAAAAATTGTCGGGAATTTGTCGAACACGTATGCAAAAGCACAGAATTTGTCGACCTTTACTTTAGAAGATAATCGCATGTACTTATTTTCAAGGGCCTATATAGTGCAGGAGCTTACTTTCAATAAATCTGTTTATTGTTCGTAGCTTATATATTATTTAATTATTTATATGGACTTCTACCCTGTCTTGGGTAATTCTGCCAGTGTCAGTGAGAAAAGATTCCAGCGCTGGATGGTGACTCATGATAGTGTAATCTACTGGATCTGAAGGGCTCCTCTTGATACCATCCGGAAATGTGGTGAAAAATCTTCAACTTCAATTCTTCATTCAATGTTCACAATACGGGCACTTCATTGCTTAAATTACTATCGAAAATAAGCACTGAAGACTCGAGTAAAGTATAAAATAAAAATTTGCAATTGAAAATTACGTCTTTCATTGACGGATGAAACAAAAGAAATCTTTTTATTGTTCGTAGCTTCTCAATATGGCTACAAAATTATGCCGCTGTGACATTCTGTTAGATACTAGATTTAGAACACAGCCTTCTCAAGTGAACGAGACCAGAAATTAGCATTTTGGCTGAGGCTAGTATAATGCTTTTCTTTCATTTGCGAGGAAAAATCATAAACCCACATTTTAATTGTGAATTATGAAATATGCAAGCAGCATGTGTTGGACGTAAAAGGACCACTGGACGTATCAGGAACTGGACCTAAGTGACCGAAAGGGGAGATTCATCTTCAGCCTCAGCCTCCTGGAAAAAATATTGTCTACCATAAAACACCTAATTTGCGAAACGATTGTGACCGACCGTGTGATTATTTTTTTTCTTTTTTTTATAGCCTATTGAGCGTCCCACTGCAGGGCAAAGGCCTCCCCTCTCCCACGCCACTCGTTTCGATCTTGGGCCTCTAGACCAAAAAGTAGTATGAAAAAAAATTAAATAAATATGAAATACAAAAATTAAATAATTTAAAATTATTTTAATATTTTTTTTAAATGATGCCATTTGCGAGTAAGTAAATGGGAGAAAAAATATAGACAACAATAGATAAGTTTTGTGTTTCTCTTATATTTTTCCAAAGTGAATTTATACTCTTATTTTTGTTGGATTGACCAATAGCCTTGTATAATATTAAGAGAATTAAAGTGTGTAAATCAAATTATGTACAGTCATATTGACCATAGGAGGTATTTTTTCTAATTGTTGCAAGTCATCGTAGCACTGCCAGGTGTTTTTTTATATTTATTTTATTTTATTTATTTAGGAAAACCAACAGCTATCATAACATAATACATAATAATTCTAGAAACAAAAAGCCAATTATAGGTTTTCACTGTTAGTGTTGATCCACCTATCCTATATATCACTTTACTCTTTGAAGCAGATATTATTGTTGGTCAGCTCCTATACTAAAGGCACACAATAAGTATATGTGGATATCTTCTAAACTAAAGGTCGACAAATTCTGTGCTTTTGCGTACGTGTTCGACAAATTCCCGACAATTTTTCCCTGAAATCAGTTCCTCGCTACGTGCCGTGGTTCTCGAGATCCATCGATGGGCCGTGCTGCAGAGAGGCTCTCTCCAGCACGCCACCTTGTTTTCGTTATATCTTTTAAACGGCTCACCGGATCTTTCTGATTTTTTGCATGTCGGGTCGACAAATTCACGACATTTTTTTCATATATTCAGCTCTCCGCAAAGTGGTGCGGTTCTCGAGATTCACGATGGGCCGTGCTGCAGAGAGCCTCTCTCCAGCACGCCACCTTCTTTTCGTTATATCTTTTAAACGGTGTCCCGACAAATTCTGGTTTTTGTGCGACAAATTTCGACAAATTATCGACAATTATTCTGCATACTCAAGGTCATGGAATTCCACATGGGCCGTGCTGGGGAGAACCACACACAACAAGAGCCCACAGGACCAGTTGTACACTTGAGCAGTACCATTAAGTGTACAATTGGGACAAAAAAGTGCAAAGGTACAAAATTTCTCCCAGTTGTACCCTTACCCTACAAATACATACTTATCTTATCTTATCTTATCTTATCTTATCTTAATTAGCCTGCATCATCCCACTGCTGGGCAAAGGCCTCCCTCTTCTCTTTCCATCCAGTTCTGTCCTGGGCTTCCACATGCCAGTCTTTTAAAAACTTGTCTAAATCGTCGCGCCACCTACGACGGGGTCTCCCGCGGCGTCTGTTTGCAGTGGGTGGCTTCCACAAAGTAGACGTTTTTGCCCAAAGCTCTTCAAATACATACAAAATCACTTAATATAATACAAAGAAAAAACAAAAAAATTAAATCTCCAAACATCATAATAGTTCGGCCTTATAGCTATACAGCGGTCCGGCTGGAGGATGAGGGGCAACCTGTTTTCTAAGGAACTTCTTTCATGTCTGCTTTACGCTGTTCCTCAAACTCGCGGACTTGCCTCTTAACCATCCCGCGCCATTCGGGGCGCTGTGCTGCCAGACCCTACCATTGAGTGGGCTCAATGTTGCATCTTTTCATGTGTCGTTTGTCGAAAATTTTTATATCTGAGGAGTTGTCCGCCATGCTTTCGCTTGCCTTCCTTTAGCTCAGAATAAAAGATGCGCTTCGCCACTCTCTCCTCCGACATCCGGGATACATGACCGCACCACCGCGGCTGACGACGTATCAAATAGGCCTCAATGCCACCAACATTGGCTCGTCTCAGAACTTCGGTATTGCGCACTCGGTCGGACCATCTGATCTTCATGATGGTGCGAAGGCATTTTAGGTGGAAGCAATCCAGAGTGCGTATGTGGTGATGGTGACGATACACACACCAAGTCTCGGAGGAGTATAGAAGGCTCGGCAGCACAATCGCCATATATACAGAGATTTTTGTGGCTAGCTTTAGGTCGTGCGAGCAGAAAACCTTGGAAAAACTTCCCAAATGCTGCAGCTGCAGCACTAATTCTGCTGTTGATCTCAGCATCAGGATTACTCTTAGATGTTTTAGTGTTCCCCAGATAACGAAACTTATCAACCTGTTTCAGCATATCCTCACATCATGGTCTCGCGACCATGTGAGTCTAAGGACATCACTTCCGTCTTTTTGACACTAATCTTCAGGCCGAATTTACAGCATGCTTGGTGAAAAACGGACATAAGCTGTTGCAGGCCGTCTGGGGATTCTGCAAGAAAGCACAAGTCATCAGCATACATGATATCAGTAATCAATGCAAACGAGACTTCAGTGCGCGCCTTAAGTCTAGCCAGGTTAAAAAGACTGCAATCTGTGCGGAAACGGATGCGGACTCCTTGGGAAACAGTATTCAGGACTTCTTTGACTACAACTGCAAAGTATAAGCCGAACAGTGTGGGCGCTAGAACACACCCTTGTTTCCCATAGGTGACCGGGAAAAAATCAGACTGTTCACCATCTACGGAGACGACGCAGCACTGCATGTCGTCATGCAGGAGTCTTAGGAGTCGCACATACTTTTCTGTGCACCCTAACTTTCCTAGCATCATCCAGAGAGCTCGCGAGGCACACTGCCGAATGCTTTCTCCAAATCAACAAAGCAGAGGTACAACTGGCGACCTTGTTCTCTACTTTTTTCTTGTAGTTGACGCACCGAGAAAATAGCTTCACATGTACCTCGGTCAGGTCGGAAGCCAAACTGGGTTTCGGGCAGAATTTTTCCCGACAAGTCTTTGAGGCGGTTCAGTAAGACTCTGGCAAAGACTTTTCTAGGGACTGACAGCAATGAAATACCGCGATAAGAGTTACAGTCAGAACGGTCACCCTTGTTCTTGTAGAGAGCACAAATGCGAGACACTTTGAAGTCCTCAGGTAACCTCTCCTCCTCCCACATTCGAACGAAAAGTTTCCATACCGACATGTGCAACTACTTACCACCATATTTAAGTAGTAACCCGGTATAAGGTCAATGCCAACCGCCCGGTTATTATGCTGCTGTCTGATGTCAGTAACAACCTCGTCACATTACAGGGGCTCGTCCAGCTCCGTGGCTAACGGGAGTTGAGGCAATAAACTGATATTATACAGATCAGCTGATCGATCTACGTTGAGCAAGTTGTGAAAATACTCAGCCCAACGTTTAAGTACATCCTTCTTGCTGGTCAGGAGGTGCATACCGTCTAAAGACCTTAAAGGTACTTTTACACGGTAGTACGCACCAATCAGCTTACGTACTTTACAGTAAAACTCACCAAGCTGGTTTGTATCGGCGAGCCACTGCACTTGACAAGCCTTGTCCTGCTACCACTTGTCTTTTATTTGTCGAGACAGCCTGCGTAATTCTTGGTCACTCTCTTTGACCACTGCAACACTTCCACCTCTTCGATTATGCAACCTAGAATATATCAATAAAATATCCATACCAAGAAATGTAATAGCAGATTTTCCTGTTTCAGTGGAGCTTCACGCTTTCAGCGACGCCTCCCAAAATGCGTTTTCGGCATGTGTTTACGTCAAGTCTGTCGATCAGGCTGGTAACGTAGCTGTCCACCTCTATTGTGCAAAGGCTAGAGTCGCACTATCCAAGCAGGCGCTCACAATCCCGCGTTTAGAGTTGAGCGGCGCGCTGCTGGCCGCCCGTCTCGTGCGTTCTGTCAGAGACGCTCTTCGAAGACAGATAAGTGGTACTTATTTCTGGTCGGACTCTAGCATCGTACTGTGCTGACTTGCAATTGAACCCTCCAGGCTCAAACAATGGGTCTGCAATAGAGTTGGTCAAATTATTGAACTAACAGATAGTTCATCGTTCCGGCATGTCCCCACTGCGCTAAATCCAGCTGACATTGCTTCCCGTGGCATAGATCCACATGAAATTCAAAAAATTTCTTTGTGGTGGTATGGTCGTCAATTTCTTACCCAATCAGAAGCGCAGTGGCCTTCTCTCAATACTGGTAAAGTAGATCCACTTCCAGAACTAAAAGTTCACATCACGGTTACCACAGAACCCTCAACTCCATGCATAGACATGACAAGGTATTCCAAGTTGTCCTTTTTACAGCGAGTCACGGCTTATGTTTGCCGTTTTATTCACAACTGTAAAAATTCCGTGAAACGCACTGGTCCTTTGCAAGTCCAGGAGCTGGATACTGCATTCACCCATTTGGTCAAAATGTCACAACGAGATTCGTTTGCACAAGAAATAAACACCTTACAAAAACAAGCACAACTCAAACCTAAATCACTCATCGCTTCACTTAGCCCTTACTTGAGCTCCCAGAATGTCTTAAGGGTAGGTGGTCGAATTTCAGCATCAGATTATGATTTTGATAAAAAACACCCCATTCTTCTACATGCAAAACACCACTTCACTAGGCTTTTATTCGCTCAAGAACATAACAGATTACTGCAAACTGGGCCGCAACTCCTACTAGCTTCCATTAGAGATCACTTCTGGCCGGTTGGTGGCAGAGACCTAGCTCGCCGCACTGCTCGCAGTTGTATCAAGTGTCGTCGTCTAAGTGCTCGACCTTTGCAGAATATCATGGGTAGTCTTCCCATGGAGCGTTTGTCTTCTGATGTCCCGTTTACTACTGTCTCAGCTGATTTTGGAGGCCCCTTTATGATCACCGACAGAAAAACGAGAGGATGCCGCATAGCAAAGGCATATCTTTGTCTATTCATATGTTTCAGGTCAAAGTGCGTCCACCTCGAGGCGGTGAGTGAGTTGTCTGGTAAAGCTTTTATGTTGACATTGCAGAGATTCACTTCTCGCAGAGGCAAACCCCGGCTAATTTTCTGCGATAATGGCAGAAATTTCGTGGCAGTATCTAACGAGTTAAGTACTTTCTTAAAACAAAATTCAAATTTCATTGTCGAGAATGCAAGTAGTGAAAATATAGAATTCAGATTTTGTCCAGTTTATGCACCTAACTTTAATGGTCTAGCAGAGGCAGGTATTAAAGCAGCAAAGTACCATTTGAAAAGAGTATTAGGTACCTAGTAGTCATTTTACATTCGAGGAATTGTCCACTATATTCACACAAGTAGAGGCTATTCCTAAATAGCCGACCCCTATGTCTCCTCTCTACTTCACCTCATGATTTTACCCCCCTCACCCCGGGACACTTTCTCATAGGCAGACCGCTAACCTCGCTGCCAACGCCGCCGCTAGAAGACAAGAATCCTCTGCGCCTTGATCGCTACCAGCGGATTGAACAAGCTAGACAACACTTCTGGCGGCGCTGGCAGTCTGAGTACATATCCGAGCTGCAACAAAAAATCTAATTAAAAATAAACTAGGTACTGAAATTGTAGTACGAGTTTACTTTCAATGTTAGGCATCCTAGGCCCCAACACACACCTTTAAAGTATTTGTACTTAATGCAATGTAACCCTCGATAACTAGCAAGTAGCCGCGCGCATGGAAGTCGGTCACTCAATGGCATCCCACAGGATCATTTTATCAGGATTAAAACTATCCTATGTGTTAGTTCAAGTTTCCTTTTTTTTGTGAGCCAAATTTCATGAAAATCAGTTCAGGAGTTTTTAGTGAAGGACTTATAAACAAACATAAACTTTCGCATTTATATTATATGTAGGAAATAGGAGGTAGGATAGGATTAGTGAGATAACTTGGTTTTCATTAAGAACCGCTCTACGGTCATCTCATCACAATAATGTTAAGAGAATATGGGATTCACGGAATTGATATCCTTAGAAGTAAACATTACTTAAAGAATTTCAGCTACAAATGGCATAAGAGGAGAAAAGTTGAAGAAATACAGAATGGAGCTGGAAAGCGAGGAATTGGAGCAGGGAGTGACTAATTTTTTAACTGATTCGATGAACAAAAGCTTGAAAAGTAAGACGCAAAATATAAGAGCATAATTAATGGTATTGTCCGTAAGAAAATTGGTTCCGCGTTTCGGGTGGCACGTTAAGCCGTAGGTATCGGTTGCTGTCTATGATAAATTAGACCGCGGTCGTTACACAACCATGTCAGAAGCCTGCTACTTGTAGAAAGCGGTTGAAAAATTCTGACACTAGGGTAAATTCGGTCTTTGGACGACTCGGTGTCCCACACGAAAAAAGAGCAAGTCCATCTACCTGTGCTCCACACATACAAATTCAAGTAGTGCAAGTGCAATTTATAAAAACAGGCCTGAGTCGGTTTTCTACGGAGCTCTCTTCTGTGCCTAGAAATAGGAACACCAAAAACATTTTCATGTCAAGATAAAGCCAAAACATGAGAAAAAGATATCAGAACTCAAATAGAGCCAACGCCCTCTTTCATACACTCTACCATAGAGCAGATATAATAGCACTCTACATCTTAGTTAAAATGTACGGCTTGGCCGTTTCTCTTCCGTCGAGTAGGCGATTTAACGCATTTTATCTAGTACGAATACCTAACTAGTTTCTTGTGTGTCTTACAAATTGTTTCTTAAGAAGGTAGTCGAAACGGCCAAGCTATACATTTTAACTAAGATATGAAAGTGTATGAAAGAGTTGGTGGACTTAAGGCGTTGGCTCTACTTGAGATCTGATGTCCTTTTTCTCTTGTTTTGGCTATATCTTGACATGAAAATGTTTTTCGTAGGATTTCATTTCTTTTTGTAGAGGAAGGAGAAACCCATACAATATTTTGCCCCCTTTTTATGGTAAGAGCATGATTGTGTACAAATCCTGATACACGTTTTTTATTTTTTTTATTATATGTCTGTATACCAAATACAAATACCTCTAGCATGAAAATTTTAGAAAGTTTCATACTAACTTCCACCCCTTAATAATAATAATAATAATAATAATTTATTTATATCAGACAATAAAAATCCATTCTTGTTAGTAGTACTTAATCCTATGTTAGTTATCAATTGAATAAAATTAAATTATACACATTCACAATGTCAAAATTCAAAATATCGTCATGTAATTAGGAGCCCCACCCAGTGTCTTAGTATGGGACAGTCTATCTTCTGTGCAATGACCGTCAGAACACTGTTGGAGCTAGCCCGCACCCTGTATAGTAATGACGCCACCCTTTTGCGCCTGATAGCAAAGAAGTCATCAGTTCGCTCTTGCGCGAACATAAGCGATGCGCTACAAAAGCGGGGCAGCCCCAACAGCATTCTGAAGGCATTGTTGTACTGCACACGGAGAGTTGTTCCGAACAAAAGTCCAATAATTCCCTACCAAACAGTCCATACGGATGTGCGTTGAAGTCGCCGAGAACAAACACCGATTGCACGTCACAGTTTTCGATCACCGCATACATCTCGCCGAGACAGGACGTAAATTCCGCTAAGTTATCAACGTGATCCACAGGCATATACGCATTCATAATGACTATACTTTGGCTATCATTCACCTCCGCTTTAATCGCCACTAGTCGCGCACTTTCACATTTTATAACTGACACGGATCGAAACATACTTTTACGCCACAAAATCGCTACACCCCCGTATGGACGGCCACGAATGGGCCCCACTGACGTATCCATTGCTGACGTCCCTGTGTACCCGAAGTCGTCATTAATACACCCCAGCAACGGAATATCATGACTAAACAGCCATGTTTCTTGAAGACATATCACGGCTGCTCGCTGAGATAAGGTTTTAACACATTCCATCGAACGTTTCAGCGATTTACAGTTGAAGGATATAAATTTACTATTTATTTGTGTCGTGCTATCCATTAATGTGATTTATTATTCAACTCATTTTTATCTTCATGCGAAGATTTTCTATTAAAATTTACAAACCGGCGAAAGGAAATTCCATCCGGCCATAGTCTCGCATCCATAAAGATAGGAAATTTACTCCTCTGAATAAATATCTTATACGCGTCGTAGTTTCTCTGGGATTTCATATTTATCTTTACTGGTTCAACATTTACCTGAGTTTTTTCAAAAATGTATGTAGCTATGTCAGATGACGAAGTATTCTTGCTAACATTGGTGATAAAAAAGTGGTATTGTTGGCTCAGTCGCAGCTCGAAATTTGCCGTGGGGTTCAACACTGGCTTTGCCTTTATTTCCTATAAACTTATTTTTAAGTCGCTTTCTTTGCACTTGTACCCACTCATCGTCTGGTTCTTCGACTGACCATTCTCCTACCCCGATCACTTCGGAAAATGATTTTTCCTTCTCTAGTGGATGGGAGACTAGGAAACTATTGCTACGGCGGCTGTTACTCACGCGCTCGGTCTGTGAGTCGAATACCTGCGAAGCGCGTTCGGGTTGTTCCGGCACAGGCGACCGGCTGCTAATCTCGGTCGCCTCCGCCGCTCGCGCCTCTGCTCCGCTGCTACCTACGTGACTCACCGCACTGCTTGCTACTGTACTCGACTGGCGATCAGCTGTGTCTTCTACCCGCATTGATATATTATGCGCAGCTAACTGGGGTGTATCTTGCAATGATGTACCTTTTTCCGACGAAACGTGAAGCATTCCAATGGGACCACTGTCATAGCTGAAGTCGTCATTAAACTTTACGGTGCCTCTTTTCATGTTGACAAAATTTGGTGGCTCAAAATTATTAACAATTGATGTTGTTTTTAGGTTAATAACGTCCGTCTTAAGAAGTGTAAAATCATCTTGCGTAATATATTGCTCTTTGATTTCTCGAACATCCTTCTGCAGCACAAGTAAATCTTTCAATAATTTAGTGACATCGACGTGATCGAAGGTAACCGGTGGTAATTTTTGAAGGTCTTTCGCCACAAAAGTAGGAATTTCTTCGGGATCAATACCTTTGAAAAGTCCCAGTATGTCTTGTATTTCTCGCTGCGCTTTGCTGTCCTTTTTATTATCCTTGCGTTTTATATTACGCTTCATTATTTTCACTGAATCGAACAAGAGATTTTTCGCAACACTAATTTCTTCCTTTGAAAAAGCGGTTGAAATTATTTGCACCATACTTTTCTCGTCCATAACTTCGTATTTATTTTGAACAAATGCCAAAAGTTCACTAATTACAATATTACAGTTTATGCATTTTAACACGTTAGATGCCATTGTTGACATGATATGTCTTAAGTGGTGGTTTTGGTTTTCTGTTGTTTGTACACTAAATTTAGGCCTCGTACCAAATTTCAGCTTTCTAGCACTTCAGGAAATGCCCAACCATTTTGATAATCATCAGTGTGTCAGTGTATCAGAGACCAAATTGGCGAATTAGACATTAATGAAATCGAAAGTATAAGCGGTATGAAATTCAAACTTTGCATGTTTAATAAAATTACTCTGGACAATTTTATCCCGTGAATTTGATCAGTCAAGTTAATCGGAAACCAAAGTAGTGGGGGTTAAAAAAAACCACAAAGCGCTTCGAGAAAAGGTACATACTGATACTAGCACAAAATTAGTACTGGCTTTGTGGTACTAGGTAGTGCCCTCGCGCTTCACGTTGCTTGCTTTGGCGGGGCCACTAGTGGCCCCAGATAAATACAACACTGTAAACAGCAGAGTCACGATGAAAACTAAGAATATAAAATGATTGTTTAAGCATTTTTTTAGTTTCAAACCCTAGTTTACCAACAGGGAAATAAACGACTACCTACATTTTGATGACAACTAGGTCATTATCGCAGCAACAATACCTACTTTTTACATGTATATAGATACTTCTGGATACAATCTCTATTGTTGATGCTAAATAAGAATAATAAAAGTTTAATATAAAACATCTGTCAGTTTCACATGTCTGCCTGACATGAGCAGCAAAACAGATGACAAATTCTTTTTACAAAAGATAGTACTGTCAAGAACAAAAAATCAAAGAATATGTCTCGGTTTCTAAATTAGTAAAAATAACCTTTTTTATGTCGCAAACACATCTAAAAAAATGGTGTACACCCGCTGTTCGGAGTTTATAGCCACAATCAATGTAAGACATACGTTTTTAAACTTTTTCCTCTTCTGTATTATTCCAGAATTAAAGAAATTAATACATTTCCGGGGTTTCTTTGATAATTTGTGATATAAGAGGGCTTCTGAGTGGCACGCAGGTTAAGAGGGACTTAGGGAAATCCATTGTACAACTCGATGTCGCACACGAAAAGAAGAAAGTTTGATAAGTATAGGGGGTACTTATCAATTTTTCATATAACTTAATGTTGTTTTCTGGTCCTGTGTCGTTCCTGGCCGGCCGCTGCCACGCATGCTTGTCCTGCTCGCTCGGGGCCGCTGCCACGCATGCTTGTCCTGCTCACTCGGGGCCGCTGCCACGCATGCTTGTCCTGCTCGCTCGTGGCCGCTGCCACGCATGCTTGTCCTGCTCGCTCGGGGCCGCTGCCACGCATGCTTGTCCTGCTCGCTCGGGGCCGCTGCCACGCATGCTTGTCCTGCTCGCTCGGGGCCGCTGCCACGCATGCTTGACCTGCTCGCTCGGGGCCGCTGCCATGCATGCTTGTCCTGCTCGCTCGGGGCCGCTGCCACGCATGCTTGTCCTGCTCGCTTGGGGCCGCTGCCACGCATGCTTGTCCTGCTCGCTTGGGGCCGCTGCCACGCATGCTTGTCCTGCTCGCTCGGGGCCGCTGCCAAGCATGCTTGTCCTGCTCGCTCGGGGCCGCTGCCACGCATGCTTGTCCTGCTCGCTTGGGGCCGCTCCCACGCATGCTTGTCCTGCTCGCTTGGGGCCGCTGCCACGCATGCTTGTCCTGCTCGCTCGGGGCCGCTGCCATGCATGTTTGTCCTGCTCGCTCGGGGCCGCTGCCATGCATGCTTGTCCTGCTCGCTCGGGGCCGCTGCCACGCATGCTTGTCCTGCTCGCTTGGGGCCGCTGCCACGCATGCTTGTCCTGCTCGCTTGGGGCCGCTGCCACGCATGCTTGTCCTGCTCGCTCGTGGCCGCTGCCACGCATGCTTGTCCTGCTCGCTTGGGGCCGCTGCCACGCATGCTTGTCCTGCTCGCTTGGGGCCGCTGCCACGCATGCTTGTCCTGCTCGCTCGTGGCCGCTGCCACGCATGCTTGTCCTGCTCGCTTGGGGCCGCTGCCACGCATGCTTGTCCTGCTCGCTCGGGGCCGCTGCCACGCATGCTTGTCCTGCTCGCTCGTGGCCGCTGCCACGCATGCTTGTCCTGCTCGCTCGGGGCCGCTGCCACGTATGCTTGTCCTGCTCGCTCGGGGCCGCTGCCACGCATGCTTGTCCTGCTCGCTCGGGGCCGCTGCCATGCATGCTTGTCCTGCTCACTCGGCTCGGCATTGTGCTTACAGTTCTAACAGACCTACCTAACGCACATTTTCCGGATTTGACAGCTTTGATCGACATTTCGGTTCGCGAAAATGTGGGAGTTTAGAGGATAGGAAATGTGGGACGGTTCACATAAAGATTTCTAAAATTCGGTTCGTTCCGTTTGTTCGGTGCGTATAAGTGAGCGTTCATCTTAAGGCTGCGTTTCCATTGACGCGGAGCTGGGCGGAGCGGTGCTTAGCGGTGCATGAATTGACCAATCACTATGCTCGAAATCTCCGCTCTGCTTCAATGGAAACAGCACGAGCGGAGTGGAGCAGAGCTGAACGGATATTCATAATGAAATACAGCGAGCGTAGGACAGCTGGTTGCGGAGTGGAAGAGAGCGGGATGGTGCGTAGCGGAGGATAGCGGGGCGGTGCGGAGCGGAGGACAGCGGGGCGGTGCAGAGCGGAGGACAGCGGGGCGGTGCGGAGGACAGCGGGGAAGTGCGGAGCGGACGACAGAGGGGCGTTGCCGTGCAATTAGTGTCTTTCTTCTGTATATATGGTTTGAGAATATAATTTAATTCATAGAATATTTTTCTTGATACCCTATATGAAGTTTCGAACATTTCATCATCACACGTTTGAAAATAAGTTGCAAATTCTCCATGCACAGAGTGATATTTTATATGTTGTCGAATCCAGAATCTAGATTTTCTCTTCGAATCCAAAAAAGTCGCAACAATCAATGCTATCTCATCTGATTCGTTATCTTCGTCTTCAAGTAGAGAAAGATATAAAAGGATTGCTTTTTTTCTTTTTTAACGACAACATGACGTATGGTCTTTCTGAGAGATTGAGTTTAACTGAGCGCAAAAATGCGCAATTCTAAAAGTAGCTCCGCACTGCTCCACTCCGCTCCACTCCGCTCTACTCCACTCTACCCCGCTCCGTTTTACCCCGCTCCGCTACACTACTCCGCTCCGCTCCGCTCCGATCCACTCCGCTCCGCTTCAATCCGCTCCGCTTCACTACTCCGCTCCGCTCCGCTCCGATCCACTCCGCTCCGCTTCAATCCGCTCCGCTTCAATCCGCTCCGCTTCACTACTCCGCTCCGCTCCGCTTCAGTGGAAACACTCACCACTTTTCACCGCTCTTCTCCGCTCCTCTCCGCCCAGCCCCGCGTCAATGGAAACGCAGCCTAAACTGGGACTTTAATAACAATTTATCGAAACAGCAACATTTTGGCACGAAAACACATTATTTTAAAATTTTATCATTGCCAATCTTAAGACGCTAAAATATTCACGTAAATTGAACCCTACATTACAAAAACAAACCCAACTCCAGTATTTTCATAAAATTTCCAAGGAGTTGACAAATAACTGTTCTCATAAATGGAACCTTTTTTCAGAAATAAGATTTGGTTTTCTAAAATGGTTTTCTTTGATTTGGTTTCAGATATTACACTAAAACAAGATTCCACTAAAAAGGTAAAATTATACGGAATATTACTTGTTCAATGTTTTCCAATTATCATAATGTCTGAAGATAAAGCCCGTTCAGACGCCTCTGGAAAAAAGTGTATAAAAAAAAATCGTAGGAGTGATGATACCAATAAATCTAAGAAAGCAGATGCCCCCGTACTACCCGAAAACGTGGAACCTGGATCAGATCAATTAACCTGCGAGAAGAAAAAAGGTAAAAAAACTAACAAGATTCTGAAGAAAAGCAAAAAGTGAGCAAATAGCGTACAGAATGTCAGACGAAGACTCCGTTACTTCGAAACCTGGACTGTCATCCCCAGTTCCTCGGCATTGTCATGGCCACGGCCATGGATGCTATTCAAGCTGCAACGATGACGATGCAATTACAATTATGTGCTCTAAAGGTAACATAAGGTTCAAACTTCGATGCAACAAGATACAATGTGACAGGCGCTCAGCAAGCGAAGTAAGATATGAATGCGAAATAATTCCTGAGAAAAACCAATGTATTGACAAGTCTATTCTAGAAAGCTGTGATCTAAAATGTAAATTATGCAATGCACCAGCAGCTTCAGTGACTTTAAAAGATATAAAATATGAAACTTCTCCTAAAAATAACAAAGAATAAGTGAGTAAATTAAATAACGATAGGGGATCAAAAAAATTTTACACATGCTACGTTGAAATATTAACTAGAGCTGATGAAATGACATCCCGCGACAATCTGCCAAACCCTGCAGATATTAAAAACAAAGGATCAGCAAAAGCAAATAAAATCGATAATGACAACGGTGAATTGCCACCTTGTGTTTCTGAAGTTTGCAGAACCGATACAAACAAATCAGACCCTCAAAAACCGCATTACACAACATGTCACAAATGTAAACGAAGGGAAACGAAGTGATCCTATTCGAAACTTGTTCATTTAATACTTCTTGGTTTGAAGGAGACTAAATTGACGGTGCGCCTAGATCAAAATGCTAAGAATGATATTTCTCAAGTTGTTGCAACCGAGAAAGTCTTCAAAGAACTACAAAATGAACTTCTTTGGCGTCATTGCATATTTACTGTAGTTTTCAAAACCTACACGGATTTATTGGAATAATGTGATATTACAGCTACAGCAGAACACGAAGTTTGGCGTTTCCCTAAAGAACCCTTCTTTTCTGCACATTGGTACCCTGCTAGGACATTGAACATAGGTAAAAATGCCTTCAGATGCATAATTTATATTTTCAAAATGTTTACTTTCAATGTCTCTTTAGCACAGCGTCGCAAAATGATTTTTCAAATTATATATCTCTCTACGACCTCTTTTGCTAACTAAAAATAGCGCTGCCATTACAAAAATATGTTTAAAGTAATAGATCTTTCCGACAAACCTGTTCGCATAGCACATTAAATGAAAGCCGAGTTCACGATAATATTTAATCCGAAAGTAAAACTTCGGGGCAGGAACCTAGCACTATAACGTTGATCAACTGTCCGACACTGTTCTTTAGAGCCCTAAATTCATGCGAAACATGATCATGGGGACTTAGTGTGAAGAGGGCGTTGTGTTAAAGACATTTCACGATGAGAATAAAAAAACATTTCCGAAACGTACATTATGCTTTTGAACTAGGTATAGCTTGGCCAGAAAGAGTACAAATTAAATAAAATGGATTTAAAAACTTGCATGAAAATTTGAACAAAAAGGTTCCGACTATTTGGTTTCAGAAATTAACGAAACTAAAGCAAGAGTTCTGTAAACCGACAACTTTTTGTTCAATGTTTTCAAATTAGTATAAAGCCCGTTTAGACGTCTCCGAAAAAAAGTTTATCAAGAAAAGTCGTAGGAGTAATGATGATACCAATAAATCTTAGAAAGCGGATGCACCAGTACTACACGATCTGCGTGAAGACAAAAGGTAAAAAATCTAAAAAGAGTTAATATATCAGATCCAGGTTCTACATTATTGTGTAGGTAGTGGTACTTCTGCTTTCTTAGATTTATTAGTATCATTACTTCTATGACTTTTCACAATATACTTTTTTGAACGGGTTTTATCTTTAGCGCAAAATGCTCCTTTCACATTATATCGCTCTATCCCTAGCCCTATGAATATATTCTCCCTTTTGCCAACTAAATTTGCCAATACAAATGATGGTCCAAGAAGCGCTACTTTTAATAATCTTCTGACAAACTTATTGCCATTATAGCACAAACGGTCACGATAATATTGAAGCCGAGAGTGAAACCACGGGGCAGAAACCTAGCAATGATATAATGTTGATCAGCTTAACGTTACCGTCCGAATCGCTGGTCGCCTGTAGCTTCTAGTGCGGAGATTCTGTTTAATATTTGCTACTAAATTGCTAGTATTTGCTAGCTGTTGTAATTAATTGCTAGCTGTGATAAATGCAGAGTAATTCGAAAATTATTTTGACCAGCCATTCTGATATCAGAAACTCTGCATTTATCACAGCTAGCAATTATTTACGACAGCTAGCAAATACTAGCTATCTAGAAGCAATTATTAAACAGAATCTCCGCACTAGAAGCCACAGGCGACCAGCGATTCTGACGGTAACAGCTTAACGACATTGTCCTTTAGAACATTAAAAGAGGACATTATGCGAAAGGGGCGTTGTACTAGAGACATTCTACGATGAGTATTAAATACAGTTGCAATACGAACATTATGCTTCGGAAGTAGGTAATCACCGAAATAATTACGTTCATATAAAATGAAATGTTCTGATTATCGGGTTTCAGAAATTAACGGAACTAAAGCAAGATTTCTGTAAAGCGACAACTTTATGAGAAGTATGGCATGTTCAGTGTTTTCAAATAAGTATCATGTCCGAAGATTAAGCCCGTTGAGACGTCTCTGAAAAAAGTTTAACACAAAAAAGTCGTACGAGTGATGATTTCAATAAATCTATGACAGCAGATGCACCACTACTACACGATAATGTAGAACGTGGATCTGATCTAATAACCTGCGAGAAGAAAAAAGAGAAAAAAAACTAACAAGATTCTGAAGAAAAGTAAAAAGTCAGCAAATATTGTATATAATGTCAGACGAAAACCCCACGACTTCACAACCTGAACTGGTATGCCCTGCTCATTTTGAATGCAGTACATGTAGCAACGAATGCGACGATACAGTTACAATTTTGTGCGCTAAAGGCAAGGTAAGATTCAAACTTCATTGTCACAAGATAGATGGCAGCTTTTCTAACCGCGGTGAAGTAGGTAATGAAATAAGATATGAATGCGCTATAATTCCTGAGAAAAACCAATGTATTGACAAGTCTGTTCTAGAAAGTTGTGATCTAAAATGTAAATTAATCAATGCGCCAGCAGCTCAAGTGACTGTACAAGATATGAAATATGAATCTGCCGCTAAAAACAATAAAGAATAAATGAGTAAAGCAAAATAATATGTGATTAAAGAGACTTTTACACATGCTACGTTCAAATATCAACTAGAGATAAAAAGACTCAAAACACCTCCTGCAACAATCTATCAAGCTCTGCTGATATTCAAATTAGAGGATCAGCAAAACTTAATACAACTGACAATGATGACAGTGAATTACCACCTTGTGTTTCGTTTGCAGAACCGATACGAACATATCCGACTCTCAAAAACCGCATTGCACACTATGTCACAAATGTAAAGGAAGGGAAACGAAGTGACCAAGTGACCCTACTAAATTACCCCTAGATTAAAAATGGTTCTAGAGTAAAGTTGTTGCAACCGAGAATATTTTCAGAGACCCACAAAATGAACTTAGTTTCACTGCATATTTACTGTAATTGTCAATATAAAGATAGTTTCAAATAAAGTGATACTTCACATAAAGCATAACACGACTTTTGGCTTATGATTTTGTCTTTAACTTCATATATTTGCATTAGTATCCTATGTACTACACTGACCCTACTGACCAGCTACTCACAATATAACCCATACAACCATAATCATTGCCTTCTGATTCTTAGCGTATACTTGTTCCGCTCTACAAGCAAGACTACAAGTGAAATTTAAAAATTGACTATCGTCGACCGGGAATCGAACCCGGGCCGCGTGGGGTGCCGCAGATGTACCAAGTACCATCAAATACTAGTACTACCATAGACCAACAACTACCACTAGATGTTGCTTAGATCGTCGCTTTGAGACAAGCATCAAGAGATTGAGAAATCGACGAGCCGACCGTTGCATCGATAGCCCAGTGGCAGAGCAGTGAGCCGGCCAGTACCGCACGCGGCCCGCTTTCGATTCCCGGTCGACGATTGTCAATATATCAATTCCTTATTTTCAATTAAGAGAATAGTATACCAAAAGATTCGGCTGCCGGCAGTCGGTGTAAGTATTCGATCGCGTCATACTATATTTCTACCATACAACCAGTGACAAAGACCCCTGAGGCAAAGAACATCCTGCAGAAAACGGTGTCTTAACATTTTGGAGGTCAAGTTTACCTTTCACATTTCGCACTGACCAGTTGAAGACCCACCTGCTTGCGCATACACATCGAGGACATAAGGGGTCGCCCCGAGGGGGGTGTGCGAGCGGGATAGCTACTGAGCATACAGTGCGCTGCATGTTGGACAGGCTTCTACGCTGCTACGACTACACTAGTAGTTCCCCGCTACGGCAAAATTGTTACGCGCTGACCAGCTATTTGCTTGTACCCATATACCTACAATGTCCGCCAAACGATCACCACCACATGCTGACTTTGTCAATGACCAACAGCGAGGTTTCCATCGGCAGCTGAATCTTGATGATTCCACAGCAATGGAGAAATCGTACGACACATTACTCTCAGAAATTAAATTGCTGCGGGAGGACGTTATTTCATGGCAAACGCACGTAAACCAGGGTTTGGTCGATTTAGATGACAGAATCTCAGAAACTGAATCTGATGTAAAGGATTTGCGACGTAATAACGAAGAATGCATTCTGCTAAGGGCCACCGTTTCGCAACTACAAGAGCAGCTAAACTAGCAATCTCAAGCAACTCTGAGCAACGACGTCGAGCTTTTGGGACTCGAAGAACGAAAACCGGATTTGGGATTTGCCAATGTTCCCAGTAGTCCCCTCTACCCCTGTCCCCCAGGGTGACAGCTGGGATTTGTCTTCCCGGTTGTCACCGGGGTGACACTTCGTGCCAACTGTTCCCTTTGAAAGCTGACTAGAAGGGACAAATGGGAAGTATGTTTCTAAGTTGTCACCGGGGGGGTGACAATTGTTGCGACTCCTTCCCAGAAAAAAAAAAATGTACTTACGACAAATAAAAAAAATCAACACAATGTTTGGTTTACAACATTAGAAAAATATGACGTCAAAAATTTACAGAAAAAAATTGAAAATATCAACATTATGTTCCGCTTACTTATAGCTACAATTATCAACCAATCACAATTATTAACCTTATCGTTTTTTTAAATTTAATTTTCAATTACATATTGCAGAATTTATTTTGTACGGCAACACCGAATTAGAATTTGTTTTCAAAATTTAGGTAGAAACATATTATTTTTTTAACTGATGGATGATACATTTCCTACGATAAACATCGTTAGTTCCGCCCGCTGTGTCACTCACTGTTTTAAATAGGTACTGCAAATAATGTCCGGGAATATTTTGACGTCATATTTTTCTAATTTTGTAAGCCAAACATTGTGTTGATTTTTTTTTATTTGATTCTATAACACAACAAATAACAAAGCTGAAATCTATCGTAAGTACATTTTTTTCTGGGAAGGAGTCGCAGGTCACCCCCCCCGGTGACAACTTAGAAACATACTTCCCATTTGTCCCTTCTAGTCAGCTTTCAAAGGGAACAGTTGGCACGAAGTGTCACCCCGGTGACAACCGGAAAGACAAATCCCAGCTGTCACCCCAGGGGACAGGGGTAGAGGGGACTGCTGGGAACATTAGAGGATTTGCGACGTAATAACGAAGAATGCATTCTGCTAAGGGCCACCGTTTCGCAACTACAAGAGCAGCTAAACTAGCAATCTCAAGCAACTCTGAGCAACGACGTCGAGCTTTTGGGACTCGAAGAACTCAAGAACGAAAACCTGCAACATCTTACATTAGTAGTTGCGACCAAAATACTGCCCTGCGAGGGCAAAACACTGTATCTTTCAATTTGTAGATTTTCAGGAAACAAGATAACATTTCTAATTAAAATTTTGATTGTAACTTCTATCTAAATGAAGCAAATGAGCTGATTTCTTCAGAATATAAGCAAAATATTGAACTTTATCGGTCTATGATAATAAAACACTATGTTTCTATTAAAATAATAGAGTTTAAAGGGAAAACTTATTTTGTATGAATAGAAAAGCAAATTTTGTATGCACCTTATTATGGCAAAACACTGTAACTCATGTTGACGTGTTTCTCCCTAATAAAATTTGTATGAAATCTCTGTTGTATTCAGTATCATATAATACTATTCAGGGGTACTCATCTCAGCCTTTGGATCGAGGGCTGCTGTGATAAAGTATACGGGTATGCGACCCCGGCTTCCAGAGCTTCTACTGTCTTTGTCTACCTTCCAGTCAGTAGTATCCCACCACATGTGTTCCTCTCCTAATTTTTTTTTTACTTTAAACAAAAGTTCCATGGTGCAAGACATGCAAGTTGCGTAGTTACCAGACGATACAATCTTCATATTTATGGATCTTTTTTTGGTGCATAATCTACTATTTATCGCGGGAATGTTGCAATAGCTTCAAAGCAAAAGCTTGTGTGCAGCCATATCTATATTTTTGTCGCTCGAACCGTGGTCAAAATGGCCCATTTTTTTGTTTTTAAATTTTCTGGCTAATTTTGTAAAGGCTATTTAGCCAATGTTGGTCTGGAACAGACCTACTGTTATAGGTACAGGCTACATTATTTTCAGGGTGCAACAACTTTTTTCAGGAATATTCTTTCGAAATATTAATAAAAATTGGACTTTCTACACAAAGTGACTCAATCGGCTAGTACATTTTGTATAGAAGATACATTTTTTCCATATTTCTGTAAAATTTTCCTGACGAAAGTGATATTTTATACGTTTAGGCTGCGTTTCCATTGACGCGGAGCTGGGCGGAGAGGAGCGGAGAAGAGCGGTGAAAAGTGGTGAGTGTTTCCACTGAAGCGGAGCGGAGCGGAGTAGTGAAGCGGAGCGGATTGAAGCGGAGCGGATTGAAGCGGAGCGGAGTGGATCGGAGCG
The DNA here is from genome assembly GCA_029255805.1 of Keiferia lycopersicella. Lineage (NCBI taxonomy): Eukaryota > Metazoa > Arthropoda > Insecta > Lepidoptera > Gelechiidae > Keiferia > Keiferia lycopersicella. The sequence goes on along the minus strand of JARACZ010000014.1, from coordinate 265,016 downwards.
GAGCGGAGCGGAGTAGTGTAGCGGAGCGGGGTAGAGTGGAGTAGAGCGGAGTAGCGTCGTCCACTACACAACACAACCTAGCAGCCCTCCGCACCGCAACGCCCCTCTGTCGTCCGCTCTGCACTTCCCCGCTGTCCTCCGCACCGCCCCGCTGTCCTCCGCTACGCACCGCCCCGCTGTCCTCCGCTTCGCACCGCCCCGCTATCCTCCGCTCCGCTTCGCACCACCCCGCTCTCTTCCGCTCCGCACCGTCCAGCTGTCCTACGCTCGCTGTATTTTATTATGAATATCCGTTCAGCTCTGCTCTACTCCGCTCGTGCTGTTTCCATTGAAGCGGAGCGGAGATTTCGAGCATAGTGATTGGTCAATTCATGCACCGCTAAGCACCGCTCCGCCCAGCTCCGCGTCAATGGAAACGCAAATCAGTATCTGGGACAAGACTTTTCGTGGCTATAGGTACAAGCCGATTTTCCACAGACACTGCTTTGTCTGGAGTGTAATTTTAGAAAACGCAGGGTTGCCCAAGACCTGCGCCACTCTCTCGGACTCCCTGACTGACACCCCAGGAACTGCGAGTCGATACATGCGGAGCCAAGTTGACTGCAGGATAGACCTCTGTCACACGCGCCTAACAGAGACTCCATTCCGGGTTTAAATATAGATTCTGTTGTCCTTCTCCAGGGCCGCCGGTCTTGGTCAGGTTTCTCCCTCGGTTGATTCTTACGACTCCCACGGGAAGAGAGGTGCTATTCTACTTTGCTGGCAGCATACAATCTTAATTAAATAGCCTTAGATGCTTATTTAAATGAAACCATAGCCGCGGCTCCGTCCGTGTGGAAATCGGTCATCGAAAATTTTTTCGCGTAGAAAACTTTTCTATATGTTAATCCAAGTTACCCCCTTTATGTCTGTGTTCAATTTCATGAATATCAGCTAAACAGTTTTTGCGTGAAGGAGTAACAAGCAAACATGTTATAAACCCTTGCATTTATATTATTAGTAGGAAGTAAAATGCTACAATATTCTCCTTTATGTCTCTGAGAACATTATTAAGGACGAAAACGATATTATTTCACTCAATAAAATATATTTTAATAAAATCTATTAAATTGGTCAGTTTCCGTCCGTCGATAGTCCTCTTGGTCAAGTCAAGTTAACGTCTGTCTCGTCTATCTGTCAAGGCCCACCCCACCCGGCCAGTAGAAAGAAGTTGCAAAAAGGAGTGCAAGACAACGCAACAAGAAAATATAACAGAAATTGGATTTATAAGCGCAAGGAATATTCAACCACCAAAGCCAATTTATTCAACATTACATTTTAAATTACTTACAATATTATTCATTGTTGATTTCTTTAAACTAAACGATAAATTTGCGTATAAACGTAAAGTAACGTATACTATTTACGTGACCGAAAGTCAAGTATTTATTATGCATATTTATTTAAAAATAACTACATCCAGAATTCATCTCACAACAGTTCAATGAATAAAATAAATGAGTCAAACAACAACACTAAACTTATGATGACAACATTTTAAAACAAAAAGGGCATTCTTAGCTGTCAGTTTAGTCTATCTGGATAAAAATCATGGTATAGGATAGGATTAGTAATAGGATTACTTGCTTTTGTTTTTATTTATTTACATTCATGAACTCGGTCTTCAGTCTTCCATCACAATGTAAAGAAATGTGGCATCAGTCTACTATACGGAATTAATAATCTTGGAAGTAAATATTGCACGGTATAAAAAAAATTGCCAAAAGCGGCATAAGAGGTGGAAAGTTAAAATATCGGAGCAGGGAATGACGACTTCAAGAAACTGAAGCTTCAGGGATTCTAAAAGACTAAACATATAAAACAACCACAGTTTTTTTACGATTTTTTATTACATATAGTCTGAGAAACCAAGTTTTCGGGTACCTACCTACCAACAATTTAATATTAGCTAATATTATTTTATGGTTCTTAGAAGCCTATGTTTAGTAGTGGTCGTCCTATATATAGCTGATAAATGTGGAAGATATAATTATGACGAAACGAAGTTCGCGGGCACCAGCTAGTATACCAATAAAAAAGCAAATTCTCGATTAAAGTATATTTCCAATTTCGTTTCTTTACCTATCATATATAGTTATCACAAATTTTTGTATTTCTGCGTCTGCATTTTCCCCTCTGTAAAGTGCTTCAAATCCTTGTGTGACATTCGGATATGCCTTTCAGGCCTCAAAAGCTGTTTTTCAGCCCCTGCCGTAGTTTTATTTATAATAGTATTTATTGAACTTAAGAAATGGTTTTCTTTCTTGTTTTAGGTCCTGAAATAACACATGTTTTGCCTTTGTTCCATTCTTTTACTGGATGTGACACAAGCTGATCATTTAACGGCAGGGGTAAAAAAACTGCTTTTGAGGCCAAAAATACAAAATATTGTTAGTATGGAAGTACTCTACACGTGTAATGGGTTGCCGTTAGTTGACAGTTATAAGAAAATAAATTTTTAATATACATAAAACATTGTAACGATTTAAGCGTATATCTCGTAACATGGTTACACTTAACACCTAAGCTGTCATACGAAATATTGTTTGTATGGAAGTACTCCACACAACTGATAGGGTGGTGTGCGTTAACAGTTTATAAAAATCTCGTAACAGTTATAACTAAAGAAGTTTCCATTTTAAACAGTTGTAAGGTTTTGAAGTGTTTATCTCCTAATGGTTACACTTGACAGCTAGCTGTCATACGAATTATTGTTTGAATGGAAGTATTTGTCTCAAAGCTTGAAATTGGCTACCGGATATTCGGCCTAAAGTGATCTGTTATTTTTACCAACAAAGGCGGAAAAGTAATTCATATTCGCCACAATTGCCACTTGTTAACTATGAGTACTAAATATAAATGTAAAATAATAATTTATGACGAGGAAAAAATTAAAAAGTGTCCATAAATTATTGGTGTATGATTTTCCTTCTGTAAAATAATGCGATTATCTCTCTTTTTTACGATCCGGTATAGATAGTAATATGCTATCCGGTATCCGGCCGGATAGTAAAAGTAAGGCCGGATCCTGTATAGTACCGGATATCCGTCTCACCTCTAGAAACTTCCTACCGGCCGATTTGGATTCAAATGGACGTGTAGGTATATCATTCGTACTTTAATGGGATTGTTTTACTACAAAATCTCATACCGACTCTCTAATAGAAAACCGAGCGACGTCCGCGCGCCGTCCGCAAGAATGAGAAAGGTACGCGCAATCTTGTTTTTTTTAGTTGAAAAGTAGTATTATGTATATACTATGTTAATGTTATTATAATGTATATTAAATGAGCTTTTTTTAAACAAAGTTTCATACAAAATTATTAAAATATGAGGGGTTGTTTACATTTTGTTTTGACAAAAAGTTTATTAATTTAATGATTACGACTTATTTTGCTAGGGAGTCCTAAAAACTGGTATGGGGAATGAATTCGACATCATTTATTTACCTGGAAACGACACCAAACTTATCTTAGGCTGGTTTCAGAGCGACGCGTCTCGGCAGCGCTGCCCAGCCGCGCGCGCCTCGCATTACACTAGATTGTATGTAGCGTTTCATAGTGACGCGTCTTGGGCCGCGTCTCGGCCGCGCCGCGGTCGGATCTCCTTCGATTGCCGGTAGCGTCGACTTGCAATCTTTTAAGACGTCGTTGTTGCACTCTTTTCCATATAACGTATATAGCTAATATAGTGATTACGTTTGCTGGCATAATGATTCTCTGCACTCGACCGTGCACCACAACGAAGCGCGCGCGTCTGAATGTCGTTTCACAGCGAACGCGGCTCGGGCGCGCGCCTGGGCAGCGCTGCTGAGACGCGCCGCTCTGAAACCAGCCTTAAAGGTTCAAACTAATCCGGTAGAATTTTTTTCTGAGCGCCGGACGCGCTGCACTTTGACCCCCCCTCCCCCCGACCTGGCGCGGGGTAGACAATGTCTACCGGGTGATATAGGCTCAAGTGAACGTACAGATTACCGTACTGGTTTTGCTCTACATAAAAAAACATATGTTTCTCTACATAGAAAACCAGCTACTATGGAAGCTATGGTGGGAGAAGATAATTCATTAAGGAAGTATGGCAAGGTAGAAAAGAATAGCGAATCTCGTTTTACTTTGACTCTATTTTGAGGTCATGTATGACATTTTGTCACATCGCGGCACACAAATTTCGGCACGTAAAATAATTTTATTTTTTAAATTGATACTGGCGAAATCACAATGAAAACGCCATAATATTTATTTGAATTCATAAATTCCAGTTTATTGTCATAGTAATATTACTATAGTTTGTAAGTTTAGGTAGGTACTTATCTTTTTGTTAACAAACTTTGTATGAAAGTGACACTTCTGAACTGTCAGTTTCATACAAAGTCTATTTATAAAAAGATAAGTACCTAAACTTACAGACTATAGTAAGCTACAATGGTTACGTATTCAGTGCGCCGATGTAGTGTTAACCAACGAAATAACCCGGAAAATTGCACATTTCACAAGGAGGTTCTTGAAAAGTCGCGCATTTTAGCTATTTTCGCATATTTTATTTTATTTTTTAGTACGCGTGCATTTTAGGTTAAAATTTACTTCTTTGGAGGGGTAAAATAAAAAATAATGCAATTCTTCTATTTCCTTTCGTATTTTATACACGTAAAAGAGTATTGTTGAGTTATTTGCTTGTTATAAATTTGAGTTGTTATAAATTTTGAGGACATTTTTTATTGCCTATACGGGATTCACTCAAATTTATCGATATAGTTATCTATAGCCACCTCGCATAACTAGAATTAGAACAATACTTACTTTATCTACTTAATATTTTCAGGAGCTGTAAATGCGAGAATTCATTTATTTCCAATATAGGTTTACCTTCCACATGCCAAGATAAAAAAATATCAACTTTATGTGATAAAACAATAATTTTAAATAAATGCATGAAAAACAATAACGTTTTACTAGAACATTTATTTTTCATCTTTTCACAATAGGTAACGATGGTCGTTAGTCTAACAAACAGCTTTCATTGCCATTAATTATACTTTCTTAAAAATTAAAAGATAAAGCAAGAAATAGGGTAACTAAATGCTAAATAAATGCAGTTCCAGTTACGCGACTCGATTTTCGCTCTTATCGATAGCTCTTCATATTGAAATGCACATCATTACACGGAAAATTCAAAAGTGGTCACGCGGAATCGAGCTCTCAGTCCTTTTATACCTAATACCTAAGGCTTGTTAGTTTTATAATTTGTTGTTTTTTATATAAATATATAATTCTAAAGATGATAAAGCTCGTATGAATTAGTGTCGCAACACTATTTGTTGGGGGTATCTGATTTTAAAAGACCCAAGATACTATCAGGGGTAACGTGGGTCAGCAGTGATTCTATAGTGGACGGAGACGTTATGGGAGAGGGCCTGAGACACTGAGATACGCTATTCTTGGTCCGAGTATGGCGCGAACCAGTATTTTGTTTTGTGGTCCGTCCGAGGCACTGATAGTTGGGTATTTTTTTTTGGCTTCAGGGCACAATGTGCTAATGGTCTCATCTCAAACCCCATAAGCGAGAAAAGTATTCAAAATCTGATCATATTTCCGTAGATTCTTTTTGTACTTCAGCACTTGCCACTGCATTTCCCATATTGTCCCAAACTAAGCATCACCCTCGCTGCCATGAAATAAATGTCACGCCATCCAGTCTCTTGCCGTCAGAACGAACGATACCGTATGGTTCCAACTTTGCTGGAACGTTTGTTGAGACAAGAACCCGACGGGTGACATCATTAGGGGCGGCATGGCGAAAGATGCGGCCGGCACTTCTGCAGCATGACAAGCCGTGATGACCTAGCTCGTTTACCCAGGTGCCACGAGCACAGTCGCGGGTTGGTTGGTCTGGAGACTCAATCGGAAACCAATGACCAGAGGCAAGGTGGTGGTGACCTAGAATGTTCCAATATTGGGTAAGGGTAGAACATTGAGTCACAGGCCTGACTCTCTTTAAAGGTCACCAGAAGGTGAGCGCGATCAGCAGAATTGGAAGACACGATCCGACTGCACTCTTTTTCAGGTCGGTTCGTCCCGCTGCCTCTGTGAGTCTAAGGATGTCTTAAAGTAATAGGTAGCAATAAAATTGTGATGATTGTTCAACAAAACTCTTATCTGGAACAGGGTGGAAGACCGTGTTGCTCGAAGACTTGCCGATAACTTGATAAAACCTTAGACTCAAAGCCTCTATACAATATTCTTGTGCGTTTGTTTGCTGGTTTGTTGTCAAGATTTGACAAGAGCACTGTTGTCAAAATTGATGTATTATTTAAACCATCACTCCACTAAATCCAAACGACATTCATTAGTTTTTTTGTACAAAATCCACTAAATCCAGGAGCGTAATTTAATTTATCAACTTAACATAATAATTCGAAGTTCTTTAATATTTAAATGAAGCAAAACCATGATCCTACTTTGCAAAAAAATATAAATTGAAATATGTGAAATAATTCCTTCATGTAAGTAATACAAATTTTAGAGATACAGACATTTATTTTTTACTATTTACATGTTTTGGGATTAAAACCTTACAGGATCCAATTAAATCATATTTTCAAACTACCATCATGCATCCTAGTGGAAAAGGAAGGTCTGAAAAAATAAACTACCACAAAAATAAGCAGGAACGAAATACTCAATAATGATAACAATTAAATTGTATATGAAGAGAGAATTCAAATCACAACTTCTCATAACGACCCAACAACTTGGATAGATATAAACAAGATTGAGTTTCCAGAAGGTATAACAAATAAAAACATATTAAAGGTTTCTAAGTATCGACAACCAATCAGTCCGCAAAGTTGTAATCTTGTGACCGTTTTTGATAAAAATATTTTCCAGGAAATTAAACCTAGTACTAGTTCTACGCAAACTGAATACGAAATAGATAAATTTAGATATATGAAGGAAGATATTAAGCCCTATTTTACATACTTTTTTGAAGTTAGTGGATCAAATAATACAACTCCTAGTACAGTGTCTTCATCATCTTATGGCAATGATTTGTTTAATGATGACATTTCTGTTGAAAGCAGTGTAAGTAGAATTGACAAAGCGACCTGGGTATCTCCTTCAGCTTCTACTTTTATAAAAGATTATCTAAAAGGACTGTCTGATAAAACTGTTGCGGATGTAAACCTTACTGTTGCCGGATCAAAAACCAATCCTCTGTCACCAGGCATAGTCTTGTATTCACATGACAATGAATTAAAGTATGGGTCATCAAAAGTTTCTAAAGAATTAAATACTGTATTAATCTGTGATGAAAATAACGTAGGAAGTGCGTTAAACCTAACAAACGAGTATAATATGGACAAGAACATTATGGAATATACTGATCAGTGTCAGCATCTTAAGAATAGTTCTGAATCTGCAAAAATAATTACTGACGATTGTTCTAATACAGAAAAAAATGCTAATGATGTCAATGTTACATACAAAATTAATGATATGGAATTGAATTTAAAATGTAAAAAAGTTCAAAATAACAACACAGACCGAATAAAATATATATGTAAAATATGTAAAGAAAATAATCAAGATTTCGAGAATTTTTTTGAAAACGTAAGTCACATTAATGCTGTAAGTTCTAAAATAGTTATACATAGTTTAGAGCATGATAAAACAGAAACAAATTTAAATAAATATAAAGACAAAAATATCCTACCAATACTTAACTCCAAATTTCCTGGTGTAACTATAGCCAGTTCTTTACCTAATTTAGAGAACCAGGATATTAATCAGTATGAAAATAAAGACATGGCTATTATTGCTTGTCAATCTAAAAACAAGCAAGCTGCAGAAATAAGTGATAATGCGGAGATTAGTCAAGAATGTGGAGCAAACGTTATTTTTAATAATCTCATTAATTCTTCTGTCGCGGAAAAAATAATTGAAACCCACAACGATACAGTAGCCCTGCTAAAGGCAGCAGCAACTGATATTGTGAGCAACAAAATGCCTACAGTGGATGAACTTAAAAAAACTGCTAATGATATATTTGATAATGGCTGTGAGGTAGTAATGTCAAAACGAGAGTGCAATGATGCCAATACGCAGTGTTCTGATATTAACAAGTGTGAGGGACCAAAAAAGTCTTCGTATTCTCTAAATAACTTAAGTTATTCTAAATCCATAGAAAAATTGTGTGATTCTGCTGTTAAAATTGCTGAAAGTGTGAAGCACTCCATAAATGACTTAGTTTGTCAAGGTATAAAAACTATAGGAATTGAAGAAATCAAACCAAGTTCCTCTGAAATTGAAGACCCAATTGATAATCTAAAAATAAGTGCAGAAAAACTGGTAAGTGAAGTTCGTAAAAAGACTCAAGAGTTTAAGGAAATGTCTTCAGAAGAACGTTTGAATCTTTTGAAGAAGGCCTCAGAAAATATCAAAGAGTCTATTATTGATTTAGCAACCGAAGGCAAAGCAATTCTAGAAAAGTCTCCTGAAAAACGTTCGGATGCTATTAAAACAGCTATACAAAATATCAAACAATCAGTCATAAAAACAATGGATGACAAAGAGGAATTAAATGATGAAACAGATCAATCTTACTTACTTGGCTTAAAGAAATCTACTAATAATATGATTGATTATGTGGCTGAAAAAACTCAAAAAATAAAAAAAAGTGTCGAAAGTTTTTCAAAAAATGCTGTTTTTGTTGAAAATATTCAAGAAAGTGACATAGAAAACCATTCAAGCACAGACGCGTTAAAGGAAAAACCAAGAGCATCTGTTGACAATTCTTCACCTGAGGAAAATTTTACCGCAAAAAACACAAATTTGTCACTTAAATCCTCACGTATCGCAGGTTTTATTAACTCAGAAAACTCAACACATGACACTTCCTCTCCACCAAACCAAATCGCTTTTGAATCATCTACAAGTAGAGTAACTGAGATGTTTACTACTATAAAAGATAAAATTTATTCTATTTTTAGTGGTCCTCACAAGTATCCTGGGTCTCAAAGTAATGACGAAGTTGAAGAAGATATTGAAATAACATAATTTGCAAACGGCTATTTGTATTGATAAATGTGTATATTGAATCAATTCTATTTAATCTTGCAATAAAAATATCTTATCAGAATGGTTAACACTAGTGAAGTCGAAGATCCGGCATGTGAAAATTGCAATGTAGAATATATTTTAAGTAAAGAAATTGTTACGGATATGAAAACAGGAGATAGTCAAAGTAGAATAATTTTGACTAAAAAAACAGTCGATAATACTCTATGTAACCAAGGTATATTTGATCAGTTGGTCGATTCTATTATTGAAAGCCATTACAGAACAATGGAAGTATTTGATGATTTAAAAAATGATATATTATGTAGAATGAGCATGGAAAATGTTGAATGTATAAAAGAAATATCCTGTGATGTTGTATCAAAGCTTATCGATATGTGTTTGGGAATCAAAGAAGATCCTTGTTCACCCAATAAAAATGAACCATGTCCAAAACCGAAAGATATTGCATTTTTACGAAATGAACAAGAACTATTAGATATTATGTCAAACATATTTAAAAATGGACCCCTAATCAAAGAGGTCACTAATGATTCTATAAAAAAGCAGTTAACACTTGAAAAAACAAATTGCTCTTTGGAACAGGACTCAAAGTTATTATCAAATGTAACAAAAAACATTTATTCAACTTTTTTGTCTGTAAGAAAGCATTTTGGCCAATGTTTGAAAGCCAGTACGGCAGCAATCAATACAATAAAAGTTCCGGAAAAAAGTTCCAAATATGATGTTCCAATAACACCAATAAGAAAGCATCCATCTTATGAAACTAAGAAAGTTGAAGATGTTGAAAATCAAATAGGTAACTAATCTGTTTAGATTGTCTTTGACTTAGTAAGATAATCAAATTAATTATAATACATTGATATTAAATTTGTAACAAACGATTATAAAAAACTTTGGCTGAGATACATGTCGTTTTTTTTCAGTGGGTAACGGGTGCGCACTATATGGCAAAAAAATTCAAACAAAAACCAGCAAATAGCTCTGACATCACCGATAGCAGGATGTAGATATGAAAGTGACAAGGGTAATTAGATTGTGACGCACATCATTTGCTTTTACACGTAATATTAGCTGTGTATTTTGTGCTGAACATTCTCATTTGATTTTTTTGCCACGTAATGTTCGCACCCTGAATTATAGACAAACTTTCATACAGAAGATCACCAGATACATTTCAGTCTGCTTTTCTGTAGAGGGATCTCACTTTTCTAGTTGAACTTTCCCATTGACGGTAATACTATACCTAGGTACTACTTGAAGAACAGGTATAAAAAAATTAGTATATTAAGGTGATCCGTTACGTCTTGATAAGCTACACAACGCCAATAGATGGAGCTACTGCTGCATATAACACAGTTATTTTTTTTACGCAATAAATACAATCTATAAAATTACTAAAACGTTATTTGCGACAATTATAATGTATCTTCAACAAGTCACAAAAATCTCCGTAAAAAATTTGCTCAAATTATGGAGTATAAGTCAATTGAAAATATGTTCCGTGTCTATACACATCTCCTCTACTCACACATGTGCAAGTCATTTATACGAAAACGTTCGCTTATTTTGACGCCTAATGCATCGTGATCCACAGAGGTGACAGCCTTATTGTGGCTTTTGATAAGGTCGTACCAGGTTCTATCCTCGGTACGAAAATGTTATTTTTTGTTTATGTATTGTTTTTTGCCTTTTTTATTGTATAATAAAATTATTTTCGAATAAAACAAGAATTGATAATTATTCGATGCATTTTTTTGTTATTGACGTGGACGTGAAATCGGCATGGATGGAGTCTTTAGGTATAGCCTAATACTAATCGTATAATACTAACTGGGAAAGTTCATAAAATAAGCAATTTTTTAGCATTCTTTTAGATGAGAAATCGATATCTAAATCAGTACCTAAACATCCACTGCTAGAGCAGTTAGCTATATTAGTATTGTGTTCTTTGACAAAGGCATTCCTATTTGTGACATGTATGTGGACTCCCCAATTTTATAAATACAGTCAGCCAGTCAGGTCATAACGAATTCAATGGTATGGATGGATAGGATAGGTAGATAAAATATATTCATACATTAGGAATAAAGTAATAAAATAAAAAGACGTGCCTCGTTTGTAACATTCGTGACATTTTGTAATAAAAAAAAATTACAATTATATTCTTTCCATATACAAATTATCTTTGAGCCACGGAAACTTTCAGACGTGGCGGTAGCGACCGTTCTTGCGGTCGTTTACGCTGTGATAGGCTTAGGCGTGATAATGTATGTACAAATATTCTAAACGCGAAGGTAAGTCTGTTGGTTTGTCCTTCTTTCACGTGGCAATGGATGGACGCGATTGGTCATTAGGTACTCTCGGTCACAATTTCTGTATTGTCTTCTGTAGTTTCTGTACGTGTCGAACAACAAACTGTTGATTTCTAAAAAAAAACAATCATAAGTGAATAACAAAATAATATAAGTTTGTCAAAAAGCTAGAACATTTGTCTCTAACTTCACACCAAACTATAATGTTATTTGACGCGACATGTAATATAAAAAATATATTCCCTGTCCCTGCACCTAAAAAGAGAAACTAAATTTGCTACCAGTCGGCATAAACAATTTTTTTGCAGTGATTACCTGGTAGTAATAGCTATGTTTTTTGTTCATTGTTAAAATCCCATCTTTTACTATGATTGGAAAGTTTTTTCTTTCAGTGGCTGCGGTCTCAATCGTTTGATTGCTTCTTGCCAAAGAAGGGAAGCATTTTATTTCGAGAATGGCATTCTCATTTATCACTATACCTAAAACATATCATATGATGTGTTATTTCTATAAGATAATAAAAATATCTAAATATTACAAACTTTATGGTCATTTTATTACCATCAGGACTGGCTCCTAAAAATCCGTACTCTTCATCAATAAATAACCCCGCTTGTCTAACGCGTTTGTTGTAATTCTCAACAAAAAAGGTTCGAGCGACAGATTCGTTTTGTTGTCCATACATCATGTCATTTGTCAAAACATTACTTTTGTATAGCACAGCTTTTACGTGGTTGTGGCAAGGCGTATTTTTTCTTCTTTTGCATATCTGTAACAGAATATTAGAAAATTTCAAGGAGGGAGGAGGCTATGTCCAGCAGTGGGATATCGATGGGTCGATAAGATAAGACCCATTTTCAACGGAGAGAATGTCTTGACCTTCTTCCGGTTTGTTACGTGCTGTATAATATACTAGCGGCCCGTCTAGCAGTTTCACCCGCTGCTATCTCGTCGGTTCACCCGTTTAGAAGTTGACATATCGACAGAAGCACCATCTAGCGGGTCAATTTATATTTTTAATTGTTCCAAGGAAACATCAAGATATCCAAAATTTCAACCCAATTGGTTCACCCGTTTAGAATTTTTGAAATCAGCTCAGTAGTTTTTCAGTTTATTTGTTACACACATACACACAAAAATACAAATCTTTCTTCTTTTTATTATTAGTGTAGATGTAGATGATGATACTTACTACTCCAAAGTGGCTTGCAGTCAATCTGTCATTTCTGTACATAGTGTACAGTTCATTTTCATGTTGGCCGATTGTAGTTTCTTCGATTGATTTTATCTCATCAAGTGACTTCTGAAATTCAGGTATTTTTCTGGACAAAGCCTCTTGAGATCATCGTAGTCAACTGGATTAACAGTATCCTGTGCTACAGGGCCATAATTTTTATTGGGCTTGGATTTGACCGGCTTTGGCAAAAAGATTCTCCTTCGCGTGTATGTCTTTTTTCTTGCACTACTCTTCTCTTTTTGGGCAATATAATTTTTGAAATTGCGTCCTGGTGAAACAGAAGTACATTTTTTCCAAGCAGAAGTATGCCAATTTTATCCAGCGACTTGAGATAGACCTGAAAAAGTTGAATATATTCGAATTTAGTATAAGAATTATAATAGCAATTTAATTCACATCATTGATTTCATTAGCACTAGTAAAATTTTTGTTTGGAAGTTTGTTCTACACACCTAGGTTAAAAAATGATAAAAATGATGCAATAATAAAAAATAGTCAATATGAGTTTGTCAAAGGTGCTCGGTACACTTTGTTCACTACTTTTTAAATAGTATTGTTAGCCTGTTGTATCCCACTGCTGGGCAAAGGCCTCCCCTTCTGCCAATATGTCCATATCTAGAAAAAAATATTACCTGCAATATGCACTCTTCTTTGATATGATCCACGCTTATGTAAATTCAGACGTTTTCCACAGTTGAATTTACTGATCATACTCATAAAGTTTTCCACATAGTTCGTGGTCTCATTTGACAGTCTATAAGCTTTTGACATTACCATTTCATTTGCAGCGCAGATAAGTGCCCAAACAGTGGGAGCATTCCTCTTCATGTCGTCTACACTGTTTTCAGTCTTCTCTTCAGTATCTGTGGTACCTGTGAACTTGCAGTAATATGACTTACAGTCATCATGCTTGCCAAAAACATGTAAAGGCCCATTTTGCAAGTGTTTTCTCATCAAAACTGCATTATAGTTCTTGAGACAGTTGTAAATTTTGCAAGTTTTGGCTTCAACAATTTTCGTCCGTGCAATGGCAATTTAGTATTTGCCAATATCTAAAACCAGAATAATAATTATGATTTTATAAGTTCAACTCCCACCTTCCCCCAACCAAGCAATGTTTATAAAAAGTGGCCTTATGTTACCCACGGATATTGTAGCTTTCTAAAGGTAAAAGCATTTTTGAAAGTGGTCCTGTAGTTTCGAAGTTTATCCATTACAAACAAACAAACTAATCTTGACTGATTGAATACTAACCTTATAGAGTGCACTGGTGTAATTTTTTATTACATGGTTTTTACACTCGGTTTTTTAATCATTTGTCCATAAGACACCTTCTCTCTAAGTTGAGCATACACTGATCAATCACCATCTCCAATAAAAAACAGGTATCTCATGCCATGCATTTCCACTGATTTTTGAAACCCTTCGACTAATATACTTGTTTCCATGCCAGTCGAAGGCCCCTCATAGTTTTTAAAACATGTGTGTGGCGTTGGTTCTTTGCCTTCCTTTTCATATATGTGGCAATGGAAACAATACTACTTCTGAGAAAACTATCTCTGAAAATAGTAAACAATCGCACAATCACACCAGACGTACACGTGTTCTTTGATTTTGACAGTTTTGACGCTTGGTTTCAAAAATTTTCGGTATTGTTTATACGAGCATTGAATTTTATTTTATTGCGAGTTTAAATGGTTTGCACGCATTAAAAATAAAGTGTGTACTTTTTTATCTTGTTTGAGCATAAAAATATAAATATTTTAATTTTATTATTTAATTTTATATTGTTTCCACAACAAATGCGTAAAACGATATCGAGTTTCGGAATGCACTCTGGCTCCAGTGACCTTCAGCCCATGACTCGAACATTCACGCACACAGGTTAATGTTACGCACACAAATGACTATCCTACACTATAGATAGCACGCCTACAAATGTATTATTGGGAAGAAAATTACTGATCAAAAAAGGTATTTCAGATAACTAAGTCGTATATTTCTATCATTTTGCGAAAACTTTACATTAAAATAGGACTGTAGATCAGTACTTCAACCAACATTTTTGTTTGGGCAAAGACACCGCACAACCAATACCCTTGAAGGGTGGCACCATCGACTCAACTCGCGATTACCAAAAAGACCCGGCCTGTACATGTTTGTTTACAAATTAAGAAAAGAAGGCAAACACTGGGACTTTGTTCTGAAAGAACAGTTATTCAAAAATTCAAGAAAAAACCGGAGAGTCTGCGATAAAATTTTTGATCAACAATATTTGAAAGTATTGAGAAAATTAAAAAAAAATAGAATTTCTCTTGCTTCATTCATGAAGAAAATAATTTTCTTGCGACTATTTAACGCGACTATCGGTCACTAGTAAAAAGTCACTCTATATAAGTATGTTATGTTCGAGGTGAATTGTTTTGTTTTTGTTCTGGATATAATTTTGATTACTGCTGATTAAAGTGACATTAAAATTCAGTTAAAATTTTTCATTTCCTATTCCCTCCTCAAAACAAGTTTTATGACCTTTAATGATTCGGGTTTTTTGTGAATCAGACTTTGTGCGAATTAGATTTTGTGTGACTTTGTTAGACCTTGCGCGACTCGGACAATGTGCGATTCGGACCTTGTGCGACTCGGACAATGTGCGATTCGGACCTTGTGCGACTCGGACAATGTGCGAATCGGACATTATTTTCGAATAGGACATTATGCGAATCGGACATTATGCGTCAAGAGGTATTAAACTATACAAGAAACAAAATCCTAGGATCAAAAAACTTAAAAAAAGGCTGCTACTGTAAGATATCAAATATATCAAGCGGGATCAGCGGCGTGACATTGGTTAAGGTATTATAAAACCTAATGTGGCGACTAGTTTTTCCGAGGGGATATCAAACATTCTTCACTGGCAATTATTGGCTTTCATTATTAAAATACACATCAGGCAGCGATTAGCTAGTAGCTTTAAAACTGAAAATGGGTATTATAATAATGTACACTCGACTTCAAAAAAATCGCACGTCCGTAAAAATAGGCTTCAAGCACTGGTAATCCTTAAGAAAAGCAGTTATTCGTAGCAATATTGGTATCATTTGAGAGTCCTATAAAAACTCTTTAAAAAAATATCCATTTCATTTGAATAAAGAAAAAGCTTGACACTTCGCGTCACTGTGAATGACAATGGAACTGATTCTCCTCTTCAAATTTTGTTTGCAAAATTTTTCTCAGTTCCATAAAAAAACATTGAATTAATTATTGTTTTTGCATTCTCTGTTTCTTTACCTTTCAAATGATACTGAATATTACCAATATTTCATGATACAAATACGATTGAAAGATGTTTGAAATAGATTTCTTAAAAGGTGCGTTTTTTTTTGAAGCCGAGTGTATTTGGATACTAAAATATTATTTGCATGTTCGTAAATTCTTGAAGACGGCGGCAAATACGCTTTTAAATTAATAAAAAAGAAGTATAAAGCAGAAACACTAGAATAAATTAACCTACCTTACCTACATTCAATTCAAAATTTAAAATTCAAAATTCACATTATTTATTCAAAGTAGTAAATTTTACATTCAGCTTTTTGACGGTCAAAAATTAACAATTTTATGAACCTAGTGTAAACGCGGCTCAAGTGGACTAAAAATTTAAAACTAGCCCCTAAAGCACTGCCTCGGGGCTGGCCAAGCTAACCAAACAACATGTAACGTTAGGTGGTAAATAAAATAACATCAAGTTCATGCCAAGAGAAAATGTTGTGTTACATGCGTATGGTTAGCCGGACCCCCTGGACAGTAAACCACTCAGAAACCTGCCCAGAAGTGCACCTATTCTAAATATACAACTTGTCAGGCCCTAGGCTATCCTAGCTAAATTTCTAAATTTGAAACAAAAATATATTAATAGCCAAAAACGACTACGCTAAAAAGATAAAATATATATCATATACAGTAGATAATTCTACCTGTGTCGTCATATAAAGTCTACTTTGTACATTTGTAACTACTCCCATGGAGATTTATCTTGCATATAATCTGATATTTCATAATAGCCTTTCTTATACAATTTTTCTTTTATTACTCGCTTAAATTTATTTGATGGTAAATCTTGGATGGAATGATTGAGTACCTAGATTTACCGGCTATATTTATGTTTGTTTACTCAAAATAGGTAGGTTAATTTAAAGTTCATTTAAAAGGGGGCTTCTTCTTCTTCTAAGTCGATGCCTCATTCCTGAGGGACGTGACCATGGGGAGCCTCTGCTCCACCAAATTTCTCCAGGCTCCGCGGTCTTGTGCCATGTGCACTGACGCCTGCAGTGTGGCCTTGGTTGCCTGCTGTACTGTATCGGTCCATCTGACCGGTGCTTTTCCACGACTTCTTTTGCCCATAACATGGCCAGTGAAAATAACTGACTCCAGACATTCATGTTCACGCCTAGTCAAGTGTCCAAAAAACCCAAGAAGCGCTGCTGACAGATGGTGGACATTCTTTTCCGGATGTTCAGCTCTTTCAGGATAGACTTGTTTGTGCGCCGTGCAGTCCATGGAATATGTAACATTCTGCGCCAGCACCACATTTCGAACGCGTCTATCCTTTTTCGTGTGCGAGATTTCAAGGTCCAAGTTTCAGATGCGTACAGGAATATGGAAAATATTAGGGTCTGCATGAGGTTAATTTTGGTTTGACGAGTGACGCTTCTGTTCCTCCAAATCTTTTACATCTTTTTCACTGCTGCTTTTGCCATTTGGGCTCTTCGTATCACTTCAAAGTCGCAGTCGCCATCGTCACTGATAAGAGCACCCAGGTATACGAATTTGCGAACGACCTCGAGGTCCCTCAGTTCGCCAGTTCGCTGCATCGTCCCAGCTCTATCAATGATCATTAGTTTCGTTTTTGACCTGTTGATAAGAAGACCGTATTCTGCGCTCACTTTTTCCACTCTACTTAGAATTTCCGCTAGTTCAGTTTCATTTGAGCCAATTATTGTGGTATCATCAGCGAAACGCAAGTTGTTTATTAGACGTCCACCCATGTGGATACCTCCGTCCCTGTCTTCGAGTACTCTCCGCATGATGTGTTCGCCGACCAAGTTAAACAATTGCGGCGAGAGTATGCATCCCTGACGCACTCCGCGCTCAGTTTTAAAGGGATGTGATGTTGAGCCCTCTAGTCTAACTCTAGATTTGCCTTCGTTGTAGAGACTTTGCACAAGGAATGTTAAGTGACTTGGTATGCACATCTCACTCATCACGTTGAACATTTTGTCCCAATTTATGCAATCGAACGCTTTGGCGTAGTCAATGAAGCAAAGTGCCATAGTGATGTTGTGCTCTCTGGCCTTCTCTATCAATTGCCTGATGTTTAAAATTTGCTCCCTAGTTCCTTTGCCTTTGACAAAACCTGCTTGTTCAACGGGGATTTGTCTGCTGATATAGGGTTCCAGACGCTTGTTGAGAATATGCAGTAAGATCTTGCTCGCACGAGAGATGAGCGAAATTGTGCGGTAGTTCTCGCATTTTCGTGTGGACCCTTTTTTGTGAAGTGGCACTACAATTGACTCGGTCCAGTCTTCGGGCCATTGTCCGGTTCTCCATACTTTTAGGCATATTGTATGCAGGATTTTAATGCCTTCAGATCCAATGTTTTTGATCAACTGTGCTGATATACCATCATTGCCACAAGCGTTGTCTTTGAGTCTGCAGATTGCTGCTTCTACTTCGCTCAGGAGTATGTCGGGCTCTCTTTCAACAACCTGCAAACTCACGTCATCGTCATCGTCACCACTTATGTGTGTTCTATTTTCACTGTATAATTGCTGACAGTAGTTTCTCCACCGTTCCAGAACATCCTTCTTCTCTATTAGACACGCACCAGTTTCATTTTCGATGGTCCAGTGTTTAGGCTTAAACTCTTTTACAAGAGTTTTAACCTTCCTGAACATGTCCCCTGTATGTGCTGTTGTTGAGTGTCTCTGGATTTCGGTGCAAACATTGTTCAGGAAGTTGTTTCTGTCACGCCGGCATAGTCTTTGGATCTCCCCATGAAGTTGGCAATAGTCTCGTTGGTCATCTACATTGCTTAATCCACTTCCTTTCCGAGATTTTCGTTTTTCGATGATGCTCCATATTTCAGAACTAATCCAATCTTGTCTGGGTCCATTATGTGATGCCCCGGCGATCCTTATGGCAACTTCCATTACAGACGCCTTGGTTTTTTCCTATGTTGCGTCAGCAGATAAAAGGGGGCAGGATAATAATAAATAAGATAAAAAAATAAATAGACTAAGAATAGTTTTTTAGTATATCACAATTTGGTTTATTTAGATCCTTACAAATGTAGCCAAAAGTATTTTATTGTCAAGGTCTTGTTTGTATTAATTTCAGACCATCAGTCAAGTTTATAGACAACCTTACTTTAGAATTTATGAAAGCATATTTTAACTTTTTTACCCGCCAATACTTTGACGCCTTAGAAGAATTTCAATTGCCACAAAAGTAGATCATAGCCAGATAATTAAAAAAATCTCAAAACTCATTATAAAGCGGCAGCTAAAGACATGGGACTGTCCCCTGTCTGTGCTGTAGTCGGGTTGGAACATTAAATTATGCAACAAAGGCGACTACAACACAGACATCATCGATTAATGGTCAATGCCAAGTTAACGATTGTGATTGTTATTATTTTAACGATTACCTAATGATGTGTTAATGATAAATTATAGTTTAATGATATTTTAATGATGAATAACCAATCATGATGAATAATCAATGAAATGATTAATTATCACTTTAATGATTAATGGCACTTTAATGATTAAAGATATTTTAATGATAAAAGAAATTTTAAATTATTAATGAAATTTTAATGATTAATACAAAAGCCACTCAAGCTCAAACATAGGTTTGTTAGGCACAACCTGTCAGGCGTCAACGCCAGGTTAGGTTAGGTTAGGTTAGAACTGCGTCCACAACGCACGAGCCGAGCGAGCGGAGCGAGCGTGCCCCGGCAGGGGCCGGCGATGTGCCAGAACCGACACAGGGCATTTCAAAACTAATGTAATTGCGAAGAGGCTGGTATGAGTGCTCTGTGTTGTAGTCGGGTTTGTACGTCCGAACTCTGTACCAACCAGACTACAACACAGAGTATGGATGTCTATGTTGTAGTCGGGTTTGTATTTACGCGACCCGGAATCGTATCAATTTGTCGCCGTGTTAAATGCCTTTTACTTTTAGTCTTGAAACACCGCCTGAAGGCATATGGATGAAAACATGCAGGAAGGAACATCGACACCCTTGCGACCCTCTCGGGCCGTGCAACGTTTGTGAAACTGAAGATGAATGCCCTTCACCTGCTCTTTGCCTAGACAGAATAAAAAATCGACAGCTGCCTTACGAGAGTAAGTAACATATTATTTTTCGGCAAATATTTAACACGGCAACTGAAATCCTTTTTAGGCAACATTCTATTAAGTCACAAAAAACTAACTTTGCAGTGATTAAATATCTTAGCAACTATTAAACTGTACAAGCAACAAAATCCTAGGTTCAAAATACTTAAAAAACGGCTACTACTGGGTATCAAATATGTCAAGCAGGTTCAACGTTAAACTGGTTAAGGTATTGTAAAACCTAATGTGGCGACTACTTTTTCCGAAGAGAAATTGGCTTTCATTATTAAAATACACATCTGGCAGCGTTTGTTAGGTAGTTTTAAAACTGAAAATTAGTTTTATAATAAAATATTTGGATATTAGAATATTGTTTGCAGATTCATAAGTTCTTGAAGAAGGCGGCAAATTCGCTTTTAAATTACTTAAAAAGGAGTATATAACTTAAATACAGCACTAGAATAACTGAACCTACCTTACCTACGAGTACCTACCTAGATTTACCAACAATACTTATGTTTGTTTACTCAAAGTAGGTAGGTTCATTTAAAAGAGAGAAAGATAGTAATAAATAATATAGTCAAGAAAATAAAAATAGACCGAGAATAGTTTTTTAGAATGTCAAAATTTGGTTTATTTAGATCCCTACAAATGTTGCCAAAAGTATTTTTTTAAAGATCTTCTTTAAATTTATTTCAGACCCTAGTCAAGTTAATAAACGACCCGATTTTAGATTTTATGAAAGCCTATTTTAACTTTTTTATCCGCCAATAATTTGTCGCCTTAGAATAAATTCAATTGGCACAAAAGAAAATCAATGCCAGATACAATTTAAATAAAACCTCAAAACTAACTAAAAAGCCGCCACCTTCTAGTAAAGATCCTTCCTCAAATTAGTCGCCTAAGTAGTTTTTTTACTATCCATTTTCAGTTTTTTTAAGACTCGGAATGGTATCAATTTGTCGCCGCGTTAAATACATGCCTTATTTTTCTACTGGCAGAAACAAAAGTGGTACGTTAAAGACAAACCAAAAGAAGATCATGGTACTCTTAAAAATTATGGGTCACCTAAATAAATGGAAATCCCTTAATAAATCCAGGTTAAAAAAAACCGTATGATGCCGGCTTAGAATAGCATCACCCCTCATCCTTCCCGCGGGTGTCGTAAGAGGCGACTAAGGGACTCGAGAGTATTGGTGTATTATAATTTTTAGGCGACAGGCTGACAACCTGTTACTATATGGTGACACACATGTTTTCTGAAACTGCCATGGAAGACAATCCTCAAAAATGTCAGACGTGGCGATAGCGACTGTATTCTTATGGCCGTCAACGCTCTGCCTATTGCAAGGGATCTATTCTATTTCAGCCTATTGCAGTCCACTGCTGGACGTAGGCCTCCCCCAAGGAACGCCATAGGGCACGATCTCCCGTTTTTGCCATCCAGTCGCTACCAGCCGCCTTTTTCAAGTCATCGGTCCATCTGGCCGGAGGGCGTCCAACGCTACGCTTGCCGAGGCGTGGTCTCCACTCGAGAACCCGCTTACTCCACCGTCCATATTGCAAGGGATAAAGGCGTGATATATGTATGCCAAAAAACGGTTTTAAGAAGCAAATTTTTTACATTTTATTTAGCTTTTACTAAGACTCCTTATTACCGATAAATACACGCAAAAATGAAATTTAACAATTTACTTATATTTTCTTTCATCTATTTCAGCACGCTGTTTACCCAAAAGTCCACCGTTTCTACCTACAACAAGATGCGGTTCAGACCCTCCCGGCCACCCATGCGACTCACCAGACCCGTGCAAGCCAGGAAGACCAAGACCCAGGGCATGCAAGCCTGGCCTCTGCAAAGAGAGAGTCAAAAACCTAGAAGAACCCGCAATTAGATGCCCAAATCCAGACGACATAATACTCCCACGAGATATGTAAAAATCGAAACCTCTTGGAGAAGCCTATTGCAGATTGTTCTAATAGAGACTTCGCCTGCCTTAAAAGACCCGTTTGCTGAGCCAAAACCTAAACCTTATAAACCGGAAAAGTGTGTAGACCCAGACGAATGGAAGTACTCGAGACATTTGTGTGAAAATTGCTTGCTCAAACAAAAAATAAAAGATACCTTCAAGCCAAATCCGTGTGAGCCACCTAGATTAATCGATCCTTTCACACAATCAAAATCAAATTATCCTGAGAAGACCCTTGTAGTAAAAACCCCAGCGAAGAAACAAGAAGAAAAAAAAAAACAGCATATATGTGCACATGTAAATATGGGCGATGCTGATAAAAAAGCTGGTCCACCATGTTAAGAGTATTCCTGGCTGTTCCGGGGTGGTTCTAGGTTTTCTTCCTTTTCGTACAACTTTTCATACCTCTATAGTTTTCTTAAAAAACAATAATTATGAAATGTATAAAAGAAATTGCTGATATATTTTCTTCTAATTATTTTTTGAAAAAAGACAATAATAGAGCCTACTAGGGTAGTCATAAAGATTTATTGCTCAAGAGGCCTTTTTCATTCCCGTGAGCTGTGGGGTAGAGCAGGGCTTTGTTCTTGCACCCACACTCTCTTTTCCTGTGGTACACTGGGTCGTCCAACGAGCACCCACACTTTCCCATCTACTTCGCAGCTGAAGTCAATGAAGCAAATGAAAACATGGTTTCTGAGATACACAACTTTAAAATTTAACCGTTGTCACTTAAAATGTAGATCTCATAAAGCCTATTGAAGAAACTAGCAGTGCTTTCGTTAACAAGGTAAACAACTTTAAAGTTTGGCAGCTGTCATTTAAAATATAGATCTCATAGAACCGTACTGCTTCTTCGCAAAGGCTATCGATAGTCGTTACCGTCAGAATCGCTGGTCGCCTGTGGCTTCTAGTGCGGAGATTCTGTTTAATAATTATTGCTACTAGATTGCATCTTGCATCATCATCATTGATCGCTTTCCTACACACTATTAAAGACTAATATTTTCTCGAAATTATTAATACTGATAATTGCTACTTAATTGCTAGTTACGGGAATTCCTGTATTTATCTGCATGTATATAGTGGTTACCAAAATACGAGTTGATGAAAAATTGCGTGAAGGGAATCTGTGGAAATAGCAATGTTTCCACCTACAGACATTGTCTTGTGTGCAGGCGTTTCACCACATCAGTCTTTACCAAAAAAATATCTTATCCTCCTAATACTCAAAAAAATTGTAAATTTTATTACTTTTTAACGCAAAAACTACTTAATCGATTGAAATCAAATTTTGCACACTTATAAAAGGTAACATGGATAAACACATAAAATACTTTTTACCGTGTGAAAATAAGTGTTCCCAAAGTAAAATGAGCAGCATCGGGTGAAACCGCTAACGGGCCGCTAGAAGTGGGTAGTTTTGTAAATACCAACCTCAAAATATTATTTTCTGTCGCAGTTAAGACAACGTCAGGTGGCGGAATAAAACATTGATATTTCCACTGATCAGGCACTCTCCCTTCACACAATTTTTCATCAACTCGTATTTTGGTAGCCACTGCATATATGCAGATAAATACTGTAATTCCTGTAACTAACAATTAAGTAGCAATTGTCGGTATTAATAATTTCGAGAAAAAATAGTCTTTAATAGTGTGTAAGAAAGCAACCAGCCATTCTGATATCAGAAAATAATTTTCGAATTACTCTGCATTTATCACAGCTTGCAATTATTTACGACAGCTAGCAAATACTAGCAACCTAGTAGCAATTATAATCTCCGCACTAGAAGCCACAGGCGACCAGCGATTCTGACGGTAACTCGATAGTCTGTGGTAGTGCAGCATGTAGAGTTAAATGAATATCTGAGATAAACATAGGCGAGAAGTACGTCGTTCTTGCGGGAAAACTTGCGAGAATAACCACCGTAGATCCCATCTCTGCTCTAGGGTAAGATTGGGGTCAAGAGTAAGCCCATCACAGATAAAAAAAAAAAATACAACTATGCAAATATGGTACTGCTGACCTAGGAGATAAACTTGGTGGTGTCACTAGTACCATTGATGGTACTAGCGAATAAATCTGTGTCGCTACCAATAATGATACTAATCCATGGTACTAGCGACACCGGGAGAACAATCACTAATCTCGTACCTACAAGTTCCACCAATCATTCGCAGTAGTTCTATTGAGTAGTTCTATGTTGGAAGTTCCTATTGTAAAATAGTTTTTATATTTAAAAATGACCGGAACCTTAGCCGCAAAATATTTATATGACCGTAACGCTATTCATTCGCCTTGTTTTATTCTCTGTTCGGGTCGGCCAATCGTTGTCGTTATCTATATCTATACATAAGTCGATTAAAAAGTTATTTTCGTCCATGCTCAATACCACCCATATTACCCGCCTATAATATCTCTTTACAATAGACCTGCATCATAAACAATTGTCCCCTGCGTCACGAAACTGCGTCATTATTTATCACTGTCGTAGATCACTGTCTATCACTCTGTCACAGTGCTGATACTCACTCAAAAGAGTAATGAAACATCAGTCACTTTTTTTGTGTTTTATACAAAATACCACCACGATCAAAATGTAAGACTAAAAACATCTACCTACTTAAAATAATCCAAATAAAGCAATAGCCATTCCCATGGAACCATAATACTATGAGTTCATTTATCTGTGGCTGTAAAAATCGTCCGCCTCCACCCGAACCAGCTGCATTACCGGTCAAACGATGCGCCTTTCCAACCTGCCCTCCCCCACCCGATCCAACACCCTGCGATACCTGGAAACAGAATAAACGAGAAAAAATCATCAAAGCTGGTAAGAAACCTTGTATTCCCCCACCTCCTCCGCCTCCCCCTCCACCACCAAAACCCAAACCATGTTTTGGCATATGTATAGAAAAGATCAAAAATTATGATGAACCAAAAGCAACTACGGATGAGAGGTTCTCCTGTATACCAACTAAAGAATATTTAAGAGAGATACCCAAAACAAATGTAATAATAGTACCGCCTGAGCTGTGCCAAGATAAACATACTTAAACCGAAACCGAGTCTTTGCAAATAAGAAGCACCAGCGTAGAGAGTGTTAATCATAAAAAATGAATTCTGAATCGAATGGCAATAGATCAAGAGACTACTTCCTTGTAAAAGATGAAAATGTTACTTCATATCTTTTGGATTTGTTTAAACCAGCCGAATCAATCACATCTGTGTCCGACGATATTGACAAAAAGTTAACTACATTAGAGAGCGTTATGCAAAGACTTAGGGGAGAGCTTCAAGAAATAGCTCAAAAGAGTGTGTCTCCAAATGAGCCAGATATGAACGAAGAGACTATAAGCTTTTATAGAAAGAAAAGTAGCACTGACCTTGTAACAAAGGTTACCTCGTCTTTAAATGCGCCTGACTTGAAAATAAGTCCTATCGTAAGTGAACAATTTATAAACGGGAATATAAAAAAATGTATTATTGAAACTGATATGGAGTCTAGTTTTTCTGATTATGAAGCAGTGTTAAGAGAGCTAAAAACTACAATTGACATGAAATTGAAAGACGTACACAATTATGATCCAGATCCTGACTAGAATGACATAGTATTATGTTTCTATTAATTTAATTTTTAAATCCCATAGATTCATTCAAATGCAAATTTTTTGAAATTGATTGCAAATTAATCGTTTGATAAATATCACCGTTACATATTTTTTCACTCCCTAATCACTTAATAAAAATATTAAAAATATTTCTTCTTTTATTGCTTTTCTAGATTTGTTACGATACAAAATCATTAAATTACCTACACTTTTAACATTTGCTCATTTATTTTACTCATTCACAATTCACGGCCATTATCGCCACGTCTGAAAAACGTTTGAGGGTCGTTGCAGGCAAGTCGTGTATCACTTTAGTGACAAGTTGTTAGCCTGTCACATAACCTATACACATAAAACCCTCGAGTCCTTGAGTCCCATAGACAGCTTCTACGTCACCTACGGCTTATTTTACGATGTTTTAAATTCTTTAATTTTATTTCTAAAATAAAACAACATCGTAGGAAAAAAATACAATAATTTTATTCGCAATATAACAAATTATTGTGATAAATGTGTAGTAGAAGGTAACACATGTACAACATTTTAATAAATATTATATTCGATAGTTTCATCCATTATATGAATCAAGCAAGCAAATTTTTGACTAGAAATACTCAAACATATATTTAATTTTAATGTTACAAAATTCATTCCCACAACGAAGAAAATGCACACGTGAAATGCTTATTATAAAAGTACCTCATATACGTACACGATTATTTTTTTGTCAGAATGTCCGCTTTTTCTACCCCGCAAGAGATAAAGGCGCGATTTGTGTATGTATGTATATCCACGTGATATCCAATTTGTAGGATGTTTCTTCTCTTGATTCTGAACAACTTTTACTGAAGATAAGTTCATACCCAATACTTGTCAAAAATGTATGGAAAATCCAATTTTTTTGAGATTTCGCAAGTGGTCCTATAGTAAAAGTTGTTCAGAATCATGAGTAAAAACACCCCATAAGGTAATGCACTGACTAAAAAATAATCCAGTATTAAATTAATAAAAAAGATAATTAATTTGAAACAAGGTATGCTTCTCGAATAAAACATCTTTGGCACCATATTATAAGATAAATAGAAAAAAATATTTATTGTTAAAAGTTTGGCATTTTTTATGAATATATAAGGCACATTGCCACAAGGGTGTATAACTTTACAAATTACGTTCTAATATGTTATTATTTTAAAATTTAATATAGGGTGAAAGGAAACGAAATTCGATACGTTCCCTGGCTGGGGTGTGCGAGTAGGACGGGAGGCCGTTTCCAGCGTTACTATGGGTCGGAAATCAGGAAATCATAATATTCCTTTTCTATTTCCCTCCTCCTCCTTTTTTTCCAAATGTACGACGACCATGGTTGTGTTGTTTCGGCGCCGCACGCTGCTTTCTTTTATGAAAATCTGTACCTATTTACTTTATTTACGTTAAATTCTGGACGTTTTCCGTTATTTGATGAAACGAAGTAGTAATTTATGTAGTTTACATACGCATTTTCCACTTCAGAGTACTAATTTTCGTCATATATTTCGCAAAATCTTAAGGGTCTTATTATAAAAACTCGCAGCGCTATTTGGTGTACGACGGGACGTTACAAGAAAGGAACTGAGATAATTATGGACTAATTGTGAAAGGGAGACGTTTTGAAAAGTGGGCATTTTGCATAAAGTGAAAAGGGACGTTTTGCGAACGGGACCTTGTGCGTCTGAAGGTAATTTTCGACCCATGGTTACATAGAAAAATATGTTGGAAATGGCGATACATTTCTTAAAAGATTACATTGCACCTTTAATAAATATTGCCTATAAGCTTCCATTCTATACAATTTATTTGGTAATGGAATATTATTTTCCTTTACGTTTCGGGAAGCATGTTTTTAAAATTTAGAATTTCTACATAATTATTATTATGACGTATGAATGTATACCTAGGCTCAAAATGACATCATAAAACATTTAATCTCTACAATATACAACAATAAAACCATTTGCTCAATGGTAATACAAAATAATAAATATTTTCACTTGTAAGCTTATTTACAAAATATATTATATATCAAAAATTCCTTTCGTTTTCATGAACCGGAAACCAGCTCGGCCTGGTTTCATTCAGGCCCATAGCAAAATGGGTAAAAAGCCTACTCGGTGATCAGCCGTAGTAGGGGCAATAGGGTCCAAAATGTTTTAAAAATCCTTATACCACTATTTTCTTGGAGGATGCATTGGAGGCTGATGGAACGGATGATATTGCCGGGAGAATAAGCTTTCCTGGAACAAAAGAAAAAACAATCAAATTTTTATGCAATGCCGAAATAGAAACGCTCCGACATTTTACTATTATTAATTGTAGTCTAGTTGATTATGGTGACCTCGATAAGAACCACAATAGGACAGTTAATAGACTATAAGAATAAAGTAACTCAATTTACCACGTCGGTTGGTCGATGGTGCATTGGATTCATTTTTCTCTCTTTCAGTATTATTTGGTTCGCCGCTCTGCAAAACATAAAATATCGTCTACATATTTCAGAAAAAATATATTTAGCAGCATATATCTTGTGTAACAGTGTAATTTTCATTCAGACTGTAACTTTATTTCAATCATCGGGCGTCTTTTAGTCATTATCAGATCAAGAGGTAGAAAAGAAAGTAAAACACGTTGTCAATATTTGCTCTCAGGTAAAGTATCCTATCTCCCCTGCTTCCTTGATTAATCAAAAATGCTTCTAACTTCAAACTTCATAATTGGTAATAATCCTAAGGATATTTGGTATAATGTTATTGTTTTTAAAACATGATATTTATATTTATTTGGATTGATAGAAAAACATCGTAAAGTTACCTCTAAAAAACCATTTTATCGCATACTGTTTGAATAATACCCACGCAATAACTAACTGTTTATTATCAAAATGAGCGCCTTACTGTAGTAGATATAACAGATATAGGTAGATAGAGTATATTCTATCGACAAATTTGTTTTGAACTTTTATATACTTAACTTTTTTCTGACCGAGACATCATAAAAAATATGACGAAATCATAAATTTGGCAAGGTTCCGTCCTGTTCGCACGCGCGCAATTTGACGTTTGTCAGAAAGTGATCGGTTTTAAGCTCGTATCAGCATCGCTGGTCACCGACAATGCATTCCGTGCTATTATAAATTGTATCATAGTATTATGGGTGATGGTAAGTAAATATTGGTGTAATGACGTTTGGAAAATGGAACAGAGCTAAGATATCACAAGTGTCGCTTCTCTCGTCCATAAGGCATGGGCAATTCGCTGGGTGACTGAGTCATTAGTAAAATACAAAAGGAGTACGCTTAAAACTGTTGTCCAAAAATACTACACACTCCAGTTATAGTTATAGCTCTTCGAAATATTCTAAATTTGGATTAATAAACAGAAAAACAATATAAAAGTGTTTTGACGCCATCCAAACTAAAGAGACATGACGTCTTCTCGTCGCATTTCCATACAAAATATCGTTTTAAAGAGTAGCACATTTGACCAGCCAGTCATCATGCCCGTTGAGCATAAGAGGAAAGTAGATCTCACGTGTCCATCTCCTCCTGCGAGAGGTCCAGCGCCTCCTGCATCTCACGTGAGGTACTCTGGATGAAATCCCTGTCGCAATACTTCCCGAGTCCTTGCTCGATCAACACCTGGAACACAAATCACGCCTTTATCGCTTTCTTTTATTTTCATGTAGGACACCGAGTCGTCCAACGATCCGATGTACTGTCAGAATTTTTCAACCGCTTTCTACAAATGAAAGGCTTCTGACATGCGTTGTATAACGACCGCCGTCTAAGATTCAAGATTTTTCAAGATTCAATCGTTTATTTCCAAGTAGATTCACAATTGTTAGTGTATAAGGACGCTGCGCCGCCCTGATTAGGCAGTTGAATAAACGGGCTCTCGGTAACCGGACGTGTTTCTTTGCATTCCCCCCGCACCCCGCACAAGCTAACTAACAGTGGCAACGAGGCGAACTATCGCGTGCTGTGCAAAAACATTATTTTGTGCGTGTAATCATGGCCAAAATATCAATTGGAACATTATCCACATTCAACCATATCAATCAAGACTGGTCTATTTATAAAGAAAGATTGGAACAATGGTTTTTGGCTAATGACGTATTGGACAACGATGACAAGTCGAAAAGCAAACGTCGTGCGGTTTTGTTGAGCAGCTTGGCAGAAAATACATTCAAGTTAGCAAGAGACCTCGCGT
Source organism: Keiferia lycopersicella (assembly GCA_029255805.1). Classification (NCBI taxonomy): domain Eukaryota; kingdom Metazoa; phylum Arthropoda; class Insecta; order Lepidoptera; family Gelechiidae; genus Keiferia; species Keiferia lycopersicella. The sequence goes on along the minus strand of JARACZ010000014.1, from coordinate 235,129 downwards.
TACCCAAAAAAATTAGCGAGTTGGAATATGACGCGATTATAAAGCTACTTGATGATCACTTTGTACCCAAAAAGTGTGGATTTTCTGAGCGGAACCGTTTCTACACATCAACTCAAGGTGAATCGGAGGGTATATCGGAATGGGCCGCGCGCGTGCGCGGACTAGCCTCGGACTGCGAGTTCCCTGCAGCGTCGCTGGATGATACCCTGCGTGATCGCTTCGTCATTGGCATGCTCCCAGGCCCAGAACGAGACAAGTTGTTCACTTCGGACATGGCAAAACTAACGCTGAGCAAGGCGTTAGAGGATGCCCAGGCCATTCATAGTGCGCGACTTGGTGCTGCAGAGGTGACGTCAGCAGCAGGAACTTCACAGTCTCAGCGAAGTTCTCAAGTTCCAGTTTACCGTGTGGCTCCGGCAGCGAGAGGCGCGCGCCTGTCACGTGAACAGCGCGGCACTGGGTGCGCGAGCGGCGGCGACGACAGCGGGCCGGCGGCGGCCGGCGCCTCGGGGGCTAGAGCAGCAGCGTCGTCGGCAGCTTGCACCGTGTGTTCCTATACGGGGCACCGGGCTGCTATCTGCAGGTTCAGGCGGTACCGATGTGGATTGTGCGGCGAAATAGGACATCTACGTCGTGCTTGTCCTCGGAAGAAAGTGCAGCATCACTTCGTCGAGGTCGAGGTACATGATGACGTAGGTGATGACGGTAAGCCAGTAGTTTGTAACGTTTCGTCTTCTTTTTGTGAGCCAATGCGGGAGTCCGTCCTAGTGGACAAATTTCAACTCACTTTTGAACTTGACTCAGGGTCACCCTACACAATTATCCCGGAGAGAGTATATAACTTGTACTTCAAAACTGTAGAATTAAAGACAAGTGATGTAGACATGTATAGTTACAGTGGTAGCAAACTATTGATTTTGGGTACTCTCTGCTTGCCTTTTACCTACAAATCACAATCCACTCAGTTAGTAGTCTACGTAGTAAAAAGCAACGGACCTTGTTTACTAGGCAGGGATTTCTTTTGTAAATTCGGGTTAGGTATAGCACAAGTAAATAATTGCACGGATGTCCTAGAACAAATGTCTATCAAGTATAACAAATTATTTTCCAATAATTTGGGTTGTTACACGGGAAAACAAATTAGTTTGAGTGTAAAACCAGGTTCAAAACCAATTTTTTTTAAGGCTCGACAGGTACCGTTTGCACTGCGCGAAGCCGTTGAACATGAAATAAACAGGTTGGTAAACATAGGTATTTTAGTCCCCGTTCGTAGTTCAGACTATGCTAGTCCCATAGTGCCTGTTTTAAAAAGTAATGGTGATATTCGTCTGTGTGCTGACTACTCGGTATCTTTAAACAAACAGCTGGTAATTGATAAATACCCATTACCGCGCATCGAAGAGTTGTTTACTAAACTACACGGCGGGCAAAAGTTTTCCAAACTGGACCTGTCACAAGCTTACAATCAATTGGTCTTGGATGAGGAATCTCAGATGCTTACATGTATAAATACTCATAAGGGCTTGTTCAAGTTTACCAGACTAGTATTCGGATTGTCAAGCTCAGCAGCGATTTTTCAAAAAACGTTAGAACAAATACTTTCAGGTATGGATAAAGTATTAGTTTTTCAGGACGATATTTTGGTTACAGGGACAAATGAGGAGGAACATATAAAAAATTTACACGAAGTTTTTACTCGGTTAGAGCACGCCGGGTTGGTTTTACAAAAAAGCAAATGTAAACTTTTTCAAGATTCAGTGACCTACTTAGGGTTTATAATTGATCGCGAGGGATTACATAAATGCCAGGACAAAATAAACACCATTCTCAATGCAAAAACGCCAAGTAACATCTCGGAATTAAAATCATTTCTCGGCATGGTGAACTATTACCGTAACTTCATTGAGAATGCGTCGGATAAGTTGAGTCCTTTGCATGCGTTGCTACAAAAAAATGTTCCTTGGCAGTGGAATACGGAACAGGAAAACGCGATGAGACAAATCAAAAATGATTTGGTTTCAGATGTGGTATTGGCTCACTATGACCCACAGGCAAAGTTAATACTTACGGTAGACGCGGCTCCGGGAGGTCTAGGCGCTATTTTATCGCAAGTAGGTACCGACGGTGTGGAGCGACCTGTTTCGTATGCATCGCGCTCACTTTGTAAGGCGGAGGTTGGATACAGTCAGATCCAAAAAGAAGCCACCGCAATTATATTCGGTGTGCGTAAGTACCACCAATATTTATATGGACGGACATTACCGTTCACTCTAAGAACAGACCATAAGCCACTACTATCAATTTTCAACCCTGAAAGAGGCATACCTGAAATTACTGCAAATCGTTTACAGCGTTATGCAATTTTTTTGTCGTCATATAATTTTACTTTGGAATATGTAAGTAGTTCCAATAATGCCGCTGATTTTCTAAGCCGCTCAGTAACTAGCCAGACAGGTAGTAGCGCTGATGACATACACATAAATATAGATAAGGCAACATATATCAACTTCGTATGTAATGATATTCCTTTTATTAGCCTAAAAGAGATTAGTACGCAAACACAGTCGGACCTGATACTATCACAAGTATTTAGGTATGTGCAGTCTGGCTGGCCTACGCGCATTGTAGATAATTCATTAAAGTCTTATTTTAGCTGTCGTAATGAACTATCAATCGAAAAGTCATGTTTAGTTAGGGGACATAAGATTATAATTCCATTGAGTAGTCGTGATAGGATTTTGCGAGAGTTGCATAATGGACACCTAGGTACAAACAAGATGAAGGCTGAAGCACGTAACCGGTTCTGGTGGCCGGGCTTGTCAGCGGATATCGAACGGTTTGTGACGTCATGTGACGTATGCGCATCCCTGCGGCCGACTCCCCCCCGCGCCCCCCTCACCGTATGGCGGTTCCCTCCTGAACCATGGTATAGAACTCACATGGATCTACTGTTCCCTATTCCAGGAAAAGCTTATCTAGTAATCGTAGATGCCTATTCGAAATGGATCGAATGTTTTGATGTTAGTACAGGTTACGGAACAAAGGTCGTCATTAGTAAGATGTGCGAAGTAATGGGTAGGTTTGGAATTTTTAATACGGTCTGCACTGATAACGGGACATCCTTTGTGTCAGAGGAGTTTGAGGCTTTTTGTAGAATTAATGGAATTTCACACTTAACCTCACCTCCATATAACCCAAGCAGTAACGGACAAGCAGAGAGTTCCGTCAAGATTATTAAAAGGGCTATTAAGTCATTTATTCTGTCCAGAATTAATAACAAAGATCTCTCAAATAAGTTAAATGAATTTTTATTTCACTATCGGAATTCGGAGCATTCCACAACAGGACGATCTCCCGCTCACATACTGTTCGGCCGCAAACTAAGAAGTAGACTAGACATGTTAAATACGCGTCTAACCCCATCATGTGACCTCGACCTCGATCGTGCAGTGAAAGAAAAACAGTCCTTACAGGCTAGTTACTATGGTGGAAAACGCGTCACCACACTAAATAAAAATGAAATAGTGCTTGTAAAAATGTATAAAAACAATAAAACCTATTGGTTGAAAGGTGTTGTAGTGGACATTTTAGGCAACTCCATTTATTTGGTTCGTGGTTTGGATGATGAGGGAAACAACCAACCATTTAAGAGGCACATCAACCAACTATTGAAGTTTATGGGGGAGGAAGTTCATGCAGATTGCTCGCTCGAGGACACTTATGACAGCGACTCTTCGGAAGTAGCTGACCCTGATCAAACACAAGAAATGCCTCCCATCGTGATGTCATCGTCTTCTGCGTTAGAAAATGAAGCAGAGCAGCCGGCTCCTACTGCGGGTGAGCCGGAGGTTGGTTTGAGCAGCGTGACTGATGGAGGTTCGCCTCCCCCCGCTGTAGATGCAGCAACACCAGGCTCTGCAGAAGAGCACGCTTCTGATGGCAGTACGGAGGATGGCTCAGCTACGCCTGAAGCACCTGCTCCACGAAGACCTCTCAGAGACTTATTTATTTTTAGGGATTATTTGTAAGCTAAGGGTGGAGGGATGTTAGTGTATAAGGACGCTGCGCCGCCCTGATTAGGCAGTTGAATAAACGGGCTCTCGGTAACCGGACGTGTTTCTTTGCATTCCCCCCGCACCCCGCACAAGCTAACTAACAACAATGAATGCTTTTAGAATGTCATAGAGTTAAATTACAATACGGTCACTGAATAAGTGAATTAGTCATAGTAACAATATCAATTTTATGTTCCTAATAGAATCGCGGCACGAGTGGGATAAAAAAAAAAAAAGGCACTGCCTCGGGGCTGGTCAGGCTGACCACACAGCATGTAACTTACGTCACCACCATCAATTTAATCAATCAAATTAAAAGCAATATTTAAAAAAAAAGCATGTTACATGCTAATCAGCCGGACCCCCTGAACAGGAAAACCACCCAAAAAACCTGCTCAGAAGTGCTTCTAATCTCAATTTACAATTTGTACCTATAGAATAGGCCCTAGGCTACCCTAGCTAAGTTTTATAAATGTATATATTATTAGCCCAAAAAATCGGCTACGCTAAATTAAAATAAAATAAAAGTATTACAGTAGATAATTCTAACTGTTTCGTCTTCCTTACTAATTATGCCAATTGTAAATTCCATGCACGTCCTGATTTGGTATTAAAAATGACTGCATGTTTCTTGTGCTGTGCTGGAATTTCAGAGGACCATGCCTCTTTGTCATTAACATAATCATCTAACTTATAATAAGCTTTATAACATAATGTTTTCTTAATAATAGATTTAAATTTACTTTCAGATAAACTTAATATATCTTCCGGTATTTTGTTATAGTATCGTATACTTAAACCTTCAAATGAAGTTCTTACTTTAGCTAGTCTATACGCGGGTTGATCTAATTTATTTTTACTTCTTATATTACGATTATGTCTTTCATGATTTCTTGTGAACGTATGAATATTCTTTCTTACATACATGATATTTTCATAAATATATTGACACGGCACCGTCATAATATTAATTTCCTTAAACAGTTCTCTTAGAGAATCACGACTGCCTAGTTTATAAATTGCTCTAATGGCCCTTTTCTGAAGAATAAATATTGTTTCAATATCAGCGGCGCGGCCCCACAGCAAAATTCCATAGGACATAATGCTGTGAAAATAACTGAAGTAAACAAGTCGTGCAGTTGAAATATCTGTAATTTCTCTAATTTTACGTACTGCATAGGCAGCTGAGCTTAATCTTCCCGATAAAGATGTAATATGAGGGCCCCATTGGAGCTTTGAGTCAAGAGTAATCCCTAAGAAAACTGTGCTGGTAGTAAACTCTAATTTTTCATTATTAAGTGCAACATAGTTATTCAATGAATGTACTACATTTGGCAAAGTGAATAATATACATTTAGTTTTTTTCGCATTTAGAACTAAATTGTTTGCAGTAAACCAACTATGAATTTGCCCAAGAGTGTGATTTACTTCGTCATAATTATGCGCTCGTCTATCAACCTTAAATATAAGGGATGTGTCATCAGCAAATAAAACAATTTTGGACAAATTCTCTACCATGTAAGGCAAATCATTAATGTAAATAAAAAATAAAAATGGACCTAATATAGAGCCTTGCGGCACACCAATTTTAACACGAGATCCCTGTGATTTGGTGCCGTTTACTTGTACTTTTTGCGTTCTATTATCTAAATACGAATTCAGAAATTTCAGAGCTGCGCTTCGAATACCGTAGTGTTCTAGTTTTACCAATAAAGTTTCATGATCTACGCAATCAAATGCCTTGGAAAGATCACAAAAAACACCAATGGCGTCCTTTGATTCCTCCCAAGCATTAAATACATGTTTGACAAGAGCAACACCAGCATCTGTGGTACTACGTCCCTTTGTAAAACCGAATTGCTGGTTGTGTAACAAGTTGTTGCTATTAAAATGTAATCTAATTAAGTGATCATAGACAGCAACCGGAACCTACAGCTTAACGTGCCATCCGTAACACGGAACCATCTTTCTTACGGACAATTAGGTGGTTCAGCCTGCCATGTCCTAACCAGACTGGGATCAAATTCAGAAAGTGTTGACAATATCAACTTTGTGAGTGACCCACCGAGAATCGAACCCGGAACATTCTGCGTCAAAGGCAGTCGCACTAGCGCTGCGACACATCGGTCGTCAAATCGGTTTATCGCTTGCGGAGTGAGAAAACCGACCGCACGTGGGCGCTACTGCCACATCACATCAGCCTGTAGCAGTTCATTGCCTGGACGTGGGCCTCCTTTATCCCCTCTTTTGCCATCCAGCCGACGCCAGCGACCGATCTAGCGCTGCTGTTACGACTTGCAAAATACGTATGAAAATTGTATAATGCCTCCAGACAAAGGTCAAACAAGAATTAAATTTACAATCTGAACGCACTTAAATTTCTTTGTCGCCTCATCATACGACACACACGGGAAAGAAATGGGAAGATAACTTAAAGGTTTTATTGCTGATGGCAGCTAGTACGTTTGCGCCTAAACTGTTGCAAGAAGTAAGTAAATAAAATTCGAAATTGTATTGGACCCATCAAAGAGAAAAACGAACTATTGAAATCGTATTCATACGACCTTTTGATGTCTGGGAGGATGTACGATCAACATTGGACACGAAATTTTTTTCATAATTTTCGTAAGATATTCATTATTATTTAACACATAATGGAATCATTAAAATGAGTATAGCTATGAAATTCTGAGCTTTGGTCTCACCGTCCCCAGGCTAGGGCGGAAACTTCGATTTGACATAAAATTTGTATGGAAGATGGTGTGATCAGCTCCCAATTTCGCGGACTCTAATTGTTATGATTCTAAACAAGAAAAATTATCAGCCCGACATTAATTAGGTAGTTGTTGACTCGTTTTTGTTGTTTATTGGTTAAACTTGGTTATTTTATTAAGATTTTAATAACGGCAGTCTTTTTTGCTTTGTGGTAAAATAAAGTTGGCAACACCGGACCTTCACCGGACACAATAGAGAGTGGCGCCATTATTAGTTCTTTTTCCCTTTTGACCACATAATCAGATTTTAATTCTAGTAATGTTCAAAAGGATTAATAATTTTGCATGCCAATGTCTGGCATCACGCATGTACTAAATTAATGTGAGTACATTAAGATCTTTTGTTCGACCTTGTGTTGCAAGCTAATAAAATATTTCTTTTTCAGTTGGCCACCTCTTTTAAACCACATTTAAACTTACTCGAGTGATAAGATTCTCCGCTGGGTTCGCTACACAATAAGGCACCGTGTTGTTCATTGGGGGCATGTTGTCACGATCTGGAAATATCAAAAATTACATATTTAAATACAATCACTCGAGAACTTCTCGAGGACTCCAATGGGTTTCAAACCGAAACAAGACTTTATAACACTAAGAGTAGGGAACGCACCGAAATACCAGGATCTCGAAATACCGGGATCCCGCGCGGGATTTGCGGGATTTAAAAGTTGCAATGGTCTTTAATGGGTCTTTAATTTGTCTCATATAACGCCTTGTCGACTAAAGTACAAACTAAAGTAGAAGCCTAACCTGCATTTTCAGTTACTGGACATCAAAATATTATGAAAATAAATGTTTAATGATAAGTACATTACATACATATTTCCTTCTTTTGCGTATTAAAGTGTTTCAGTAATATATAATCCCTAAAAAAGATTTCTGCTTTTAATGTTTTTAACCGATATCTTATGAACATGCGGGATCCGGCGGGATTGAGACTGCCCAGTCCCGCAAATATCGGGATTAAAATTTACTGGCGGGATTGCATTCCCTAACTAAGAGTTATAAAATAACATGCACAATAAGCATGCAGTCACTTTGAAAATTCCAGAGAGAAGGGATATCATGCGTGTTGCGGCCCGCGACGCAAATATCATTTTTGCTTTGTGGAAAACCTTACATAGTTACTTATGAGATAGTTACAAGCACATTTAAAACAGCACAACGGATTTTACTTACTTCGCCGGTTTAACGACGGATTTTGAAGCAGGTTTTTATCAGATAAAGTGATTAAAGAGGAAGGCTTATACAGTGTGTAAAGACAAATTGATTTGGTCGGTTAGTCATTTTGTACTTTTGCCTTTTTTAAAATTTCAACCTACGTTCCTTGGGAAAGCTGTTCAGTTTCATGGGCAGATTTGCCCCTTAAAATATTTGCAGTTGATTTTTTTACTCCTTTTATAATGTGGGACGAAAGTGGCTAATAATAATAATAATAATAGTAATTTATAATGGATCTTCATCATCATCATATCAGCCCACATCTACCCACTGCTGAGTATAGGCCTCTTCTTTTTCTCGCCATCTGCGCCGGTCCTGTGCTTCCCGCATCCACTGTCTACCAGCAACGGTGGCTAAGTCGTCCGTCCATCTAGCGGGTGGTCTGCCAACTGGACGCTTTTTTGTTCTCGGCTGCCACTCTGTTACCGCCTTGGTCCACCGTCCATCATCCCTACGAGCCAAGTTTCCTGCCCACCCCCACTTCAGTCTCGTGATTCGCTTCCCGACATCAACGACTCTTGTTCGGCGTCTTATCTCCTCGTTGCGAACACGATCCTGAAGCTTGATACCTAACATGGAACGCTCCATGGCTCTTTGTGCAACCTTCACTTTGTGCAAGCTCTCCCTTGTGAGCGTCCATGTTTCGGTACCGTAAGTGAGCGTGGGCAAGACACATTGGTTAAAAACACTGGTCTTTAGGTTTTGTGGGATCTTGGATTTAAAGACGTCTTTAAGTTTACCAAAGGCGGCCCAACCTAGCTGAATACGCCTGTCAACCTCCTTCACCTGTGACTGCGGACCAAAGGATAAACTGTGTCCAAGATATATGTAGTCTTTTACTGCCTCAATAGGGCTATTACCGACAATTATGTTCGGTACAGTTGAGTTGCTCAACATAATTTTGGTCTTGGACAAGTTCATCCCAAGGCCGACTTTAAGTGATGCGGTGTGCAGCTCTTCTAGCATGTTTTTGAGGTCGCTCACTTTTTCAGCTATGAGTACCAGATCATCGGCAAAACGTAGGTGCGTTAGCTTAGCGCCATTGATGTTGACTCCCCTCTCCTTCCAATTCAAAGTCTTCAATGCGTCTTCAAGGACATTTGTGAAGAGCTTAGGAGAAAGAGTGTCTCCTTGGCGCACACTCTAATTTTACCCAAAAAGGGCAAAAAATCTTGCCCAAAACGGGAGACAAAAGTTTAGTACAGAACTACCGACCTATCAGCTTGCTCTCCCAGGCATACAAACTTTTTGCAAAGGTCCTGTGCAATAGATTAACCCGGACACTAGACGAGTATCAGCCAGTTGAGCAAGCGGGGTTCCGGAGTGGGTACTCTACTGTTGACCACATACACACGATTAGGCAATTGATGGAGAGATGCAGGGAGTACAACCGACCCTTATGTTTTGCCTTTGTTGATTACGAAAAGGCTTTCGACAGTGTAGAACATTGGGCCGTGTTACATTCTCTTCATCGTTGCGGGGTAGACAGTAGGTACGTAAGTGTTCTCCGAGAACTGTACAGCTCAGCGACAATGCGTGTGCAATTGCACGAATTTACTAGCCATGTGAAGCTTTATAATGGATGGATAGTATAAATAAAATATAAGTTTAGGAAATGCTTAATGGTAGACACCTGCTATTAAAAATGGCGGTCGTGCAAATTAGGTATGGAAAAGCTCAGCAGCGATATTCCAAAGGTAGGAGTAATAGTTTTTCTTTAACTGTGCACTGAACTTGGTAGACGATCCCACAATCTGACAGCGCCACATCGTTCGAATAAAAATCCTCATTATGGCAATAAATAGGTTAATAAAATACTGGTTAGAGTAGAATGCAATCACAACACACTAAAACAAACTTACTGTCTCTCACACTCTGCATTAAATCGTTGGAAGTTTTTCTGCAAACGTTATATATTTTGCCGTTATACAAGTTTTACAAGTTTACGGATGGTGATCAAATTAAATGAATGAAAATTAAAAACCTCCTCACGATAAACTCAGCCTACTACTAACGCCATCTAGTAAATACTAGTCGTACTAAGATAACTCCCCAAACCGGTAGGACGGATAGAGCTAGTGACCAGACAATAAGTACCTAATACCGTAGAGTACGCGTAGATGGCAGTGTTTAACAATTTTTTTGGGATGCAATTAGAAATACGGCAAAAACATATATTTCACTTATTTTAATGTGCTATGATTATAACAACAAAAAATAAATACAAATATGGTATCAGTAACAAAAATATATAAAAATACAATAACAGTAAAAAAAATAAACATAGACGAAAGTAAAGTTGGATACAAAACTATTAATTTTTTACATAAATGTATGCGTCGGTACAAAAATATAAGGATACATACTATCATCAACACAACGAACTACCCTAAGTTCATAAAGACTTGCGCTAGCGATGCACATTCGAAATAAGTTGCACGTAGCGAACGATTTCAAATGTGCGCGTCTAGCGCAACTCTATAATGGAATATTGACTATGGCTCTACCTAGTCAGCACTGGCAAGCATTAAGGTGTGGCACTAGCGTGCCACCACAAACCAAATGCAAGATGATCTTGTGACTTGAAATATTTTATTACGGGAAAAGAAACCCTAAAACAATATTGTTATATGATTAGGGAATGGTGGATGAACTATGGAAACATAACAAGGAAAACATAGGCTTATAGGTACCTTATAGGGTTCTCTCTAACTTCCGTAAATCCGCTGTAATTTCACATGTGCACTTTGTTACATACCGAGCACTACATTAAAATCATTAATTACTAACTAATCACATACAGATCACTGGATTCTTATATGTTTTTTTTGATCCTCGTTGTTCGCTGATTTTATGGCGACTGAGTCAGAAAGTCAGAAAAATGTGTGACGACATTCCAATTTCCAATTTGAAATGATTCGTGAAAGGACAGGTGGTTTATGAATGATGTGGACGCAGAGGTTCTACTTTGCTACAAAGGTATACTTACTCTATAACTCTGAATATCCTTTCAGAGTCCTTGCCGTGAAGCAGGGGCTGCATCGCTATCTCCTCATCGCCTTCCTCGTGAGGGTCCTCATACTTCATACAGGACCTAAACAGAGGATGTAATAAAATACACGTATCACGCCTTTATTCCTAGCGCAGCGGGGTAAATACTGTTGCTATCGCCGATTTCGACAAATATTTTAGAATAGTTTCAGAAAAACTGTGACAAGTGAAAGGAATGGGGTGATGGTAAATATAAACCAAACCAAACTTGCTCTACTCGATTTGGAATTTGCAAAATTTATTTTACTTATAGATAAGTACAAGTAAGAGAGTATAGTTTAGTTAGGAAATATAATTTGAGCCCATAATTGTTATTTCTAAACAATTATTTTCTATTGTGTAAGTAATTTGTTATATTATGCTTACGGTAAGCTGATATAATAATAAATATGTTTATTTGAACATTGTACAGTACAGCAGTGATATCAGGGCTGAAACCTTCTTTTAAGTATATAAATACCTGTGCCAGAAGGTTTCGCTCTTCCATAATGATAAGTATTTAAATAAAAAAAAATAATTGTGAATAACAATAAAACCTATAAGATAAGTTACAGAAGTATGCTTGCTTTAACATCAAAAATAGGAAAAGTAGGAAAAATCAGCGTGCGTGTGTGTGCGTGTGTGTATGTGTGCGCGTGTGTGTGTGTGTGTGTGTGTGTGTGTGTGTGTGTGTGAGTATGCATGTTAGTGTTTTAATTATTACATATTATTAAGGTAAGTAGGTGTTATACTATGTGATCCAGAAGTGCCTCTGTCTCTTCATGTTTTAGTTTTTTGCCATTTTATTATTAGTTCCTTACACTCAAAGTAAGTTTTTGTGTAAATGTTTAACTCCCAATTAAATTTATTATAAAGAAATGCAGACAATCTGTCATATTGTTTTTGAGCAAATGATGTATTTGCCTTAGGTAATAAAGCCACTCGATTTCTTTTTCTTATACCATTAGCAGTTTATGTTTTTTAGTACACTCTGCATAATGTATAATTGCCTGATTGTAAGGAGATCACTTATCTGGTATAGTTCATATGTTGGAAATCTCAGCTTCTTGAAATACATGACTTTTATTAAAGCTCTTTGTGATCGTTCCACTTCCAGAATGTGCGTTTTTGCGGACCCTCCCCAAATCGTAAGACAGTAAGACATTACAGACTGCCCCAGGGCAACCTAAATCTGATTTAGCAGATTCCTAGTTGTTTCACTGTTAATTTTAGATTTTGCAGGAACTACGTACTTTAGCGTCCTAAAAATCCAGGTAAGTTTTCGAATTCTGTTAGTGGCATGTTCAATATGCGGATACCATGTAAGTCCTTGATTAACCAGAACACTTATGCGGTACTTAGTTTTAGTAAATTTATCAATCAAGTCACATTGACAGTAATGTTCAACCATATCATTCATATCGGTTGCGCATGTATGAAGGCGTATTTCAATAGCAGCGGGTTGCATGCGATTACTGGATGCTGAAGAAAATATAGTTAGTCTTTGCTGTGTTAAGGGTTAGGAGGTTTTGATTGAGCCATTTAGTTACTTGTGCCAATTCTAGCTCGGTATTTGTTTTAATTGCATCCTAAGACTCTCCAGTAAACACAACAGCGGTATCATCAGCGTATGACAGAACTTTGGCATGTTTTATTTCCATATTACACAGGTCGTTTATATTCACAAGCGTAGGTCCTAAAGCACTACCTTGTGGAACGCCGAAAGATACCTCTGCGTCTTCACTGGTGTGATGCTCCAGTTTCACTTTTTGTGTTCTATTTGATAAAAAGTTTTTAAATAACTCCAGTTGAATTCCCCGAATATCTTTTTTATTGAGCTTTTGTACTAGTAAAGGATGAGACACGGTATCAAACGCCTTTTTAAAGTCTAAGAAAACTGCCAGTCATTTTTTCTTTTCGTCCAACTGTTTTGTAACATAGGAACTAAGGAAACTTACCGCGTCTTCTGTGGATCTGCTTTGAATAAAGCCAAATTGTAAATGAGATATTATACTAAATTTATGCAGGTAATTTAGTAAACTTACATTTAGTAGCTTTTCCAGGATCTTAGGTATGGAAGGTAAGACCGAAATAGGTCTATAGTTTGTAACGTCTCCTCGCTCTCCACTCTTGTATACGGGTGTGGTTATATCGTCCCAGCCGGGAGCACTCTCTGATTTTCGATTCATCAGAATCCTGTGCACCTCGTTATTGTCAGTTGGTAACAGTACAAAGGACCCAGGCTGTGAAGGTATGCGATCGATGCCCGTATAAAGCAGATGAGGATTATTTTGTAATGCCAGTTGTTTACCAACGTTTGCAAAATAATTATTGATTGAAATAATAGCTTGACTATACTTTTGACGTTTTTCCACAAAAGTTTGCAAATTGTTAGCAAATTTAATAATAAGCTCCCTTTCGTATTTTCTCTTGAGATTTTTGATAAGTTTATTGCAATAATTCCTATAGCGAATATATGTTCTTTTTAAAATTTCATTACTGGAGTCATACTTGAAACTTTTTTGCAGCTTGTTCCTATTTTCAATGCACCGTAGTACGCCCGTAGTTATCCACGGTTTTAAAATGCGCTTATTTTTTGGTATTTTAGTTCCTTTAGTATTTTCTTTTAATGTATCCGTCAATGCTTGTATTAGTGCGTCAGTAACAGTATCTGGATCATCGCAAAATAATAAACTTGATATATTTTTACTCTGTAGGTATTTTAAAGCGCTTTCAAAGTCTATAGTCGATTTTATCTTACTGGATGACTTTTTAACTTTTTGTTTAGATATTGATAAAAATGTAGTGAAGTGATCTGTGGTTGTGCTTTGCTCATTGGTCAGCCATTATTCCAAAACCCGCCAACATGTTAAGGTAATTTAATCTATTTTTGTGTTCTTGGGACTGTTCAGAACGTTAATGTTTGATATTTATATATATATCCCCGGCAATTATAATGCTTTTCGGCGAAGTTAGCGTTTCTATATGGTATCCAAGAATACACGTTGGCTCAGTGATCTGCTCCAGCATTTAAAGTTTAACTTAGTAGGTAAAGGTAGTTCCTTTAAATGGAAAAACACGAGGTGCTGTTAATATAGCCTTCCTATACTTACGTTTCCTCCTTTGGTATCTGCCCATCCATACCGTATTCCCTTCGCATCATAGAAGTCAGCATTTGACCATCTTTAGCACCTGGTACAAAAATGTACATACGTATCATTATTTTCTAGAACGGAGACCCTAAAAATCACCTAAACTAGGTAAACACCCTAGCTCACTCGTTGGACATACATTTCCAAGAATTCCATCCAGCGGTAGACAACTGGATAAGTGATCCTGTGACCAACTAAGACTTTTTATTTAGCCAATCTATTTTTTTAACGAGTAGTAAAGGGAAAAAAATATGTTTTTACCATTTGGTTTAGTCAGAGGTTTACTGTGTTTCGAAGTATGCGGTATGTGGAAGCTCTCGCGTCCATGTTTCTTGATACTCGTCCATACGGAGCCGAAAAGTGTGTGGTTCCGCTGCATATAAAAAATAAAATAAATATAAAAATATCATGTAAATAATTTGTTTATTAGGCCGAAGTAGGATCCATTGAAACCTGGAGGTAAGAAACAAATGCAGATACAGGGTGTTGGGCAGAACGTTGGACATACGAAAATGGTGGATGGGTGGGCCCATGCACCTGCTACTTAATGAGCCCAAACATTTGACCTTCGCCCCGTGTTATTTTAAAAATTTTATAGTTTTATCTAAGATTTCATCAGATGCTCATTAAATGCTGTCAGACGTTTATCAAAAACTGTTTCCTGAACATGTTTTTGTAGGTTTCAAAATTAAAAAAGAAAACATGGGACCAAGGACAAAAAATTTGGGCTGAGTCAGTACAGATGGGGCCCACCCACCCTCCACTATTTTCGTATGTTCAACGTTCTGCCGAACACCCTGAATTTTTATGAATACAGGTTGTTTTACAACATCATTAAGACATAAGTATGGAACATTTGGCTTTGCCTGATGTCTTAGTTTGCGTGTTGTTTACCCAAAGTTTAATTCAAAACAACAGTTGGAAACATGAGTTCTCACCCTATGCATTGGTTCCACAGTTTCAGCAATGATCTCGTTCAGATTTCCGGAAATGGCTCGCTTTAGCTCCGGCCCAGCTTCGGGAAGCTGCCGCAGACCAGCTTCGAAGGTCATCTGGTTGTTCTCCTTCATTGCTGCCTGCTCTTTGCGCTTCCTGAACCTTTACATCCACAGCATAACGTCATTCTTACATTGGCAAGTGGTACCAGGCTTGCCAAAACTTCACGCAAAAATGTGGCGACACTATTAAGAACTATTCAGAATGTTTTCTAAGATTTCTATTAACATCGACACATTTTTGAGCAAAGTATTGTGGATCAATGTCAAAGAATGAATTTAGTTAGGTATTTTAAAATTGGTGCACATTATGCTCTATGCAATATTATGTGCACTATTAATATATCTATTTTGATAATGTGAAGATAACGTAACAGCATAAAAATTAAATGTTTCTAAAATAGGCTTTGCCTGAAATACAAAATCCTTCCTTATAAAAATCCATCATTGTGACTCAAAAAGGACTGTGTGTGTACGCAGTCCATCAATTAGGATAAATAAAATTTATTATTGTCTCAAAGTAAATAATTCCTAAAACATGTCTTCTCAGTGCAAATTTAATGAATATTTATGACGAAGGTAAACCATAATAATATGTTTTAAATAAAATAATGTGTTCAATAAAATATTTAAGAAGCCAATAAATATTAAAAATTCGCATGCAGAAAATTATTGTTCACACAAAACGAAACGATATCCTCGAGACGATCAAAACAAGATTCTCAGCAAAATTATAAAATTATGTGCGTAAAATAAAAGCAAGTGGTTCAAGAATACACTAAACCAAACACGGAGAAAACATGCTTTGGAATGATCTTGAAAAAAACATGCTGCGAAATGTTGGCAAATAAAAAAAACAATGTGAGCAAAAAGACTTTTGCTGTCGAGAAGCTGAAAATAAAACTCTCAATAGAAAAGTCATTTATGAAACAATAAAAATAATCAATATTTGTGATCCAGCACTTAAAATTGGAAGTACCTAATAAAATAAATTAACAACACGAAAAATATGCGATCAAATGACTCTTCTATGAGCTTCCACACAAAATAGGTATCACAAATTAATTTCTGAAAAGTAATCGTCAAGGGATTTTTTGGGAATAAGTTCAATCTCACAAAGCTAAAAATACAGCAGGAATCCAAAACCCAGACAGTACAGACCAATAATATTGCACTGTTTCCGAGAGAACAATATTTTGAAATACCTATGATAAAATTACATATGTAAAAGAAGAATAAATTGTGTTGTAATATCTGGGAGAAAGGATTTTGTTTGCTAAAACTTAACTCGAGGCCCAACTTACGCATGGTTCCTATAAGAACAGAAATGAATGAAATTAATGACATGGTTTGTGTATTTAACATAAAAAATCTCATATGAAATGAGTGGAACATAATGTGTTGTGCATTTTAATTGAATATAATGGTAACATTGCATTTCTAATATTATAAACATCGTAAAGTAAAAGAGTATACATTCTAAAAGAGGTCCTATAGAGGACTTGATATATGTTGAATATTCGACTACTACCATCAAATTCATAGTTGTCTATTTACCTCTTGAAGTAGTCCTGTATGAGGAACGTGGCGTAGAACTTGCCGACGGTGATCTCGTTGGGGTCGCCGGGCGGGGGCACCACCTGATCCAGCAGCTTCGGAGACGTGCGCTTCCAGATCTTCTTTATGATCGCTCGCAGCTCCAGGTTGCACTCATCGATGGCGTATTCCTCTGTTTATTAAAAGTTGAAATTGCAATAAAGCCCTAACTATTATGAAATGAGTCAAGCGTGTTTTCCCATTTGAACTCCCACAATGTTTTCTGCATTGCATTTTAGGGTGTTCTGGGCCATTGAAACTGCTTTTGCACACGACTTTTCTGAAAATGTCGCTTTAGCAGATGTTTTAGAACTCTTAATGATTGACAAATATCAAAGGATTTTAACAAAGTCTACGTTCTTTGACTTACTTGTAGTTTTGATTTGTAATTGGGTCCGTACCACAGCAAACAGTGTGGCGTTGAAATTGACTGTCCCATCAGAATTTAATGGCATGTTCATAGAAACGAGTCGTTTACATGCGGTTCGATGTGGACATAATTTACCAAAGCCTGAAAAGGAGAAGAATTGAAAACCAGAGTCAAATCAACCTTTTAATAGGTTTTAAATCCTACGTGATCTAATTCTCCGAAAACTTACCCAAAGGCGGACTTATCTTTCTGAGCAAAGTTACTACATCTAAATGCTTGATCCTTCCTTTAGCATCAGGGTCATATTCGCTCCACAATCTATAAAAATACATCAATTAAGCACATCCATAAAGTAGGCTGTACCACATTTTTAAATCAAATCGGTTAATTTTGATGATCGCAACGGATTTAAAAAAAAATGACCATCTCCAAGACAAATCTTAGACGGCGGTCGTTACACAACCATGTCAGAAGCCTGCTACTTGTAGAAGGAAGTTGAAAAATTCTGACACTAGGGTTCATCGGGTCGTTGAACGACTTGGTATCCCACACGAAAAGAAGAAGAAGAAGAAGAAGAAGACAAATCTTGGCTAACAAATGGTCAGTCAACTCATGTCATCTGTTCTGTGTTGATTTGAACATACTCTAAGATCAGATGCCTACTCCAGTCCAAATTATTTTATCAAGTAAAAATAATTTACCTTACAAACTCGTCGAGATGATGTGGCCCAAGAATTGACCAATCTCTGGTGAGATAATCGAAGTTGTCCATGATAACCGCCACAAACAAGTTGATAATCTGTAATATACAAAATCACACACAACGAGTTTTCATAATGTTTCGATTATCTATCATTAAGCCGTGTAGCTTTCTAAAAAACTTGAGTTTAGGTTCTTACCAAAAAAGTACACAGAAGAGAAAACGAAATAAAATAAGGGTAAGCAGCAGGGCTTCCACAATTCTCAAATTTTTTGGGTCCATCATCTTCAGTGAAGCAGGTTGGTGGATTATTGGGTCGTTCATCAGTATTAGGGGATAAAGCCATCATAATTTCTTGCCATGCTTCTCCTAAAAACAAAGTTTTTTTTTAGTAATTAGCCAAAATTCTTACAAAGAGCCGTAATCTCTTATGTATGAGACTACGACAGTCGATAAGTTTTCTATAAACTTATCGCTTGTAGCTATTTCTAACAATAACTCTTTATCTTACCTGTAGCAGATCTAAACAGCACCATGAGGGAGTTGCCAAAGTTTTGGAAATTGTTATGTTCAGTCAATACTTCGTCATCGTTTTTTATTTTACCAAATAACTGCAAATCAAGAAACAGATTAGTCAAAGTCAGGTGGCAAATATAGTAAGATGCAACTGGAATAAAAAAAAAATATACAAAAAAATAAGGTTCTCACCTGCATTCCAACAACAGCATAAATGAAAAACAATAGTACAATAAGCAGAGCTACATAAGGCAGAGCCTGAAATGACTTGATGAAGGTCCACAACAAGGTCCTGATTCGCTCCCCTCTTGACAACAGTTTTATTAAACGTAACGCTCGAAACAGTCTGAAGAATGTGATGTACGACAAAATTGTATTCTGAAAGCGTAAAATTGAAATGAAGCATGTAGAAAAAATATTTTTCATGTAATACACTGACTCATCGAATCTTCGGTTACTGAACTCTCACAAATCTGAGACTGCATTCAAATGTAATACTACTAGTACGAAACTACGAAGCATCGGTCTCATGAGTGTTTTACGTCATCTCGGCAGTAGTTATCATCTTCGTTATATTTTTTCTACTCCTAGCCTATTACGAAATCTAATGTATTTCGGTCTGTGTGTACTCAAAACTATTTTTCGATTTTATCCGTATCTTTCAACAACCATCCAAATCAATATTATCTTACCTCTTTTTTCTTTGGTGTGTTAATAGAAATTCCACTATAATTGCTGAAAGCGTCTTGTGTTTGTGTTACTACAATATCAATTATACTCCCAATGACTAAAATAAAATCTGTTGTGTTCCAAGCATCACCAAAATAATTCTGAAAAACAAAGTGTGATTTTAAGTAAACATATCAAGAACATATCTGATGTCAAATTACATGCGTACAATAATTAAGGGAAATGAAACTTACCTTAAATCTAAAGGCAGCTAACTTAAAAATAAACTCAAGCATGAACACAGTAGTCAACAGCATATTTAAATAATCCAGAACCTGAAAGAGTTAAAAATTTGCATAAAATTGTTAGACTGGTCGCTTATCTAACTGCTTCAAGAATAATTTTCATTTCCAATTTATATTTCTAAGCTTACCTGCTTATACCATGGCGGAGCAAACTCATACTTCATCATAAGAGCTATAGTATTCAGAACAATGAAGAAGAATATCACAAATTCAAACCGTTCCGACGTCACAAACCACCAAGTCTTATATTGTATCCTATGCTTCGGTATGTACCTTCTAATAGGTTTGGCTTTTAGAGCAAATTCTAAGCAATTCCTTTGATTCTTATCTAATTCACAGTCTTTGAATTCTTGTTCACCCTCCTTTTGAAATGTGACTATAACAAAACCTACGAAGATGTTAACCTGAAATTTGAAGGGGAAAGTATTATGTCGTCTAAATTAATTAATTACAATAAAAGATCAATGAAGCAATGTCAACCCCGACAGAGAACGGAATAAGGCAAGGAAGATGACGAATAGATCAAAGTAAGCTCATTGATAGGCACCTATTGAATTATTTAAAAGAGCAAGGGACAAAAAAAAACAAGAAACTGTGCTCTTACCATGAAGAAAGCTATCACAATAATATAGCTGATGTAAAAAAACGCAACTAGCGGTCTGGAGTTCTCAACAGGACCACGGTCTTCCTCGTTAGAATCCATGGAGTTCGACAACAACCTAAAATATTAATAATATCATAACTACGTCAGTCTTTCAGGTTTTTCAAACAATAGTAATAGCAAACTGCCTGCCGCTGGCCCTTTTTTTTGCTATCAGTTGCTAGATATTTAGCATTATAAGGAATTTTAAAATCCATTACAAACTATATAATTGTTTCTTACCCAGGCCATCCTTCAAACGTAGATACAGTGAAGAGAGTAAGCATTCCTCTAAGTACATCGTCAAAATTGAACTTATGTTTGATCCATGTTCTCTCGTTCACTTTGGGTTCACTATTTTCGTAGACAATATAAGTACCCCTGTACCAATAGAAAATGATAAAAGTGGGTACAGAAATCACTATTTTAGTTAAAATAAAAACTACAAAGTAGCAATCAAGATGGCAATACAATAATTACGCAGAAATATATAAGTGATGCTGTAAAAGCACAGGAAAGTTGGGAAAGCGTTAAGAGTTATCAAGATAAACGCCAAGTCGTCGTGCTAAAATAGGAGTTGCTAAAGATACTTAAATCACTGATAATTATCACGTAAAAGAAAAGAAGTACGTACCGGCACTCAGCAGCTGTCATTTTTGTTATATCAGTACATTTCCAAAATTTTCCCTGAAACGAAACGAACATGATCAATTCCTTCTCAATAATATTAATTCATTTACAGTTTTATATTTTTATCACCTGATCTCGCTTCCATTACAATGTAAGCTAAGCACAAAATATTGCAATGTTATATAGATACATATCATCTATGTAAATGCTTTAAAAACACATTAACACATATTAAATATATATAAAAATATAAATTTGTACCGAAAATTCCATTTTGAAATGTACATTTATACAATACGTAATAAAAAATGTTAGTTACTTAAATATGATATTATAATTAAAACTTACCAAAGTTTTTTTTTGCTACTATAAATAAGAATAATATTAGATACCTTAAACAACTGAATACCAACTACAGCAAACATAAATTGCAACATATGATTAATGATCAAGATATTGCCAATAGATTTGATCGATGCAATCACACACTTAACGACATACTAACAAACAAATATGTTACAGCAACATACAACAGCAATTTTACCGCAAAAATAGTTCATCCGATCATTGTCATCCCAAGTGAAAGTGGTGTTGTTGTGAATAATGAAAAACAAAACGAAATTATTGAAGGTGTACAGTATATCTTACTTACATGGTGTTAGTCCTTGGTTCAACAAAAACAAAAACAGCTTTTAAATGTTTTTGACTCAAAATAGTCGGTGAAAAAGTCAAACTTCACGTGATTCTAGTTGAAAGAAAAAAAAACACACTATTCAACCAGATACCTCACTCCTAAAAACCTGAGTGGAAATGTCAAGGTAGGTCTGAATGTGCAAAAGAAACACACTGAAGCCATCTGAAGCTCTGTTGAGTCCAAAAAATCACAAACAATTCCTCCAAATACATGAACATGACACAACACCTTTGGGGAAAAGAGAAACAGAAAATTCATGCAAACCAACGATATAACAAATTTTTTGGACCCATAAATTGTAAAGCAAAAATAACATGTTAGTAGTCTAATCTCTCGGAAAGACACGACGAAAGCCGCACACACAAAGAAACGAAATCAGATGACAATCAAGGTAAGGCTTTGAAGAATAATTAAATTTCAAAGAATATCATCCATCAACATAAATACGAGTACCATACTTACTCTTAGAACTACTTAGATAAGTGTAAATACAATAAAAGTTATGACCCAAAGGTGTCGTATATAAAAATTTTGATCTGCGAATTTACATAGGTTGTGCCCTACCTTGAACATTTGCACCCCCATGACGGCAAACATGAACTGTAGGAGATTCGTCACCAACAAAATGTTCCCGATCGTCTTTATAGCAACGATCACGCACTGAACTACGTGCTAGAATATCAAAAATATTTTTTTTATCATACACATAATGGAAAACGGTTGTGGTATTATGTCAGATCATAATCGTGTATTTTTTTTATTTTCTACCCATACATACAAAATAGTGTATAGAGGAAAAAATAATGCATTCATTTAATAATTCAACGTATCAAAACAAAATAACGCACGTTATGATCCTCCAGATTTAACAACTAGTCTACAACACATCTAAAATATATCTTTTTGCCTTAAAAATAAAACTAACCTTAAGTCCTTTAGCTCGATTGATAGCTCTCAGAGGTCTCAAGACACGAAAAACTCGAAGAATTTTAATGAATGATACATTTTCCGTGGCGCTTCTTCTGCAAATTGTTGAACAAAATTAATGGATACTCGTAGCCAGTTTTTTTCATTCACGCGTATCTCAAATATTAAATTAACTTCTTTACTTACCCCACAACAGATATCAAGGACACGATAACAACCAGCATATCTAGAAGATTAAACGCGGATCTGCAGAATGAGTCTTTGTGAAGGATAAAGCCGTATGTGATGAGTTTCAGTAGCAGTTCTATTGTGAACACTGCGGTGAAAAAGTAATCAATTTTCCGGAGTACCTAAAACAAAAAGCAAGACATAAAATAATGACAGAATAAGTTATTTTGCGCCTCTGGTTTATCTGGCTCACAGATTTGGCTTGATCTAAAGTCTGTCAAGGACAACAAACCATCATCACATTTTAAAAAATGTAGGAGTACCTCAGTCTTTCCTTCGCTGGCTTTCCCTCCAACAGGATCTTCCATAGCTAACATGACTGAAGACGCCAGAATACAAGCCAAAATCAAGTTTTTGAACCACGAATTATTTTGGATTTTGTAACACATTACTCTGAACCTGAAATAAAAATTGCATTTTTGGTCTGTTTAATAACTATTTACTAAGTATGGTAACTGAACAGAACCTTGTAACTTGTTGCAACTTACGGATTCGTTTTTGAGAAAATGAAAAAACTGCTGCCATCTGGTATAGGTTTTTCATCTGACTTGACTTGAACCTCTGATAATCTTCGTGGCCTCAGCGTTGGCTTGTTTTCTTGTTCTTTCTTTATGTCTCCTACAAAAAGCAAAACATAATGGAATTACAACTAAATTGGAATTAATTGACATGTTTTGTGGGTCACATCAATATGATGACATCTTTCTCTATAAGTATTGAGGTAACAATAGAATGGGTAGGTTGATTCAACATGTAAGTATAGGAGAAGAACCTCTCACCATTTTGCTTCTTTTCAATAGTAACCAAAGCATCTTGAGCATTGTCTTTTTCTTCAGGTTCTTGTTCCTCTACCTCTTCTTCAGATGCAGTTTCATCGTACTCATGGTCTTCCCTAAAAAGAAAAGTTTTGATGTACTTCTCTTGATGTACGAAGAGTAAATAGTTAAATAGTGGTATCATTGGGTTGTTTAAACATTTTTCTTACCTCAGTACTCGCTTGTACCTTTTATAAGGCAGGCTGCTATAGAATTAATTTTATTCAGTTAGTATAAAAAAAAAACATTTGCAGATGACACTGAAGCGGTCCGTGTTACATTATAATAAATACTTTAATTAATAATTATTAGAAAAAACTATTTGGTGAGGGCGTCGTGACAATATTTCAGAAAGAAATTCAAATGATAAAATTCGAAAAAGCATGAACGTTTTGGTTGGTTCCTCGTGGCCGTTCACACATAAAGAAATCAGCTTTCTTACCCCTCTGTAGAGTATCCTTCTTCTTCATTTGCGAATTCGTCATCAGTAGCTCCTTTATCTTCGTCATCTGTTACGCCTTTTTCTTCGTCGTCTAGCTGAGGGTTGCCAGCTTCAGGATGGTCTGCACCCTTAAGAATAAAATAAAATAGAATAACTACTGCTAACGTTTTAGCCTGCAGGCTGATTGTCTAACTCTGATCGGGATCGCAATCATCTTGAAGCCGATGGCGATGGCATCGCGATCGGCTTGATTGCGAGGAATTGTCTAACAGTTTTCGTCGTTATCGGTTTGGGAATGAATGAAACTAGACTTGTGATAGTCATTCTTCTTGCGTTTCGTTTCTACAAGTTTGGCCCAGTAAAACTAATATTTTATTTTTTATTTTTTTCTATAAATGGCTTTTATAATTACATATTTAATGTTCCTTATTATAAAACCCATATATGAAATTTTTGAATTGCATATTTGTTGTATTCCACACAAATAATTGTTTTTATAAAAATGGAACATCAAAACGCATTGGCGTATTGTTGCCAACTTAGTTAATTTTCCACCAAATCTGGGAGCTTAGGCTTCCCTTTTAGCGTACAAATATTGATTTCAGTGATTAGTGGACTTGTTTAGTGAAATGTATTATGGTTTGGCTTATGGTGAGTTTCATTATTTTTGTTACAATATGTGTAATATGTTATTTCTCCAAAAAATGTGAGGGCAAAACATTTGAATAAAAAATTAGTGATTTTTATCTACGAAAATATTTTTTTATATTTTTGTGTAGAGAGGCTTATTACAATTTTTTTTTGTTTTGGGCAATTTTTGCCTATGATACATCTAGGCCGAGATATAGACCCTTGAAGTTTTGGGCCTAGAACTTTGAGGGCCTGTATCTCGGCCTAGATGCGCCTTAGTGCAAAATTGCTGAGGACAAAAGGTGTCTATATTAGGTCTTTTTATATTTTTGTCGAGTAGAGGGGCCTAGGCCTAATATAAAAACTTTTTGTCCTTGGCAGTTTGGCCTAAGACGCACCTAAGCCGAGATATTTCTCCTTAAGTTCTAGGCCATAAACTTCAAGGGTCTATATCTCGGCTTAGGTGCGTACTAGCCTAAAGTTGCTAGTTACAAAAAGTGTGTGTCTTAGCACTCTCTATACGATAAACTAAAAAAAAAGATTTTAAACTAAAAGAAACATATTTTTGGCCAAAATGTTACTAAGTAAATTATGACAAAAAAAAAAGAATGTTTTCCCAAGACGATTCATAGGGCCCCCACGTATATACTTTACCAATTGCCCCTTACCGCCCCGAAAAGTATACTCTAGCCATCGCTTGCGGTGGGCAGCTTGATTCTTCGTTGGCAACACTGGATGTCGGTTTCGTTTATTATGGCACGGGGTATTGTATTTGTTTTTATACTAAAAAACGCCTTTGTAATTGTAATTCCATGAAGAAGTAAATACACAAGTGGAAATAATGTTGATATGATGACGATACAACAACTATTTCATCATCGTGAAATCGTGTGATTGAAAACAATGCCAGCGAGGAAATTAGTATCAGAGCGCAAATGATGCGATTTAGCATTTTACGACACGACAACTTTATAAAGAACATTATTGAAGGGAAAGTAGAAGAACACTCCGACCTAAAAGCACTTACTTCACCCAAAAAAGAGAAAAAGTCAATGTTGTGTTGTGTTGTATCAAATGTGTTATGTAAAATCTCTGGCGGAGAGAAGGAAAGAATGGAAATGACTTCACTGACAAGAGTCCAGAAGAAGTGTGTGTTAAAGGTACTTATTTTTCTGTGTTTTGCCATAAATCTTATATGGTGTGGTTCTGCCCGCTGCTGTAACTAATTTTCCTGTGGAAGTTTATTGTTTTTATACATATAAACTTGCCTTTTGAGTAACTCTATTTATTAGAAAACTGCATTGACATCCGTTGTGTAGTTAGATTACATGCTTAAAGACAGAGTGAAAAGCAACTTTGCTGTTTACTATGGCATGATTTTATAAAAAACCCTTAGTGTATTTCATTTTCAATAATGTTGTTTTTTTTAAATTGCAGGCCTCTTAAATTGCCCCAGAAGAGTGGAGATGAATATTACACGGCAGACAGAAAAATGTTCTTGTGGCATGCCATGCTACGGGATGATTTTTAAAACCGCAAGCGGAGCCGCGGGCACCCGCTAGTATTTAATAGTCCCAGACATTTATTCCCATCTGCCATGCTCCCATCATTATTGTACTAGTAGAATAAGCCTCCTAAGTGATGGCAGACATTGCAATCTGCCTCGGTGGTGGCCAATTGCAATGTGTGCCACCGCAGGGGCAGCCGTGATGGTGGTAGATGGAAACAAAGGTAGCACTTTGGTGAAATTATTAATGAAGTTATGTAAAGGATTGTAATGATAGGAAATAAAATCTACATGGATGGTAATAATTTTCTTTAATATTATTTTTTATTAAATTTAAATTGTTAAATTTCATTAATATGTTGGGGCATATATTATGGCATAGATTTATACATAAAAGGTTCCATGTTATCTAATAAATAGTCTTGCTGTCTGTCTTTCTGTTTTTTTAATGTGTTCAGCTCACTTTTGCCAATCATCTGCATTGATGGATTCAAATGTTTGTTCTAGCTTTGCATCCATATCTCGAATATTGCATTTCACATTTACACTCCCTACTTTCATTTTATTTCACATTGGAGTCATCATCCAATCCCTGTGGGTATATCCAGAGTCACCTGCAAAATAGAATACTTACATTAAAACTTCCTAAGTATGACTGATGCTACAAAAAATTTTAGTAATAAGAATGTGTGTATGTGATGAATGGTCTTGCTTACACTTATCATCTATCCATTATCATCGGCAAGCCCCCTCCCTCTATAAGATTTCACCGGGCAATTTTAAAGCACATCATGTGCGTCATTGTGCCATGGTTCTTATTTATTGAGTGGTAATGTTTACGGTTGTAGTCAGCCTCTTCATACCCTGCTGGGCAAATGATGGCGACATGGATGCAGTCAATAGTCCAGGAAATCCGATCTTCTGAATGAATCTATAACAAATTATAAATTTTAGTTAGTAAACCAACTATTAGCTCAAATGAGAATATCAACGCATCTGCCATATTATTTTAATCTTATTTAAATACACAGCTCAATTTCCTGTGTGCACGCTAGCAAAGCCGCGGAAAACAGTAAGTTAGTCATAAATTAGACTGATCCAATGAGGTACTTACTTGCTTTTGTCTCCGGACGCACACGGAGCGCTGTGCTGATGGCAGGGGACCTCGCAGAGGACTTGAAACTTCGACCCTCGCAGCCGAAAATGACTTGTAAATAGCCGTGTCAAAGGTCCTGTGTCCAGCCCTTAAAATCGCTAGTTCACTCTCAGCTGCCGTAGAAGGCACTGCTCTTTAGTAACCGCAAGCATAATAGCTTCTGCCCTAACTTCTAACTTGAAAAATTAGAGAATAAATTGATTTATACTTTGATTACGGTAACTACAAGGCTGTCGGTTTCAAATGACATTAGCCAATTGGTATCGACTTCGTTTTTAGCTGTCATCGGCGATAAACAATACGAATTAACGTCAAATGACCCAGTTTCATTCGTTCGATTGGTTTCAAGTTTGATCGTTATCGTCTTCAAATTGCCAAGCCGATCGATCGCTTTCAAGTGTCAAAAATTACACAAAATGGCGGCCCGATTGGCTTGAACGATTACGATCAGAGTTAGACAATCAGTCCGCTGTTCTTAAGCAGTCTTCGGTTGCGCCTAGTCAATGCCATAGGTCACACTACACTTATATATTTGCACTGCTTTATGAAGTCACTGGTTGTACCTAGCGACCTCTGGTGGCTACAACATGAAGCTCAGTCAAGTGGTTCACTGGCAAGCAGGACGCAACTGGACTTCGCAACATATTCGAAAGATGGCTCCACGTGATAGAACACTGGGCCTTAAACGCGGTATCGAAGTGTTCACTGCGCAACGCAACCACTTCCATTCCGATCTAGGTGGTCTCGTCAGTCCCCTGGCCACAACACCCGGCCAGCTACCCTTTTCCCGACACCGCCTGGATACCTTCTGTTACCTGCCATAGTGGTGATATTTAATTCCGTAGTTACTTACTTCCTTTTCTTTTTCAATGTCCTCGTTGTCCATTTCGTCAGCGTCTCCCAAGTTGTCGACAGCGATAGCCAAGAACACGTTCAATAGAATATCTAATTTGTCCACTAAGGAATTTATAACAGGTTGTGCAAAATATTGCTTGACACATAATAAACCGAAAGAAAGTGTTCTCAATGCCGTCCCAATCTCATAATCAAATAAACATATGCAGGCACCCAAAATTATTTTCCAAAACCTTTGTCGTAAAAAAAAACTAATACCTACTATAGTTTAACCAAGTCCAATGACATCAAACCATTTTGTGCTCGTAAAGGATACAGTTACCGCAGATGAAGATGATGATGAAGTAGACGGAAGCGAGCATGCCTGGTGTGCCAGCGCCGCCGTAAGCCTTTATGCCCTCGTACATCACCACGTTCCAGTCCTCACCGGTGAGGATCTGAAATACAGCATCGTCATCGTTGGTGACGGCTCATAATTTTATTTCAAAAAATACTTGAGTGATCGATATGGAAGAACTACAATACAATACGCTTCAGGTACTTTCTAGGGTATGATATAAATACTTTACCCTAACAGCCACAACAATAACTATAATAATCAATAGTAAGTAGGCGATCTCTGGTTCTACTTCATTAACTTGAATTAATTTTGCAACTATAATCACCTGAAACATGGTCAACACGGCTTGCCAAAACGAATCAAAGTTATGTTTTTCCTTCTCCTTTTCTGCTTCATAGTCGAACTTCCCGCCGAATACTTGCATGCCAAGCAGAGCGAAGATCATGATAAACAAGAACAACAGAAGAAGAAGAGAGAAGATGGACTGGATGGAGTTGAGTAGTGAGGCGACGAGGTTAGAGAGAGAACGCCAATATCTGAAAAGGTGAGAGATGAATAGTTGTTAATTAGTTGCTATCTCCTTCTTCATGATTTTTCTTCTTCAATAAAATTACGTATTCGCTTGCCTATCATAAGCAACGCCAAATGACACTTGGGCATGTGCCATGAAATAGAAAATACGCATTTCACATCACAAAAATACACCGTAATAGATACAAGCACAACATAAGTGTACGCACAGCACGAACAAAATTCTAGCTGAAATAAAGTTTTGTATCATCCACGAATCAAAACTGTCATTTGCGTCACTAGGGGCGGCGGACGCATGATATCTGTTATCTGTGGTATTATCCATCACAAATGTAGCGTGTAACGCTTCCATAAAATGTTTCACTCGCTCAGCTAACGCTTAAATGTTTCACTTGCTATACAAACACTTCGTTTATTTGTAACATTGTATAGGTAAAATATATCACTTGCTCTGTTCGAGAAACACTGCTTGTGTCACCTTCTCAGATCAAGTATATACGTTTCATCAGGCAAAACTTGATATGAGTCTCTTCGAGTAAAGATACCAACTTTCTTAGCTTACACTACGTTTACTTGTGGCTCTATTTGGTAAAAATAATTATATTTATCATCTGCTTAGCTCACGGTTCCTATAAGTGTACCTCTATTTGCATAAAATGGCTCACTCGCTCAGCTTAGAAAAGAGTTTAGCTTTATTTAGAAAATATATTACTAGCTCTCAGCACACTTTACTATGCTTAGATGAAATGACTCGACTAAAAAGCAGTTATGCCGGAGGCAAACGTGGCTGCTTACTTTGTGACTTTGAAGACCCTCAGCAACCGTACACACCGAAGCACGGAGATACCAAGCTGTGGCACAGTGGCAGTCACTGTCAACCCCAGTTCCACGATCGAACAGAACATCACGAAACAGTCGAAACGGTTGAACAGCGAAACGAAGTAACCCTGCAAATTGAAGTAAATAAGGCACCCTAAGCAAATGGTCGCCGTAATAAGCTATGAACAATGGTTGATGAGGCAGCTGATAACAAGCTCAATTTTTGAGGATGCGGATGAGGAAGAAAAGAGAAAGCGTTCGATGGAGACAAGAACAAAAAAAGGCATGAAGAGGAAATATTTTTGTTCACACTGATTACTATGAGGATACGAAACGGATTTTAAGCATTCTTTTATGTGGGAGCGATAGCGGATGAGGAACATCAAAAATTGCGGAACTTCCATGTTATGAGGATGCGGAAGAGGAATCCTCATCAACACAAGTACGAACTAAGAAGAGCATCACCCCATTTCTTGCTAAGGGTGTCGTAAAAGGCGACTAAGGGATGAGTCCAGGGAATAAGCAGCAACGTTCTCTGTGAATGCAACACCTTGTACTGCGCGCGCCAGTCCGCTTGTCATGCTTGGAGAGTATAGCAAGTACTCCCCAATTGGGTGAGATCCATGTCCGGCAACATACTATTGTAGCTTTTAAAAATGCAATTTAATTCTGTATTTACTTACATCATTAACCAATGGTAAATGAAAGTGTTATTTTCTTACCTGAAATCCTAGCGCGTATATTTTTAACAACATTTCCATGGTGAACAATACTACGAACAAATAATTCGCATAGTTTTGGAAGTTGTCCAACCAAGGGGGTTGCCTGAAACATAAAAATAGATAAGCATTTTTGTATTCTACTATGAGTACTATGTAGAATGTTGAATCTTATATCTTTAATCGAGGAAAATATTTCCAATGATTTTCATAAAATGTGGATACAAAGGATATGAATACAATAGGGATAGGGATGTGGATACGATAAATCAATCGACATATTATATTTTTTCTCATAAAGTTTATTTCCCCTTTTTTGTTTTTTTTACTAACAATGCCACTTACACTCTATGTCACTGAAAGACATTTAATTTATTTCTTAGATGAACCTACTTTTTATAGAAGGTATGAGACTTACCCATAATGTTCGGTAGCCAACACAAGAGTATTTAGGAAGACGAGTATAATAATCAACCAATAAAACGTTTGCGTTTTCACTGCCTTTCTGCACGCGCGCCGCATGCGTCGGTTTACCTGCAATAATACGTTATGGATCTCATGTCAATTTACAACTGCATTTTTTGTACTTGCTCTGTTGGAAATTTGAAATCGAAGACAAAATTACGCGTCAAGAGTCCGACTTTGGATGCTGTAATATTAGGTATTTTTTTAGCAAACGACGTTTAAAGACTTTGGATAAATGATTATACCTTGATAGGTGCAAATTGCCTTGAAGTGAACCTGGCTAGTCTCGAAGCTGTACCTTTACTTTACTACTACTTTCTGACTCAACTATCGTTCTCTAGTTGTCTAGATGTGGTCTTGGTTCTCACTAAGTTCCAAAATTTTCTCTTTTTCAGCTAGTTTTCTCGTATATTGGTACAGAAAATAAGACCCAGAGCTTATTATTACCTTGTCCAACCTCTTGTAATACATTGAGCAGGATGACTGATTGCCGCCTTTACTATTGCCTTCGTCGTCTTGATCCCTTGATCCATTTTTATTATCATCATTTTTGACACCTGAAGATATAAAAACTTTTAAAGGAACTTTACTTCGAATCCAAGAATCATGCATCTTGCAAGGCGAATAAAACATAAATCCATAACGGGGAAAATAAAAATTAAACTAAAAATACACGAGGAACGTATTAGCTGAATAGATAAACATTTAGGCAGTTAAGTGGGTACTCAAACCAAGGTAATCACTGGTTTGATCGTGGTTGTCTTTCGAAACGACCCAGTCTTCAAATTAAATTAAAAATAAAACGATGAATAAAACTTATTTGCACATTTATCCGGGCTGGTTACAACGCCAAATATTTTTAGTTGATCTTTTGCATATTCTTTGTCTTTGAAATACAAGGCTTTTTATAAGTAAACGTAAGCATAGGTTGTTTGGGGACCACATATAATAGAGTAGCCATGCAATGATCCTGTCGGTTATATATTATATGAATCTACACAAGAAAGTACACGAGAAGCACTCAAATCCACAAAAGGAGTATAAAAAGAGTAGTTGGGCATTTCTACATCTACAGTAAAATTTCAAACCTGCGTGAATAATTTTTTTTATAATATTTTTTAGTCCTAATGATAATGAAAAAAATAGAATGGTGAAATGGTGCTATTTTGCCACAAATTTCTCTGCAATATCCAGATTTAAATGTACGGTCACGGGGTTGAGAAAATTGTTAAAATATTTACAGATAGATTAGTAACTAATTAGTAACGATATAATTGAAGATTAAAGAAAAGAAGCAAAATACCGAAATAAAAAAAAATATAGCATTTGTTATTATTTAGATGTTAAAACAGCAAAGTTTTAGTGGATATGAAAAATCCTGAAGAGAACTATAGAAAATTGGCGAGTATATATTCCAGTATAAGTATATTATTGTATGTGTGTATAAAGAGGGTTTAATTTTTTTTATCAAGTTCATAAAGACTCAATTCCGTGTCAATTTTTGTCAACTCCGTGTGCAAAATGCGTATTGAGTTGAGGTTTTGAAGTTGAGAAAATGTTGTACTATCAAAAATCTCTATTCTGTTCTACTTATGAAATAAAATTTCACCTTTTTTCCGATTTCAAAATTTTTTTTTGTAGACACTAAAATAACTACATAAAAAAACAATGTGTTCTCCAATAATTATATACATTAGGGTGAATGTGTAATTATTTAAACTTTTTATTTAGCCTTTAAATAAGATGGGCAAAAAAATGGCGTCTCTGTAGAAATGCCCAGTTACGCTATCTTGTGCACTTATTTGTCTGGTGAAATTAGCGCATGTACGAGTACTAGAGAAGTTATATGCTTCAATAACTTTCTTGTATAGATCAGCACTATTTAAGTTCCAAACAGGTATGAAAATAGGAGTATGGTATGGCCTGGGGGATAAAAACCTTGAAATTTAAACTTAACCTTCTTTTTCTTCCGGTGGGTTTAGTTCAGCTATGCAAAAAACAAAGACGTTGATAACTTATAATTATTATTTGATTTTCCATTTATCTGAAATTTTAAACCTTCTTCGGTTTAGTTTTATTCGTTTTACTACATCATATACCAACAACATCATCATTAGTGGTTAAACTTTATCATGTCAGTCAACCTTAACGAAAATCTTTAGTTGTAAGAAAAATTATGTCAAAAAAGACAATTTTGAAAGATTTTTATGTTTTGGTATTTGATTCGCATTAGTCTAACCTAATCCTTTAATTTACCTT
The DNA here is from genome assembly GCA_029255805.1 of Keiferia lycopersicella. Taxonomy (NCBI): domain Eukaryota; kingdom Metazoa; phylum Arthropoda; class Insecta; order Lepidoptera; family Gelechiidae; genus Keiferia; species Keiferia lycopersicella. The sequence goes on along the minus strand of JARACZ010000014.1, from coordinate 202,089 downwards.
GTGAATTGCGTCTGTCTTCTTTTTGACCCTGATCATTATCTAGATCCAGTTCTTGAGCTACAGTGATCCAGTCTAGATAACCCTTGAAGTCTTCGTCCATCTGCTGCTTTTCTCTGGACTTCTGAAAGGCACCTCGTACCCTGGCTTTCTCTCTTTCTTTTGAAAACTCTCTAAAAAGGTAAACAAAATTTATCTATTCGGATTACAAGGACTAAACGCTCTATATTTTGTACTTACCATCTTTAAAAAAAAGATGAGTGTAACCAACCATTCGGTGTAACCGAAATGTTTAAAAATGATAATGAAGAGTGATGATTTTGACTTACCCTGATAACACACCAAGAATAAGGTTCATGACGAAAAAGTTACCGAATATGACCATTGACACAAAATACATCCACACCCAAGTGTTTCCTTTTACATTTGCTATCTGAAACATAAATATCTACTTGTTTTTATCAAATATGGGGTAGCATTTACATATTACATGCAAAAGGTTAGTATAGACAGAGCTCTTTAAAAATCCAAGCGATAAAAAAGGAACTATGAACACCAAAATGAAAGCCACTATTTTGATATTAATGAATGGATGACATTTTTGGTCAACGATGCAGCAAGAAACGATGATGAAATAAGTAACAAAATAAGTTAACTTACAGCATACATTATATCAGTCCAGCCTTCTAGAGATATGCACTGGAAAACTGTGAGCATAGCGTATCCAATGTTGTCAAAATTGGTGATCCCATCGTTGATACCAACCCAGGGTCCTCTGCAGAAGGAGCCCTCATCACAGTTGTACCCGATACCAGGATCAGGGCTACAAGCAGTCCCGTCTCCATCGAGATCCCCTGAATGAAAAAGGTACAAATCGCTTTAAATCGAGTCATGCTGCTGCAACCACATGTAACAAATAGTGGGTTATTTTTTAGTCAGTTAACAATTTTTTTTTAGTATTTGTACTCATGATTCTGACCAACTTTGACAATAGGGCCACCTCCAAAATCTTAGAATAAAATGGTTTTTCCATAAATTTTTATCGAGCAGTTATGAATTTTTTCTTTATAATGATGACGATGGAACAAAAATACCAACCAGTTTTATTGTTATAGCAGGCCGTATGCAACAATCCTGAGAAAAGTTCTAGACCTATGATAGCGTATATGATTATAACAAACAGCACCAAGAAAGCTATGTGGAACAGTGGCACCATGGCCTTCAAAATAGAATTCAGCACGATTTGGAGACCTGAAATTGGAAAAGAAGGCTTAGTTACTGTGGCTCGAGGGGCTGGAGGGATGGAAACCATAGGCATGAACTATTTAGAATGTGGGTAAATGTAGGAAGGATTTAAGAGCAGCAGCAAACTAAAAATGTTTGCATCGATTGTAGCTGCTATACTCAGAAATGTCTCGTCACAAAACCCTTTTAAACTAGGCCTATGTTCGAAACACCAGCATTTAGTATATCAAATAAATAGATTGAAATAAAGTTGACCTGGATGAATAATACTTTATTTCTGGCTGGTGGTAATGAACGTGAGGTTGCTTGAATTGTTATGATAATTACAGAAAAGGGAATACTACATAGTTAGGAAGAAATGTAGTATTGATAGAAAACAAAATATATACTTACTTGGTACTCCAGACACTAAACGTAATGGCCTTAACACTCTAAATGCTCTGAGGGCTTTGACGTCCAAAGTTTCTGGTAAAAAGGATGCCATTGCTTGACTGGCAATACTGGAATATAAAATATTTTTTATGGAAATAAAAAAAAAGTTTTAAGGGAACAATAATGTGCTCATGAAACAAATTATAGTAATTAATTATAAATTCAGCCGATAGATGGCGGCGTAGGTACGCTGGTTATTGAAAATAATCCCGCCTCGGTAAAGTATAGCGTTGCACGCCGCTGGTAGCGTCTGGAAGGCCTACGTCCTGCAGAAGACAGCTATATGCAGATGTGATGTCGTGATCACATAGTCAACATACCCAATAGTGACTATAAGAAAATCAAGACTGTTCCAAGTGTTGCAGAGGTAGGCCCCGGGGTGAAACAGGAATCCGTATGCTATGATCTTCATCACACATTCAGCTGTAAATATCACCATGAAAATCCACTCTACATTTTCCTGGAATCAGATAAAAGGTTAGTTTGTATCTAGCTCATAGTAATATAATGCCTCTACCTAAGTTTTATGTATTTGTTTGATGGCTTATATAAATTAAAAATATTTTATTATTATAATGGTAGCGACTTTCTCCGTTAAAATGATAGTTTAGTAAACTTCATTTGTAAGTGACGGTAATTTGACATGTCATGATAAAGAATATGGAGTCCGTTCTATTAATAAACTTCATTTGTAAGTGACGGTAATTTGACATGTCATGATAAAGAATATGGAGTCCGTTCTATTAATAAATTTTTAGTTAGATAAATTGTTCGTTTAATATATTTCGATAACCATTAGCGGAAAAACTTATCACAAATGGTGGCTTGGTCTTGCTAGCAGTGAAAAATAAAGGTAACTTCATAAAGTGCCGTACCTATTTCTTGGTAATTTGTTTGTATTGTATGTTTTAGTTTTTTGGGCCTCATGGTTAAATTTTATTATATCAATTAGATTTTTTTTTTATTTCAGTTATAATGTGTCCTAGATTATGTACAATCCCATAAAAACACTTTCACCGACTCGGATCACCCAATCCTCTTAAAAGATAGGTTTGTGGACTAGCAGGTCAAATGAGCTACTTTTTAAAAGTAAAATGGTATATTGGGTGAAAAACTGACAGTTTAACGTCATACCGTAAGTATTTGGATAGCGTCCAAACACTTACTTTTATATTATTTTTCTGTTTATTGATTCAAACTTTGAATACGTCAAAAAAAATAAGTAAGAGATAATAGTTTTAAGCTTACAAAGTTTATATTTTATTAATGGCCCAGGAAACTAGCGACTAAGCGGAAAAATCGGTCGGTCTGTACCTTGTAATAAAAAGTATACTTACTAATATTTGATTAGTGTGGTTTGTGTCACCGGACGGAAAGGGCGTGAAAACGGCTAGCGCTATACAGTTGGCGAAAATTGTCGTCAATATCATGTATTCAAATGGTCTGATAGCCTGTTCAGGAAATGATATAGTCGTAAACAAAATTATTGCGTGTGTAATGGAATCACATGTTTTCTTTCCGCGGCTGTCGCAAGAGACGAGGGACTCGAGGGTTTCATGTATAAGTTTTAGGCGACAGGCAGGCAACCATCTGAAACAGCCCTTATTATATGTCAGACGTGGACGTGGCGATAGTGACCGTTGTGTTTGTGTGTGTGTGTCATAGAATCATTGTGAATTAAAATCAATACCGTTAAAAGCGATAATTATTGCCACGTCCCCATCTGACAAAATGTTTGAAGGTCGTTCAGTAAGTTTTGTTCTAGAGGCCAGTCCAGCGATTTCACCCTCTGTTATATTATACGCCGTAGGGAAAATATATTTTCCCATAAAAATATCGCCTTTGTTAGTGAAGGAGCCAGGTCCAATTGTGTCCGGGGCTGCTGCAAATTATGCCAACAAATGTAAGTTAATTTTAAAAAAATATTCTATCAATTTTTTTTTTGAGAAATGCAGTGGCATCAGTGGCAGTTGGCTCAGACACTGATTGAATCCAGTCATATGAGTCGTAGGTTTTTGTATGAGGCCAGTGATGATTAGTCAAGAATGTTGAATTTTTTTTATGGTGACAGAATTCGGGCTAGTAACTACATAAATATATTTACGTAAATATATTGGAACTAGACGCCCGCCCAATGTGCCAAATTCAAAATCTATCTGAGTACCAAATTTCATGAAAATCGGTTCAGTAGTTTTAGCTTGATGTAGTAACAAACAAACACACACTTTCGCTTTAATAATATTACTAGTATATATCTGAAATGGTTGAGCCTGCTCTTACAATCAGTAAAAGTGACTTTGAAAAGGATACTTCCACTCAACAACATCGTAACACAACTTCCGAAGCGGGTTCTTGAGGTCCAAGCAGAAGAGACTCCTCTTTGGTCGCTCGGGCTGCGGCTTGCCCCGTTTCTTTGCGGGGGTCGGTATGACTAGAGTCGGGTCCGCGTTGCTGGACGCCCCTGGGGTCGTAGCGCCGAGGTCCACCATTTTGATCTGGGAAAAAAGAAATGAATAATATTATTGTGTGGAGAAGGAGAACTCCACACCAAACCCGGAATGGTGTCTCCGTCAGGCGCGTCTGATAGAGATCTATCCTGCGGTAGACTCCTGCAGCCGACCTGGCTCCGCATGTATTGACTCGTCGTTCATGTGGAGTCAGCCAGGGAGGCCGAGAGGGTGGCGCAGGTCCTGGGCAACGCTGCGTTTTCCATAGTCTCAGGCAGCGCAGTGTCTGTGGTCTTGCCTCAGACGCTGATTGAATCGAGTGCCACATACGTATGAGGCCAATGATGATGATGTCGCGCGCAAAGATTCTGGCTTCGACTCTCAGTGGAGCACTCACAAAGTTGATATTTTATTCTGTTATATTAGGAAACTACAGACTGAACCATCTGATTGTTCGAAAAAAAGATGGGTCTTGCGGACACGTGAAGCCGTCGACGCCGGTTGCTGTCTATGATTGATTTACTTAGATGGCGGTGGTTACGCAATCTAGTGGCAGCGGCTTACCTCTAGTAGGTATTCTTATAATATTTTTATTAATACTGATTGTTCTTAGTAATTAAAAAGTAATAAAAGCAGAAATCATCACATGAACCTAAAACACAGCTGGACGGAGACCTTCCCCAGTGTACACTTAACAATCTCTCTTATTCGCTATCAAGTCAGCTGCTCTACCAGTCGCCTTTTCTATGTCATCGGTTCACCTGTCCGGAGGGCGTCCAACGCTACGCTTTTCAAGGTATGGCTCTCGCTCGCGTACGAACAGTGAGACCGTAAATGAAAATTCTGACGTAGACACGTAGTCTATAAATGAGGTTATAATCATAAAAGCTTTTATGTATGCCATTTGACAGTGTCGGGTAGGTTGCATATATGATGGCGCTATTTATCTCGTGAGTTTGTTGTAGATGTAGCATCAAATGAACCCACTATAAACTACTAAAAATAGTTACATACACATAATACTGTATAGGTGCCATGTCTGAACATTATCATTCTCCTTGCCTCATCCCGTTCACTGTCGGGGTCGGCTACCTACCAAGGGCTATTTGACGTGGAACCAAGATTTCACACCAGCCATCTGACCTCTGCAGCGCCAAGGTTAACCTGGCCCGAATACTAAGTTAAGTCACAGTCAAATATCATCTGAATTCAAATTTTAATCGTTTATTTCCAAGTAGATAAACAAAGAATATTTTTTTTAGAAAGTCCATTTATTACAAAACTTACAGTGATAAATTAACCAGTCAATGTAAAAAAGACTTAATTAAATAGACGAAATTTTTCCTCACGCGGCGTTCGGTAGATTCGGGATAAGGCAGAAACTTGATTAGGCAGAAACTGGATAAGGCAGAATCGTGTTACGGCAGAAATGGTACAGTCAAACAAATAATGAAATATTTACTTATTTATTTATATAAAGCCTACTTAACAGAAGCTTCTTCTTCTTACTATACTGTAATCTTTATTTTATTTTAAAATTCCGCTGATAATTTTATTTAATCCACCATTTTTTTGCAGCACTGAGACTCTTCGTCGCTTTTCTTTTTGAAAACGTTCTTTCTTTTTAAATTTCCTGTCTTGATAGGTTGCTTCTTTTTTTATTAATTAAATAACTAAAAAAATTGATGGCCATGCTGTAATTCTAGCGTTGATTCTCCTGTGCCATCCTTCAACCGCATTAGCAGTGCGAAATTTTTCATTATAGCAACTAAAGGTTTCTGATGTTATAACCTCCATCCATTGTCTTCTGAAATAATCATTGAATTTGGTGAACTCTTCTGGTTCTGTACCAATGTAAAAGAGTTCAAAATATCCTTCGGGTACTATATCGGGAGGAAGTAGTGCCAACCGGATATATTGAGCTGTCATATTTATTTCATTACCATCAATTTGTACCGTGACTTTATCAAATTTAAGTTTTTTACTCATTTTCCACACGGCATGAGAAAAATGATAATAACAGCCGGAAATTATTACTTCTGGAAATACAAATCGCAAACCGTTTATTGTGGCAATCTCATAGTCGCATTAGTAGTGTTCTATGTTAACTGAAAATTGATTTTTCAAAATCGTAAACAATCTAACATACGTTTCTTGGTCCTTGGCTGATAATAAAATATATAACAATGGTACAAAATTAACCATCTCATCATCTTCTGACATATCGACATGTAGAGTATACAATTGGTAAAAGACAGAAGGCACAACTCTAAAAGTACCGTCACCGTAAAACTTTTTTTTTTAATATTGTTTTGCCAATGGTGTGCCGAAAACCAGAATCTTATTTTCAATACCACAATCGTATAAAAAAAATTCTTAACGAGCTGTTCTGGCAGCATTAAATCTTTAAGATTATTACACGTAAGTTTTTTACAGTGTAAGTAATCCAGTCGTGCCTTCCGCAGCATGTCTTTTACGCTTTCATAGGTTGGTAAGTCTTCCTCCTGTAGATTGTGCTTGATGTAATGAATAAAATCTTTGTAAACTTTTGGTGTTGGTTCCAAATTAAAACATACTTGTTTTTTGCATTCATCCACTATTTCAACAATACTTTTCTTCAATTAGTTTGGAACCCATGAATGTTTTGCTTTTTTACGATTTGATTATTTGGATCTAAGGTGATTGAAGTATTAAAGCACTGCCAGTTACTTGTCCGAGATTGGTTTTTCACGACATAATTGTAAGGGAAACCGTCAAGTAGGAGCACCGGCGTACCTCTTTTACTTTGAATAAATTTTAAACGCAATTGTTCGCCACTCAAGCTTGAGAATATTATTAAAATATCAAGTATTCAGAAACAATGACTTCAGCCTATTGACATCACAGATAAATATGATTTTGAATTCATATTACCTCCTAGTGGGGTGTACGGGGTTTCAACCAACATCTTTCGAAACACAAGCCAACCTCTCCTGCCCGTGGTGCACCCTGCTGTTCAGCGGACGAGGCTCTGGCGACCCGCCAACATACACTAGACCAGTATGGTGGGTTATGGTCCAAACCCCCTCTCTCATGAACAGTACAACCGAGACGGCCCCAAGTGCCCGGCGGCTCTAGTACACGTGCTAGAGCTAGGGGTGCTAAGAATCTCCGGGCGGCGATTCCTTCACCAACGACTAAGGCTACATCGAAAACGGACTCCGATATGCTTAATGTATTATCATATAATACATTAAGCCGTTAACCGTGTGATGCCGGCTTAGAATAGCATCACCCTACGTCCGTCCCGCGGGTGTCGTAAGAGGCGACTAAGGGACTCGAGGGTATTGGTGTATTACAATTTTTTAGGCGACAGGCTGACAACCTGTCACTATAGTGATACACATGTTTTCTGAAACAACCTTGGAAAACAACCCTCAAAAAAGTCAGCCGTGGCGATAGCGACCGTATTTCTTATGGCCGTTAACGCTCTGCCTACCCCGCAAGGGATAAAGGCGTGATATGTGTGTGTGTATTATCATATAACGTCAGGACATTAATGAGCGACGAGCGACTCATAGAGCTTGAAGAAGCACTGAAACCCATAAAATGGGATATAATTGGTTTGTCCGAAGTAAGAAGATTAGGCGAGCATACAGTTGAAAGAGACGACAATATCTTCTTTCACTACGGTGAAACGAATGGTTTATACGGAGTCGGATTTCTGGTAAACCAAAAATGGAAGGATAATATCGTAGAATTTATCGGGTATTCCGAAAGGATCGCAGTTCTCAAATTTCGCGTATCAGACAAGAAAATATTGACTATAATTCAAGCATATGCACCAACATCTGCACACACAGACGAATTAGTCGAAGACTTTTACGACGTTCTGAATCAGACATGCGAGGAGAACAAAAGTACGTGGAGAATAATCCTAGGAGACTTCAACGCTAAAATCGGCTTGAGACAAGCAATGGATAACGATGAAGTTCTCGGACCACACGGATTAGGACACAGAAATGACAGAGGAACTCGATTAATTCAATTCGCCTTTGAACAAAACATAAAAATTCTTAACAGCTTCTTCCCGAAACAGACACAGCGGCGCTGGACATAGATATCCCCAGACGGAAACACGCGCAATGAAATAGACTACGCGCTGTCGTCTGATAGGAGCATTGTTAATGACGTAAGCGTCATAAATAAGATCAGATTCAGCTCAGATCACCGACCTCTACGAGTTAAAGTTAAACTGAATGTCAAAATTTCTGGAGCTAAATTATTTAACAACAAAACAAAGAGAATATCAAGACATATTTTACTTCATAACAAAGACCAATTTAATTTGGAATTACAGATATTTTGGATTCAGATACGCAGGAAGACTCCATCACACAAATCAGGGACGTCAAAACACGCCTAGTCAAAGTAGCTTTAGAAAACCGCACCTCTCTTAAAGCAGCGCAAAACGGTTTATCATCGGGTAAAGCTTGGATCACTAGCCTCACAGCCGAAAATGGGATAAAACAAAGAAGCAGAGATAGAATCATGGAAATATGCACTATCTTCTACAGATCTTTATATTCCAATCCATCCAAAGTCGAATACTCGACAACAGAATACCACTGTCCCGATACAATACCCAGCATCTCAGATCAAGAAGTGCATAAGGCTTAGAAAAGTCTTAAGTACGATAAAAGTCCTGGCGAAGACGGGGTAACTACGGAAGCGTTAAGAGTAGGAGAACCAGTACTGCTTCATCGCTTAACTAGCCTGTTCAATACGATCCTTCAATTAGGGCAAGTTCCAGAAAACTTATGTCATTCTAACATAATTTTGTTACATAAAAAGGGCGATAAAAGCGATTTGAGAAATTATAGGCCTATAAGCTCGGTTTCTCATATCTACAAGATATTTATCAAGATTATACAAAACCGGATCGACGGCAAGCTCGATAGGCATCAACCCCCGGAACAAGCTGGTTTTCGCCCCAGATTTGCCACCACAGATCATATGCAAGCTCTTAACCAGATCATAGAAAAATACACCGAATACCAAAAACCTTTATACGTAGCATTCGTGGACTATAATAAGGCATTTGATAGTATCTACCATCACAATATATTCACCGCATTACGCCAGCAGGACCTATGTCACGAAACCTATGAAACGTATATTAATATCCTAGAAAACATTTACAACAGCAGCACAAGTTCTAACAAGTTACAATCGACCGGCCAAACTTTCCGCATTGACCGAGGCGTTAAACAAGGAGATCCAATGTCGCCAAGGCTCTTCACAAGTACACTTGAAGAAGTATTTAAGAAACTGGCCACTGCGTGGGAGCAGGAGGGGATTGTCGTTGGCGACCGTAGGTTGACAAACCTTCGCTTCGCTGGCGACATTGTCCTCTTCGCCCCAACGGCACAAGGTCTAACCCACTTATTAGACAGTCTTAATACAGCCAGTCTCGATGTCGGACTTCACATGAACCGGTCTAAAACAAAAGTAATGACCAACAGCGTCAAACGGAAGGTCGAGGTAGAGGGGCAGGAAATTCAGTACGTCGACGAGTATATCTACTTGGGCCAGATAGTTTCCTTCCAGAACCGACAAGATAAAGAAATCGATCGTCGAATAGAAAATGCCTGGAAGAGCTACTGGTAATGAAGGGAGACCTCCCGATATGTCTAAAACGGCAACTCGTCGACATGTGCATCCTGCCCATCCTAACTTACGGAGCGCAGACTTGGTCCTTGACCGGTTCACAAAAGTTTCGACTCGGGGCATGTCAACGTGCAATGGAGCGGAGCATACTAGGAGTCAAAAGGACTGACCGCATCCGAAACACAACCATCCGCTCCAAAACTCAAATCACTGACGTAGGCAAAAAAGCCGCAAGACTAAAGTGGGATTGGGCTGGCCATGTGAGCCGTATGCACCCGGAAAAGTGGGCCAAAGTAGCCACCGAGTTTAACCCTGAAGAACGTCGCCGTAGAGGGAGACCTAGAAAACGCTGGCGTGATGACCTGGTTGATTATGATCCCAACTGGTCGGAAACAGCCGCAGACCGGAAAGCCTGGAAAGAGAGAGGGGAGGCATTTGCCCAGCAGTGGAACAGTGTAGGCTAAATTAATAATAATTAAATTAATTACTTCCTGAACCTATCAATGTCATAAGTGGCAATTATGAATTATAAACTGAAGAAGTTTCATTTGATTTTTGCGATAGAGGTAAACGTCATAAGAATTTAATGAAATTTTTATCTTCTGTTGGCGCATTAACATCCCATGGCGAGACGAAGTTCGCGGGCACCACCTAGTTTAAAATAAAATTGTAATTGAGTGTACTCTGCCGTAACACGATTCTGCCTTATCCAGTTTCTGCCTAATCCCGAATCTGCCGAACGCCGCGTGATGGAAAATGTTCTCTTTTTTATAACAATTTTTAATGTTCCTAGTAAAAACGCGGCACGAATTGGATTCGGGGCTAGCCAGGCCGACTGCCTACATCACATTGAAATCCTAATGCACTGTGAGTGCAATAGTATTTCTATACAAAGAGCTATTTACGTCATATTCGTTGCGCGTCAGCTTATTCAAACGTAAGAAAAACGTTAAACTACCAGTTTGTGTGTTGTTACGTTAATTTCGAGTTTAGGTGCTTTTTGATGAAACACGTTGCCGTGTGATGCCGTCTTAGAATAGCATCACCCCATTTCATCTCGCTGGTGTTGTAAAAAGCAACTACGGGTCTCTAGGGTTTCATGTGTATTACAATTAGGCAACAGGCTGACAACCTGTCACTACAGTGATACACGAATCATCTGAAAGGGATTCATATTCATATTCATATTATTTATTCATTAACAAATACAATTTGTGTTTGAAATAACTTAACCTATAAATATCATACAATCTTAACATCTCAATAATCTTATCTAATCTTAATTTAATTCAATACAATAAAATTTACAATTTATTTAATTAATTATTTAAATCATGCCTAAAATTATTAATTTATTAAAAAATGATTATTATCAAAAATTACATTATATCTGTTATTATTTCATCATACTTTATCTGTTAATATTTACGAACACGAAAATAGTCAAAAATATCAGCAACTCTGTAGAAACACTCCCCTAACAAAATAGTTTTAAGTTGTTTTTTAAAGCTACAGAGTGTGACGTTTCCCTTTAGTTCCACTGGCAACAAATTGAACAGATATGTTTTATTATACTCACTACTGTGCTTGACAACATTAAGCCGCGGTGTTATCGTATTTGGAACATCTTTCCTTCGAGTGTTCTCTCTTAATATTCGTTCACCGATGGATTCCTGCTTAATTAATTGTCTTTTAAAGTCCACCAGTAGGACAAAAACATACAAACTTGGAACTGTCAAAATGCCAAGTCTAACAAAGTGTTCCCTACAAGATTCCCAAGGTGGTATTCTCACTATTGTTCTAATAGCTCTTTTTTGTATACGGAACGCCTTATCCTCATTATACCTATAGCTATTTCCCCAAAATTTTATGCTGTATCTTAATTTTGATTCAACGAGGGCATAATATACATTAAGAAGTTGTTTTTCAGTTATCTCATCTCTAAGAGATCTAAGTGCATAGCATGCAGAACTTATACGATTTTCGATATCATTTAGCTCATCCTTCCAATTCAGAAGGTTATCTATATGTACACCTAAGAACTTCACACAACTTTTAAGCTCTATTTTTTTTCCGTCCATAAATATATTCAAGTTATCGGATTTTTTTGACGTCGATTTGAATAAAATGATATTAGTTTTCTCTACATTAATAATTAGATTATTAACGGAGAACCACTTTTGAAAAGCTTCCAGGGCTAAATTTACTTTGATATTTAAATCTTCTATATCATCACCATGTAGGATGGCATTAGTGTCATCTGCAAAGACTACGACTTTAATGTCGGGAATAGTGTTACATAAATAACTAATCAAATCATTAATGAGAATTATAAATAAAATAGGTCCCAGTATGGAGCCTTGCGGCACACCTCGTGATACATTGGTCAACTTTGACTTCGTTAGTTTTTCACTAGAATCCACTATTGATCTTATCTCAACATACTGCTTTCTGTTTTTTAAGTAGGACTCAAAAAGTTCTAGTGGTCCTCCTCTGATTCCATAGTGTTCGAGCTTGCAGAGCAATATCGCATGGTCCACCAAGTCAAATGCTGAGCTTAGATCCAAGAATATTCCTGCCACTCTTTTTTTTATATTAAGACCACTTACTACATCACTTGTAAGCCTATATATAGCATCACCTGTACCTACGCCTTGTTGATATCCATACTGTCTAGGGTTCAGTATTTTATTTGACTCCAAATGCTGACAAAGCCTAATCTTAATTATTTTCTCAAGGATCTTTGACAAAACAGGGAGCAAGGATATTGGCCTGTAGTTTTTTGGATCAGATCGTTTATTTTTTTTAAAGATCGGTATTACGCGTGCGATTTTTAATTGATCCGGAAAAATATTCTGACTAAAACAGACATTAATTAAGTGTGCCAAAGGTTTAGCCAGTACGCCTATGTTGTCTTTAATTATGGTTATTGGTATGTCGTCATAACCGCAAGATTTTTTTGCTTCCATAGACTTTACAATTTTGATGACCTCGCTTGCGTTTGTTTCTCCAATGGTAATGCTATGGTTTATTCTAATTGTGTTTTTTTCCAGATACTCTATAGCTTCATTCAAGTTCCCAGTGGTAACGTCAGTCCCTATTTCAAAATTATCAGCAAAAGTATTCGCAATTTCTTGCGGATCACTTATTACCTTATTGTTATTTTTTAGCAAAAGGTATTCATTTTCATTACATTTAGATTTTAAATTTCTGTGTTTATTCACAACGTTCCATATAGATTTCATAGATTTACCAGATTTTTCAATTTCCGCTTGGACTTTTAGTTTTCTAGCTGCTTGTAATACTCTCCTATAAATTCTTAGATACGAATCGCGATATTTGGCGACACTAGGGTGACAATTTTTTTTACACACATAACTCTTTTCATCAAACTCGCTGTCCTAACGCCTCTTGTTACCCAATTTAGTTTCTTAATTCTATTTATATTAATTAGCCTCTTCCTCCTTTTAAAACATGTTTTATGAACATTACAGAATTGTTTGAGAAATTTGTTTAAGCCCAAACTAAGCCAGTCAACATCAAGTACTTTCCTACTATATGTGCTTTTGTTTTTTTCTGTGTAAGACCTAATCTCATAGGCAATACTCTGATTATTGTGCTTTGACCGATGTGTATCATCAACAGTTAGAGTAGTAATAATTGCTGCATGACCATCCGACAGCCCATTAAAATCAACTTGCGGAGTAGTAAAACTGTCTTCAGGTATATTCGTCAAGAAGTTATCAAGCAAAGATAGTGTATTATTTCGAGGACATAGGAACGTTTCAGTATTAACGAGATGTCTAAAGTTGTAACACTTTAGCAGGGACAAGAACTCATCACGCTCTTTACTTGTTTTCACTAGATCAACATTAAAATCTCCAGCAATTATACATTTTTTATTAAAGCAGTGGTCCAAAAGTCTGTCTAAAGTGTTTATAAATTCGTTAAACTTATCTTTGTTTGTATTTCGATAACAGCATATTATATTGACATCAGTTTGTAAATCTCTAACACCACATACTTCAAAACTCTCCTGTTTGTATATACTATTGCAAAATTTAATATTTTCGGTTTTTTTGCCATTTAGTGTCATTATCAGGCTGCCTCCCCTTTTCATTTTATGCCTAACAGTATGTGCTGAAAGATAGTAATTTGTCATAAAAAACAACTCAATTGAATGCTTTGTAAGAAAGTGTTCCGTTAAACATATATAGCTTGGCAATACTTCAAGTTTTTCTAAATACACTTCCATATCATATTTCTTTGTTGAAATGCCACAAACATTTTGATGAAATATATTACATTTCGTTAAATAGACATAACTTCTTACGTCATTTACACTTTGACTAGAATTCACGAAAAAACTGTCGGTTTTCTTTTAATGAAGACTGATCCGACTTAGAATCGTCTTTATGTGAAACTTCAATATCACACTTAATCTTAATCATAATTTTAAAAATATCCTTAAAAATAACATTTATCCCATAATTATTGACACTGCCAGTGCTTTGGTGGAACATGGTAAAATCATATTTTAAGTTAAGGTTAGTATCAACAAGATATGCATATTCGTGCTGTAATAAGTCATAGTATAGTAAATTATTAAACATTTCAATACGCCAGTTAAACAAATTTACATATTTTCCAAATTTGTAGGTTGGTACACAAATAATAATGTTAGTATGCACAATCTTCGAAAGCGTTGCCCGCATAAATGCTAGCAGGTCAGTGTAATTAGGCGTTGCAATAAAATCATCATCACTCACCAGTATTATACAGTAGTCATCTTTAGTAAAACCAGTGAGTTTTTTATCTATACCCGCCAGAAGCTGCCTCACTCCACAAGATGGCTTGAGGTGATGACAGATTTGATTTGAGTCTTGGAAGATCCTTTTTGATATTGACAATATACTATTTTGTTTATTTGCACTCAAGACACATATTTTTTTGGGACGTCTCTTCTCAGGGATGATCTTCTCAGGTGATACAACAGATCTAGTGGATCTGTTACTTCCTTCTGATGCAGTAGAAGGACTTGTGCATTGTTTCTGTGATGAATGATGTGACGCATTTGATTTCTTATGGTCGTTGTCTTCTATTGAGCCACCGGCAAACATTTTCAGTGGTGACACCTCTGCACTTAGGATACGTGCAGGCATAGTTTTATTGCGTTTATTTCTTTTCTTTCTCAAGGGGATGGTAGATGATGTTAGAATCTTAGAAACTTCGTTAAATTTATTCTTATATTTAGTTATTTCTCTTTTTAAACTACAGTTATCCGATAATAGAATTTCAATTTCCCTTTCTGCTGATTCTAGTTGATTCTCTAGCATAGTAACCTTGTCTTTCAATACTTCCAGCTGATTAATCACCATCAAATTGTTAAGTTCTGGACAACTTCTACGCATTGCCGCTGAAGCATCTCCACTATAACCATCCTTACTGTCATCTTCCGATTCGCTTTCAGAGATAGACCTTGATAATAACTCAAATGAGTTTTTTGTTGTTGCATTTATTACAACCTGCTTCTTCTGCAGTATCACATCTTCCTTGTTTACTTTTGATCTATTAGAAATATTAGAATGTATCAACGACAGCTGTAGCGAGTGAAATGCATCGTCTTCGGGCTCATTCGTGTTGAACGAGTTCGGGACCCTGGATGAGATTCCATCTAAGCTTAAACTGGGTATTCGTATGTTTTCCTGAGATTCATTCAGTGACCCAGTAGTCATGGAGTCCGTTGTCATAGGCTTGGAGGCAAACTCCGTCTTGTGTTGCAAATTTGAGTCAGCAGAATTAGAAGGCAGTAAAACCGGTTTCAAAGATTCGCTAGTGTTTCCAGTGGATCTAGAAGCAATTGGTTCTCTGAGCGATGGAGTGCTGCTAGTAGGTATTGAAGTTTTAGAACCCTGGCCTCCATGGCTGCCCGCCGATTTAAGCTTTTTTGCTGGAGTTTTGACTGCAATCTTACCTCTAATCCGAATGCAAACTCTACATTTCCATGCCAATTTTTTTTCTTTTGTCATACAATCAAACAACTTCAAGGGGTGTTGTGAACATTCAACATGGTATGCTTTTAAGCAAACTGAGCATTTTAGTAGGTCTTTTCTAGCTATGATTTTCTGGCATTTTGCACACTCAAGTGCCATTTCTCAGATTTACAAAACTCAGACCAAAAAAAAAAAAAAAATAATAGTAAAAAGTATCTTCCAAACTGCGTGCGAGTCCGAACCACGCGCGCTACGATTTGGTTTATATAAGTCAGGCACACTAGCCGCTTCGCTACCGGCCCGATAACGGTGGCGTCGAAATAGGCATAGATACCGTGTTTGAACTGACGATCAGACTTCTGTCATGGTATAAGCGCAGTAAGTACCACATAGGAGGTGATTAATTATCTCTTAAAAATTTATCCAAACATCTCGAAGCCTCGATATTAAAAATGATTTCTTTGCTGTGGTTGATGTTATTCAATACAATCCTCAAATCAATAGATGGTCCTGACATCTATCTGTTACATGCTGTACTAATTGTCATCATAGTGATTCAGCTGGCACTGGTACTACAGTGAATAGATCTCACGGACAGCGCCTAGCCAGATGAACAAGTTCTAATGACTTCGCATAGATGTCGTTACTTGCCTCTTCGCGTGGGTTGGGTTCACAGCTGATTGGTCAACTGTGTTTTGTTTACGTTCTATAGTCCGATTTCAAATAAGCAACGGAACACAAATTCACCACAATAGAGATATCACAATTTGTAATGTTATTTGTCTGTATATTATTGTCACTTTGAGTTGCCACCGCACTTACATATATTTGTCCATGTATAAGTTGAAATGTTTCTTGCCAGAGTTAGCATTTATCTCTGCCGTTAATTGCATCTTCAATTCAAACACTGTTCACAGTCCAAACGTATTGCTTACACTTGTACAATATAATTAAGTTCTTATGATTCTAAATTATCACTATTTACGCGTAAATCACTTCATATTCATTTTTAAAAATTTATTATTTACGGAGACGATGTGCACGGTACGGTGGCGCCACCTGTCATTCAGATTCAGATGTCATTCAGATTCAGATTCAGATTCAGATTCAATCGTTTATTTCCAAGTAGATTCACAATGAATACTTTTAGAATGTCAGAGAGTTACAATACAATACTGTCACTGAATAAATGAATTAGCCATTGTAAACTATAACAATTTTATGTTCCTAATAGAAACGCGGACGAGTGGGATAAAAAATAAAAAATAAATAAAGGCATTGCCTCAGGGCTGGCCAGGCTGACCACACATCAAGTAACTTACGTCACCACCATTAATTAATGAAATCAATTAAATTAAAGACAATTTTTTTTAAAAAAAGCATGTTACATGCTAATCAGCCGGACCCCCTGAACAGGAAAACCACCCAAAAACCTGCTCAGAAGTGCTCCTAATCTCAATTTACAATTTGTACCTATAGAATAGGCCCTAAGCTACCCTAGCTAAGTTTTATAAATACGTATATATATACATATTATTAGCCCAAAAGACGGCTACGCTAAATTAAGGGACCTCAGTTACTTGTCAGACGTGGCCATAAAGACCGTAATTTTACGATCGTTAACGCTCTGCCTACCCCGCAAGGGACAAAGGCGTGATTTATGTATGTATGTTGATGAAACATGGACTTTAATGACTAAATCAATTTCATACTACAGGATTTTGACATTTGGACGTGTCTAAGGTCCGTAATTATAAATCGCACTCAACTCTGAGATCGATCTCAAGACCGATTTTGACAAATGTCAGTCAATACTAACAGCATCAAAAAGTAGCTCTCAAGATTGATCTGAGAGTTGAGAGCGGGTTATAAATACGAGCCCTAGATATTGAAAAACTTGAACAATATCCTGAAAAGATCAGCTAGTAAGCATTATAATGTGAATGACGTACGTAGGTAGGATACCGGGTTATTTTTAATCAGTATCATTGTGGGGTGTTTCTACTCATGATTCTTAACAATTTATATTATGGAGCCACCTGTGATTTGGAAAAATAATTATTGGTTTTCAATGCGGTTTTGCCGAGTAAATATGATTTTTTCTATGGCACACCCAATACTTTTTTGCAATTTTGCAAAGTAAAAGTTGATCAGACAGAGAACGCATTGGTCTGATCACCATATTATAACCGCTTAACCGCTGTGGACGCAGCTGCGTTATTTTGACGTAGTCCCTTCGACAGCCGTTGAGCGGTTTTAGTATTTGGATTGACATTATTAGTATGTATCTGACATTGCTGCGGTATTTTAGCGCTGCGTTGTGCGTTAAGTGTAAAAAAGGCCTTAAAATATTTGCGGCTAATATTATTACACCTTATGTAGTTGTTTGTGTACTTTAGTATGGCCGATGTTTGTTTTTCTCTGCACAGTTTCAGACACAGCGCAGTACTCAGCGGTTCCGATATCGTAACTATTTTTATGGATGTATTATTTCACGTTTGTGTGTTGGCATCTGCAACTGCGGGCTGGTTTATTTTTAATTTAACTTCTTTTCTTAAACTGTGTCTTGTAATTTTAATTTAAACAGTACTCAAAATCATTAAAATCACCCTAATCATGAACGCTATATAGGATAGGTGATTTTAATCACCTTATCCCGTTCTCTGTCGGGGTCGGCTACCAAATATAAGTGATTTGACGTGGAACCAAGTTTTTACATAGAGCGACTGCCATCTGACCTCTGCAAATTGAAGGCTAACCTGTCGCGGATCCTTGGTTAATTCATATTCAATATCATCTGAACTTAAATTTTGATTTGAATGTGGGTTTCAACTCGTTGATTTCCCTTCACCGTTAGAGCAGTCGGTAAATGTACATGAGTAAAACACATTGGTACGTGGCATGGATCGAACTAGGATCTCAAAATTGCAAGACCGGCGTCCTATTCACTTAGCCAGCGACGTTAATATTTATACTGTCACAGAATAAATGAATTAGTAAAAAGACACAATTTAATGATTGAAATTGAATAAATGATTTAGTCATTGCCGGACACAATTTTATCTTTTTCTAACAATTTTATAACTGCAATTCAACTTATATATTGAAATTCATGATTAAGTTAACAATTCTATTCACAAACTATGTACTCATATACAGACTCCGAGGTAGGCAACTAGGTATCTCAAAGTCTAATTTGCAGTTACTGTTGTCTGATTTAAAATAAGCATTAATTTTTTATTTCATATTTATTTCAGAGTATTCGGTGCAGTACAGATATGACGTAAATAATAATAAAAATCCTTTTAAACAACAAAAACTAGCTCTAACGGTACCAGAAGTTGACGGAAAAAATGTACCTGCAATATAGAGGGTTATTTTTAATCAGTACACGAATTTTCTACGGTGCTTTTACTCATGATTCTGAACGACTTTTACTATGGAACCACCTACGAAATCGCAGAAAAATGGATGTACTTATCATAAATTTTTGAAGAGTAGGCATAGATATTTTTATGAAACAACCATTTTTTTCGCGTTTTCGCAGGTAACTTCATAGTAAAAGTTTTTTAGAATAACGAGTAGAAACGCCCTACAAAGTGTGTAAAACTAAACCCTGACTAAAAAATAAACCTGTATTGATTATAATCATAGACAAAAATACGAAAAACCCTTTTGTTAAAAGTAAAATTTATTACCTACATTTATTGCGAACAAAAACAGATACAAGACAACTACAAGAAGAAAAACGATAAAACAGGCACTGCTTATTCCTAGATGATATTTCTTATAGCTGACTTATCATAGGTACGAAATATTTCCCGTATGAAATACACTCGATAGCGATGAATTAGGGTCATGAGAAAAATAGCCAATATCTCGGAAACTAAGAACGCTATATTAATGAAATAAATTGCACTAAGTAGACAATTTAATGCTTCTTAAATGGCTAAAATAAAATTTCTTAAGTTAATTTAAGGGTATGCCATAAAACAATACAAACTGAAAAAGGGAGACATTCGGAGATGTAACTACGAGACTATTTCAATCGTTTATGGGTTTATTTCTAATCTGTTGTTTAAGTGAGTATGTAAACCATGTTAATAATGTTGAATATTTCCTATTCAAGCTGTATGAATGTCATTTACACCTGAATATTGCACCAGATTACTCACAATGCTGGAAACCGGACGGAATCAGGTTAATACTACCGGGACAGTCAGTATACCGTCTCCAACAGTCCAAAATGTTCTCGGATGTTATGAAGAAACCGGCTGTAACCTATGCAGGCCAGAGAACAGGCAGAAACAGGTGGACCACAGAAAGAAAATTTCGATACTTGTAGAAAACTATGCGTTGTAGTCGCTCTCTTACAGGATTTGAACCCGTTTATCAATTATAACGGCTTAGGGTAAGTAAGCCAAATTCATGGAAAAGGAAAACGACAACTTGTTGAAGATAACCTGAAACCACTTCGACCTGCAAACATCTCATCTGGAGCCAAGCTGGAATTTTAAAGGCAATTTGATAAAATTCCCAAAACAACTTAAATTGAAATACACCGTTTTGGTACTAGTCATATCCTCTACGAGTAAAAATTTGTGCTCTACAAACACGATAGAAGACCTTAAGTGTATTTGTATAGGTTTTAATTCCTTTAAGAGTATTAAATGTGACCAAACGGTGTACTCCAATTTATGTGGTTTTGGGCATATTATCAAAATGCTTTGAAATGCCAGCTTGGCTCCAGTTGGGATGTTTGCAGGTCTATGTGGTTTCAGGTTACCTTCAACAAATTGTCGTCTTCCTTTTCTATGAATTTGGCTTACTTCTTCCAAGCCGTCCTAACTGATAAATGGGTTCAAATCCTGTAAGAAAGCGAAAACGACGCATAGTTTTCTACGAGTATCGATTTTTTCTTATTGTGATCCACCTGGTTCTGCCTGTTTTTAGTCTGCATAGGTTACAACTGGTTTCCTCATAACATCCGAGAACATTTTGGACTGTTGGAGACAGTATACTGACTGTCCTGGTAGTATTAACCTGATCCCAGCCGGTTTCCAGCATTGTGAGTAATCTGGTGCAATATCCAGGTGTAAATGACATTCATACAGCTTGAATAGGAAATATTCAACATTATTAACATGGTTTACATACTCACTTAAACAACAGATTAGAAATAAACGCATAAACGATTGAAATAGTCTCGTAGTTACATCTCCGAATGTCTCCCTTTTTCAGTATGTATTGTTTTATGGCATATCTTTAAATTAACTAAGAAATTTTATTTTAGCCATTTAAGGAGCATTAAATTATCTACTTAATGCAATTTATTTCATTAATGTAGCGTTCTTAGTTTCCGAGATATTAGCTATTTTTTCCATGACCCTAATTCACCGCTCTCGAGTGTACTTCCTTGAAATATCGACATCTGGTTAGTTCGTTTGACTATAATTGGACGGAACCCTCTATAAATACACACAGGTCTATGTGACTCGGTTTCGCTCAGGAAGTATTTTGGTAAACTGGTAAACAGCCGGCAAATTCCGTGTGATGCCGGCTTGGAATAGCATCGCCCCATTTTTTTCCAGTGTCGTAAGAGGCGACTAACTAAGGAACTTGAAAATTTCTAGTATCAACAAGGCGACAGGCTGATAACGTGTCACTACAGTAGTACAGGAATCATCTGTATTTTGTCTGAAGTGAAGATAGCGACCGTATGTTTACGGCCGTTAACGCTCTGTCTATCCCACAAGGGATATAGAGGTGATACAACGGCATTAATTATGAACTATCCCTACCGTCGGGTTTTGATACAAACGTATTTCTCTGTTTTCTTCCTGAATAATGCCTATAGAGCAATAATTCTTTTTTTATTAAAATAAGGCCCTACTCAACGGCGTTTACTTAAATATGAGAAAGAAAGCATGAACTCCTGGAACATTTTTCCATTATTTTTATTTTTAACACGCTTACCTGTATGTATGTAACTACCTGATGAAATCTAACTAATTTAACCATCTGCTAAAGATCGTACCGTTATCATGAAAATTGGAAGTTGTATCTAATTTTGATGACAATATAATAACATGGTACGAGCTAATCTGATGATGGAGCCGGAAGATATGAACTGGAACATCATGACGGATGTTCGTATCACACCCGTGTTTGGACTTTTTAGAAAGGTCTTGTAATGGAGCGTGTTTTTAGTGAATTTCAAACTGTCAATTTTATATTGAACTTTATAATCAATAATTTTTGGATAGTCCGAGTGGCCCGCACTGCCATTAAGTCTGTGCAGCTAGGGCGGATCGCACACTTGACGCACGACGGAGCGCAAAAATATCGCAGCGGTCTGTCAGATCCATACTAGAATCAAGTAGAATCGTCACTCCCCATACTAAAAGCGCACTCGACGGACTACACTGTGGTAGCGCTGCGTCGACAGCCGTTGAGCGGTTTTAGAATGGGGAGTGACGTTTCTATTGTGGATCTGACAGACCGTTGCGATATTTTTGCGCCCCGTCGTGCGTCAAGTGTGCGATCCGCATATCCGTTGGAAGTCCACTTCTTTTGAGCTGCTTGTCCGAGCATTTTTTGTTTTTTTGGAAAGACAACACCCAACAATACAACACCCCCAAAACCTCCTCCATATACAATTCTGAGACAATCGTTTCTGAAGTCCCATTTAACATTATCTGTAGCTACACTATCCTTCACGAATTGTCTAAGTTCTTCGTAGATTGCTTTCTTCAAAAGCTATCTTCTTTTTTTTAAATCTATTTGGCAAAGAAATTAAATTGCGTAACTGAATTACACGCATTGGAACCCGATAAGTATGAATGTACCTACTTTTAGAAATGTTCAATGAGCAAAACTACCTCCTTCATCTGAATCAACCGGTATACAGGGTGTTAAAAAATTACTAACTTCCTTTCAAGGAATGAACCAGCCCATAAAACTGTTCAACTTTCCCCGAGGAACATAGGTCAATATATGAAAAAACATTTTGGATCTCGCATACAATGTGACTCAGTCGGCTGGTACATTTTATATGGGAGGTATTTTTTTTGTTCATGAAAGTTGTTCAGTTTCATAGACCGGTTCATCCTTTAAAAGTAAGTTTGTACTGTTTTTGTAGCAACCGGTATGAATCTGAATCTAAATCTGAAAATAAATCTGTATTTTTTTATAAATAACGACAAGGCATTAACATTCCTTCATCAAAACATATGCGGCTTGGAGTAAAAAAGACCTACTTAACATAGAAATTAATAATCTTCAATTATATTCCAGTGAGCCGGTTGATGTAATTTGTTTAACGGAGACTTTTATTCCTCGTTGCCAAGAGAGTGATATTCAGCTTAATGGGAACAGCTTAGGTTCATGTTTCTGCAGAGACGGGAAGGGTCGCGGAGGCGTTTGTGTGTTATTGAGTCAGTCGTAGAGTCAAAAAATCTTAGCTATGTTACAGATCTGGCTACTGAAAACGCGTTTGAATGTTGTGGAGTAGAAATAAAAAATTATAAGCACTAGTAAGCTTATAGTCATTCGCATTTATCGAACCTCTGACTAGGTATTTTTCGAAAAATTTGAAATTTTGTTAGATAAATTTAAAAATAAGACTTGTGTTCTGACGGCAGACTGAAACGTCGATACTATTGGCACTAAACCTAAATCCATAAAACTTACGAAGATATTGAAATAAAAATTAACTTCTCACAATTTCAATCTTCATTATAAATACAGTTACACACGGCAAATCTTGCATTGATCGTTTCGCAAGAAATATTACTAGAGCCATTGGCAAAAACATATAACTCTGTCTGTCAGATCACAATAATTTATTATTGTCAAATTCATCCAGTACCAGTAGCTCGAAAAATTCCGCCACTGAAACACTGGTTTGAATTCAGGAGAGACATCAGTAGAGAAAATATATTAAAACTCAAATATTTTGTAGCATATTACGCCTGGCATAGTTTAATACAAGCAACATCTATAACAGATGTCCAAGAAAAGTTTACCGTGTTGCTAGTGAATAAAGCATATTTCATTTCATTTCGTTCATTTCGTTCGTTTCGTTCGTTTCGTTCGTTTCGTTCGTTTCGTTCATTTCATTCATTTCATATGAATCAATCAGACCAATATACATATACTGCTACGGGCTAACTCTACTTGATTCTTGTTCATTTAAAATTGTTATGGTCTGCAAAATATAGGATAATCCCTGTGACGTCTGTGACCTTGTAGCAAATGCTATGACATGAGGTTTATTTTCCTTTGTTTGATGAGACGTAAGATATGTAAGACATGAAAAGCACAACTTAGAAAGAGGAGACTCAATGAGAGGCGGGTCTCATGGCGGTTGTTTCTTCTGTTTTACATTCATACATAATATCACGCCTTTATCCCTTGCGGGGTAGGCAGAGCGTTAACAGCCGTAAGAATACGGTGGCTATCGCCACGTCTGACATTTTTGAGGATTGTTTTTAAAGTTGTTTCAGAAAACATGTGTAGGTATCACTATAGTGACACGTTGTCAGCCTGTCGCATAAAAAATGTAATACACCAATACTCTCGAGTCCCCTAGTCGCCTCTTACGAACCCACGGGAAGGATGTGGGGTGATGCTATTCTAAGCCGGCATCACATTCTTCTGTTTATACATCTTATATTGGGGATCCCTTTCGTTAGCATAATGTTTTTTCCACTAATATGTTTTAGCATAACATGTTTCGCATAATTCTTTTCCCCTTTTATATCTTTGTCATAAAAAATTTTTCGCATAATATTTAACGTGGCATAATACAGTTTATTTATGTCTAACAATTTTTTATAGACATTAGGTTAGGTTAGGTTAAGTTAGGTTAGGTTAGGTTAATAAATTATGCTTAACGTGTTATGCCTACTATTTTTATGCGTAAGTATAATTACTTCAATGTACATTGTGCTAGTCTATGTTATGCCTAATATTTTTATGCAAATAGATGGGAACCCTTATATTGACACGTCTCACGTCTTTATACTCCTCCAAGATGTCACCTTCATTCATCACAAGCCCATCATCGACATCGGACTCAATTACTGATAAAATTTCAGTCTACATCAATAATTACCGACCGTAGACGGCACTATTAAGTGGTCTATATCAATTACCGTAGACGATGGTGAAGCTATTAAGTGTAGTTTAGACTCCCAAGTGTGAAAGTTGCTGGTGTTATTCACCAGCGGGATATCGTGTTTGTGTAAGGGCTAAATTAGATAAAGTAGCGGCCATTAAGTAAGCGTGGAATTTTCTGGAAATGCTGTTTATTACTTTTGATTGGCGCACAATTGACACCGAATTAAAAAAAGCTGGACTATAATAGCGTGAAACAAAAATTACTGCTAAAGACTCAGGGAAATGGTGACAACTTGTGAAGGCCCTATGTACCTATGTGCCCTAGGACATATAAAAACACTTTTGTCTTACTGAAAGAATAAAAAGAAGAACTGTTTTCGACTAAATCTAGTCCGGAACAGATATGAAACCGAAACAGAACAGCTGAAATAGAGTAGAGATGGGTCGATCCAGGGAGAGATTAAAAAACTTAGATTCAATAATCTTAGTTGAAAAGCGAGCAATTTGTCAATTTATCCAAAATGGGAATAGAGCTGGGGCAATACTGAGAAAGTTGTCAAAAGTCCTGCAGATGTAATAATAACTTAGGCGGTTTTGGTCTTCGACCAATATAAGTAGTTATGGACATGCCTTGCGCATATAAAAAGGTCTTTAAAAATGTGCCAAGACACAACTACATATAAACACGCGCGCACAGCTACACACGCTCTAATCATGTGAATATACGATCAAAGACAGAGACAGGGAGACGTCCTTGCACTGTAGTGCGAACGTGATAGCAATATGTCAGTGACTTTCACTCTTTACGTTCGCGCCCTTTTACAGCAACTCGCTTCAATCGCGCACTTCACGCCAGCTTGCGAGTTTCGTATGCAAATCCATCCAGCGGTCGCATACGAAGAGCGCAACCTAGCATGAAGCGTGTGATTTAACCGCGTTGCTGTAAAACCATCCTTCGAACTCTAAAAATAAAAGTAATAATTTCATAAGATAAGTATTTATATGTATTTTATAACTCTTTATCTAATAAGTAATTCCTGATGCTTTATTTATGTTTGTTGAATTGTTGACACACTTTAACAAAGCACAAGACGACGTTCTGATGAAAGTTTTGCGAATTGTAGACGACGTGTCGCACGTGTTTCTTGTAGCCGGCGCGAAGTCCGACTGAGCGATGTTTTCAAGGTTGCACACACTTGCACTTACTTGGAGCGGATCAAATCACTTGCTCGGTACGTCCCGTCCATATCTACTTATATTGGTCGAAGGTTTTGGTTCCCACATGTGACGCAAGACGCTTCGCATTTTCAACGCATCTGTAAAACATGCTTCTGTAGTTCTGTCATATGCAACCTTATACAAAAACCGGCGTTACCGCAGGAAAAATACATTAAAACAATGTCTTATTAATATTATAATTACTAATAATGACAATCAATAACTTAAATATTACATTACAGGGATCTCTCTCTTTCCATGGTACTCTCTCACCGAGTCGTCGAACGGCTCAGTCTCATGACATGGATAAAAAATTAAGACTTTGGCCTGGTTTTATTCTGACAGTATAGTTATTTATATAAAGATTCACTCGAGACGCTAGTATTTAGTTTGGATACCAATATTGAGGCCAAAGTGTTTAGTGTACATGCTAAAATATTTACTGAATCGGGGAGCGATGCACTGCCGAGTGCTTTCCGATGTTCTCCATGCCGCTCCAGACGACGATACTGTGGCATAGATACCTTACATCGAATATCAGCTCATACAAACATACTTATACCACGAATTTATCCCTTGCGGGGTAGGCATGGTGTTAACGACCGCAAAAATACGGTCGCTATCGCCACGTCTGACAAATATTGAGGTTGACAGGTTGTCAGCCTGTCGCCTAAAAGTTGTAATACACGTGAAACCCTTGAGTCCCTCAGTCGCCTCTTACGACACCCACGGGGAAGAAATGGGGTGATGCTATTTATTACGTACGACATTATGGTTAGGCATACGTAATGGAAAGGTAATGGTGACGATTGTATATATGATGTACAATGTGAACTCAATGCACATTTATTAATCTTAAACAATGGCTTATATACCAATATTACAATGACGTAAATCACGTAGAGAGGTGATATCTGTAGCTAGCTCTCTACGTGACAAACGTGTAGGAATTGCTGATGTTGCTTCCGCAACACTATCCGAAGCCGGCGTCACACGGTCAGATGGCAGTCACCCTGTGTAGAAACTTGGTCCCACGTCAAATCCCCTAGGTTAGGTAGCCGACCCCAACAGAGAACTGGATAAGGCAAGAAAAATTATGATGACATAAATACACACACATCACCCCTTCGACCCTTGCGGGACAGGCAGTCGAGAGCCGTAAGAATGCGATTGCTACTGCATGGCGAATCGCACACTTGACGTACGACGGAGCGTAAAAATATCACAGCGGTCTGTCAGATTCATACTAAAAACGTCACTCTCCATATTAAAACCGCTCAACCGCTGTTTACGTAGCGCTATCGTAGTGTCATCCGTCGAGTGCGGTTTTAGAATGGGGAGTGACGTTTCTAGTATGGATCTGACAGACCGCTGCGATATTTTTGCGCTCCGTCGTGCGTCAAGTGTGCGATCCGCCTAACCCTGAGTAAAAAAGGTGCATCACTTCGTCAGCCTATCGCATACAAGAGGCAAACCTCGTCATCATCATCATTTTCCTTGACCCTATCCCGTGTGTCCGTCGGGTCGACTATCGACTTCGTCTCTTACGACACTTGCGGATAATAAATGGGGTGATGCTATTTATACAGGGTCTTAGGAAAAATATTAACTTCCTTTCAAGGCATGACTGAACAACTTTCTCCGAGGAATATTTTTAATATGATATAATTTATAATTAACATTTTATTCTTTCGCAATTTTATTTATTTCCTGATGAAGGTATTGCTTTCACTGCTTTTGGAGTTTATTTATGAAAAACAACTTAAACGCATTGAAACTAGAAGAAAAACTATAGAGACTTTCATCTTCACCACCCACATTGTTAAATGACCGAACGGCCCTGTTTATGAAGTAGTTTTTTCTATAGTTAGTTTCTAGAACTAGGTACAACAAGTACAGGTCGACAACGGAGAGATCTACCAGGCGCATGAATTCCAATTTTCGAAGGAATATCCGGACAATTAATTACACCTCTTCGTAGTTTAGCTAATAATATGATGTCGGCAACATCTCTGCGGTCTTGTAATGGTAAGAGGTGTAATCGCGAACAACGATCTTCATAGGGCAATTTAGGTAATTTAAATTTGAAGCCTAGATCTCGCGTGAACTTTCTCAGGATTCTCTCAATTCTGTTAATATGTTCCTTGTAACAGTGGTTCCATATTTGAGAACCATATTCGAGATGACTGCGCACAGATCGAATTTTGAAAGAAATGCAAAGGGTGTAAAAAAATTAGCTGCAAATATTTTTAGGCGTGAGTCAGTACATGAAACTAAACAACTTTCCCCAAGAAACTTAGGTCGAAATATGAAAAATAAAATTAGGATTGATTGTCCAAAAAAAATTTTCATGTTTCCTATGTTTCTTGGACCTATGTTTCTTGGAGAAAGTTGTTCAGGCAGGGATCCGGCACTTTTTTGAGGATCCGGCCAGATACTGGATAATAGGGCTGGCCACTGCCCGGTAATTTCACAAGCCCAAAAAAAAGAAAATTGGTAATATAAACATTTACTGGAACACAAATGATAACCTAATAAAATAAGTAGCAGATTATCACATGAAACAAAAACAACCTTACGTTATTTACAAGATGTTCAAATACTGTTTATATGAAGTACTGTTTACTCTAACTCAATGCATAAGAATATTCTGCCATATTACCACTTAGATAGAACTGTGCTCGTTATTTTCAGATGATAATCATTAAAGTTAAACAGGGCTTACAGTATGTTGTGTGAATAGCTTAGAATAGAATTGGCTTAGAATAGCATCACCCCATTTCTTTCCCGTGTCTTAAGAGGGGACTAACGGACTCGAGGGTATGTATTCAAACTTAAGAATTTAGGCTGACAACCTGTCACCGTAGTGATACACGAATCATCTCAAAGGCCTTAAATATTAGTGAAACGTGGAGATAGCAACCGTATCGTTGCGGCCGTGAACGTTCTGCTTTGTATCAATGGCTGAACTATATCTCTTTCTGCCAGTACTTGGCGACGGCAATGGCATCATAAGTTGCCAAGTTCAGCTCTTCTTCACTACAAGTGACCGGTAACAGAGGGCAAGCTAGTAAATTTGCCATGGCTCGGGATGCCTACCCCGCAAGGGATAAAGGCGTGATATATGTATACCTTTATCGAAAACTACTAGTGGCTGGTTATCTTATCTTACAGTCCTGTCCACAAACCGATCGATTAACCTTGCCTAGCCAGTTGTGACAGGCACCTTGGCTGTTGTTGTTTTTAACCTGTGTACAAAAGGGAGGAAAGAGGACGAGAAATGGTGGCACTGTGTCAAAAAAAACCTTTTTCTTGCTGCCGACATCATACTAAATAAATAAATCTAAAAAAAAAACGAAAAAGAATTCGAATGAAGGCACTTCGTGTTTCAACGTACTTTCGTGTAGATTGAGAAGCTTGGCTCTATTTGAGTCTTTTTTCGCAGGTGTTGGCTATATTTTCGCATGAAAATGTTTTTGGTGGGATTCAAAATAACGAATTTCAAGCGCACAGTTGGGTTTCAGAGTTCTTCAATCGCCTGTTTTGTGACTAGCAGACATGGATGGATGTGTAACCTCAGTCTAAGCTAAAATGTAAAACCCGAAAATTACTTTAATGTTCCTCAAACTTGTCAGTCGCGACAGCGACCAACGCTTTGCCTACATCCCAAGAAGTAAACATGATGTGTGTATAAAAGTAGGTAAGTATAATAGAGGTACATCAGAATGTCATCTAAGAATCCTAGCGGACGTCTTGGCATGTTTTCGAAACATTATACGGTATTGTAATGAATATTTATGGGCCTAGGGGGAGAAATAGGTCGTCAGCGGAGGGGGGACGGGGGCGACTTCTCTTTCTAGAGGGGATCTCATTGATAGCGATTCTGGCAGACGCACTCCTGTATAAGAGATGAACTGAACTGGTATATTAACTGATCTAAGATCCGTACTTATAAACCGCACTAAATTCTAAAATCGAACCAACGAGCGATTTTGACAAATGTCAGTCAATTCAATGCTAGCAGCATCTCAAAGTCGCACTCAAGATCGATCTCAGAGTTGAGTGCGGTTTGTAAATACGGACCCTAACGTATCCAACTACTTTAAGAAATAGGAATCAACGTTACAGGCTTTCTCTTCAATTCAGCAAATTAAACAATATTTCAATCAAATTTTGAGGCAGTTTCCTAACTTTACATCCATTGCTGTGTATTTTTAGCGCACCTAATACGAAGAAAATTCGAATGCACTTTACTAAAATAATAAAAGGCTACATTCCTCACAGGTCAAATGAGCTACTTTTTTAAACGATTTAAAACGGTAGTTTGTATGAAAATAGGAAGGTATGACGTAATTCCGTGCTATTTTCGATGGCGTCTAACTAAATTTGCTTTTCACTTTACACTTACTAATACTTGGCCATCAAAATTACTTTATTTAAAAACTTAATTATAGTAAATTTACAAATATAAACAACTTAACACTAAATTAAAACTAAGAAACCATCAAAAAGATAAATGTAAATTTACTACTTTAAAAAATGAGCCCCCTCAACCCCCCATGCTGGTCCCCCTAAAGAACTCTGCGTGCTTCTATTGTCTTTTTATTCCTTTTACATTTTTCTCTTATGACTCAATGAACCTTAGTGTCAGAATGTTTCAACCGCCTTCTTAAAGTGGGACCTTTGGCTTAACGTGCAATCCAAAACACGGAACCACCTTTCTTACGGATAATCGGGTAGTTCAGCTCGCAAGGTCCTCACGAAGCAGACTGGTAACAATATCACAAAGTGGTAAATATCAACTTTAGTGAGTTATTCACCGAAAATCGAACCTTCTGCTTCAAAGACAGTCGCACTTCCACTGCGCCACATCGATATCAGTTTAACTAACAAAAACTGTTCGCCAATAATATAAATAAGGTATAGAAAAACAGGTACGTATTTCAGATCGGTTCTTTTTATTCGATTTATAACAAATATGAGCCTTAACTAGGTAAAAAAAGGCTGTTATGCTCACGTTAGGTATTATCATAAGCAAGTCTATTAGGTCGCCCTTTTCAAGACTCAATATCTTCTGGTATTCTAGATATACATAGAAGAAAGCAGGGTCTACATCAGAGTTTGTAGATCAAAATAGGTACTTTTCAAAGTCTTACATACACACACACATACACATATCACGCCTTTATCCCTTGTGGGGTAGGCAGAGCGTTAACGGCCGCAAAGATACGGTCAATATCGCCACGTCTGACATTTTTGAGGATTGTTTTCCAAGGTTGTTACAGAAAACATGTGTATCACTATAGTGACAGGTTGTCAGCCTGTCGCCTAAAAAATGTAATACACTAATACTCTCGAGTCCCTTAGTCGCCTCTTACGACACCCGCGGGAAGGATGTGGGGTGACGCTATTCTATGCCGGCATCACACGGCAAAAGTCAAAGTCTTATATGAGATTTATCTTCCTGGAGGTACTGTAATAAAACATCAAAATTTTTATTATTGGACAATGTTCTATCTCACCAGTACAAGCAACAAAGTACTGCTAACAACTAGTGTCAACAAATATTCTCAAACAATGGAAGTGGCCATGTAGTGAAATGCCAGCGTCCGGCAGAGGCTCGTTTATGGGGTAAGCTAAGCCAAACGTTTATGGGGTAAGATATCGGATAATATTATTAATATTATTTCTGATCATGAAATTAGCATAATGTAACCAATTAGATGCCCTTGGACTATTTAAAATGTGCTTTGGAGGAGCGTCGGGATTAGCCTTTATTAGGTACTATTTCGGACATCGTATTTCCCAAACAGCTTCATTTCACTATTTTTTATATTATTATTGAATTATAAATCAATTAGGTACGTTTTTTTGTGTTGTTATTTGAAATTCAATATTAATTTCAATTACATTTAGACGTAACGCAAGACGTTAACTCAATCCATGAAATAATCGTCAGTAGATTGTGTGGCATGACGGTCCGAAAAGAGTTTTTTAAGGAGATCCATTTTCGGTTACTTCTATCTGTTATACAAGAAAAATTGGTTATTTTCTTGTTCTCATTATTTTCTCAAGCAAAACCTAGCCTATGTCACTCGGGAAGTTACAAAGATTCTTCTCAAACAATTCCCATTCGAATCTGTTCAGTCATTATCGAGTTACAGTCCTATATAGAAACGCACATCAATACATACATGAACCCTAAAACCATTACACTCCTTTCTTTGGTTCGGCAGTCGTGTAAAAACGTCTGAAAAATATTGTAGACCCTTTCGTATAATTCTTGAGGTTGTTAGCTAATACACACACATGAAACCCCCGAGTCCCTTAGTCGCTTCTTGCGACGTCCATGAGTAAAAATGGGGTAATGCTTATTCTAAGCCGGCATATATGCCAGCTAAGATACATAATATGCCAGAATCGGCGGTCCTGTTTACGAGAATGCCCCACTTTACTTAATTAGGAAGTTAACTTGGGAGCCATGGCCCAGACGGCCTTGCCCTTTTGTCATAGTTTTTTTCTGCACATACATACACAAATCACGCCTATATCCATGACGGGGTAGGCAGAGCGTTAACGTACGTGCAATTACGGTCTTTATCGCCACGTCGGACAATGTTTGGGGGTCTTTTCAGTTATGTGGTTTGTTGTCAGCCTATCGCCTGAAATTGCAATACACATGAAACCCTCGAGTCCCGTCGGCTTCTAAAACAACCGCGGGGAAGAAATGGGGTGATAGTATTCAAAGCTTGCATCACACGGCAGCAGTTTTTACTGTTCTACAGGATGCCCAATAGGCCTTTTGTGGTGGGTAAGGGAATTGTCTGGCTTTACATAAAATTCAGAAAAAATAACCTTTTAGGAATAAAAAGCCATGTGGCGCTGACTTAAAATAACATCACCCTGTTAGGGTTAAAAATATCTTCATAAAAAAAACGCTAGACACGCGTTCAACTCTCGTATAACTTTTTTGTGGTAAGAGGTTGTACTTACTTAGGTTTATACACTACCAAGTATTAAACTTTCTCGTTTAAATCTAAAAAGTTATTAAACTCGTGTAAACGATCTCTAATTATTACTTGGCGCTCTGCCTACCCCGTTATACTACACACACACATGTGTAATCTTGTGTCCATGACACACTTATGTAAAAACCCCTTGACAATTTGAATACTAAATGAATACACACACTTACACACATCACGCCTATGTCCCTGACGTCTGACAAATATTTTAAGGTCGTTTCAGATAAGTCGTGTACCATTATTAAAGACAGGTTGTCAGCTTGTCGTCTAAAATTTCACACACACACATGAAACCTTCGAGTCCCTTAGTCGGCTTCTACGACACCCACGGGAAAGAAATGAGATGATGCTATTTTAAGGCGAAATCACACGGCAAAGAAATGGGGCGGTGCTTTACTAAGCCGGCATCTCACGGCAAACATAATAGTTATATCACTTGAATCGCTTAATAATTCATTTGTGACCAGTTTATTAAATGAGAATTCTATTTTGAACCAACTTGATAATTAAAGATGACGTAAGTAGTTATCTATAACTATCTGGATGAATATAATAGGTAGTTATTCCGTGTGGGACACCGAGACGTCCAACGACCCAAAGAAAACCTGGTGTCGAATTGTTTCAACCGCCTACCACAAGTAGAAGGCTTTTGAGATGGTTGAGAACGACCGCTATCCTACGGCTTAACGTGCCCTCCGAAACTCAGAACCATCTTTCTTACTGAAAATCAGGTGGTTCACCCTACATTGTCGTCGTGCAAAGTGTGCGATACGCCGTTGCTAGCTCTAACGCATGCTGCTTGCGTATTTCAAAATTTATCTCGATGATTTGTGATATTTCCTCGCAAATGGAAGAAAAGCATTAGCTGCCGAGGTTAGGCTGTTGTAAGTAACTATCTTGGTATGCCGCAAGTTACATTGCAAAACAATCACTTGGCTGATGCCGGCTTAAAATCATTACCCCATTTCTACCTGTCGGTGTCGCACAAACCGATTACGGTTTGAATCCAAAGAATTGACAGGGCTGGACCCTATTTCTCTTTTCGTATGGGACACCGAGCCATCCAACGACCCCATGAACCCTAGTGTCGAAATTTTTGAACCGCTTTCTACAAGTAGCAGGCTTCTGACATGGTTGTCAAACGACCGCCGTCAAAGTGATCATAGACAGCAACCGGAACCGGTGTTCCCTATGAATATCTACAACACCTGCGCTCGCCAGTTCGCCTGCCAAGTGTGGGAGTTCGATACCCTGCAATTTGGCCTGTCATGTCAGGGCATGGACTGCAGTGGCTGTAGTTGAGGAACACACTTTACGCACGACGGAGCGCAAAAATATCGAAGCGGTCTGTCAGATCCATACTAGAAATGTCAATCCCCATACTAATACCGCTCAACCGCTGTTGACGCAGCGCTATCGCAGTGTCATCCGTCGAGTTTTAGTATGGGAGTGACGTTTCTAGTATAGATCTGATAGAGCGCTGCGATATTTTTCCGCTCCGTCGTGCGTCAAGTGTGTTCCTCACCATGTACTTGTGAGATGAACAATCAATACCTACCTATGCTGTGTTTTTACATCATTCGCACGTGCGCCACCTATTTAGAACCTAACGAATACTAAACCTGCTACGTTTATCTTTCATTGAATTCGACGCACGTTGTTGAATGGTCATTCGTCGGAAAATGAGAACGGCACATTGCTTATTGTTATCGATAATGGAAGAAATAAAACTTTCGCCAGGCTTCGGAAGACACGTTCCTATTATTTTTAAATCGATCAGCTGATTCAACCAAGTTCCTTGTTACTTAAGTAAAAACTTATAAAAAGATACCTACACATTTTTGATCAACTATTCTAGAAAAGTGTAGTTGCAACGTGAGACTTTTGTCGACTTTTGGCCTTGATACAATGTGATGCTGAAAATTATGAAAAATATAAGTTTATTTACCTGTCTGTTCTACGTACGAAAACCAGATCACCACTTTCTGCGTTTCATCACTCAAGAAAACTACTTCAAATATCACCAAGTAATCTAATCACCAAAATTAATGGACGAACTGAACCGTTTGTCACCGGATCACCCATAAGCTCGTTGACGTACACACACTATTTTTAAACATTATTGTTACAAAACTTTCCTAAACCGCCTCTTTACACCGAAATCTGAACATGGCTGAAAACTCAGAAAAAACTATATGCTTTATTTTTAAAAAGTATTGATGCTGCTAGCTGGCCAGTTAGGAAAGTGTTTTATTTTTAAATTTTCCGAGCGCTGTAGTCGCGTCCGCGGGAAGCAAAGCTCGGAATTCGAATTTAGGTTAGAATCGGCGGGTTATGGCGCCACGCACACATGCGCAGTAACACTGTATACACAAGGGCAAAGAGTAGTTTGCGAGGCACATTCGGCTGGTGATGCTCAATGTTTATGTTGAGGGTATCATGAAATCGCTAAAAGTTTAGGACAATGCTATTGCGTTATGTTTCTCTACATGCAGATATCTACTCACGAGTTTAGTATTAGCAGAACATCAATCTACTTAGGTTTATATGCTGCCTCTAGAACTCAAAAAATACTGCTTAACGAACACTTTTATAGTCGAGATCACGGTTAGTGGTAGTTTTTTTACTGTACGAGTTTGTAGTTCTAGTTGTACTTTACTCGTATTTACCTGATTGCATAAAGTATTATTGTAACGGTGAATACACCTTAATGCGTCTTTCATAACTACTCCTTCTATGATGGTATAGTATAGCTATACGATCAAAAAGTTACCGAAACTTTTGTGGAAGAATTATTTGCTCCTTCCGGCTGCTATGTCTCACCTGCAGCCTTACCTACTCTGTGGCCAACACCCACACACGCACACACGGGCTTTCTGCTGGCAGACTCGACGGCGTTTACGTAGCTCGATGCCGCACTTGCTTGCAATATTACTGAAAATACTCCACCGATGATTCTGCGTGGCGGCGGTACTACTCGTACTCGGTCGAAACTCGTAAACAACTCGCCAGAGGAACTGAGTAGGAGATTGGCGGCTAGTAACGCTGACCAACAAATACTTAGCATACCTACTCATCCTACTTAGCGATTACTCTAATTTCCTTTTAAATCACGCGCATATATGCTCCATACTTAAAATGGTTAAAGGAAAATGCCCATAGCTAGGCAAACGATATGTGTTGCGTAACAAAACAAATAAATGCAATAATTATCGTTAATTTAAAAGAAGAAAAGAAATGTTAATTGTTGTACAAAACGAAGAAAATATTGTTAAAAAAACTATTTTTATCTATTTTACCCAAGGATTTAACCTTTTTACACTGCTTGTCGAAGATACGCATTTAGAACGAAGTACACTAAACATTAGTACTTTTGTCTCTTTCAATGCCCACCCTTAACATTCAATAACTCCAAACTTCTATCCTGATTAAATTATCTTCTATTTTTAAATGTTATGCAATAGTTAAACTCTATAATAAAATAATAAATAAAGTGGTGACGCAAGATTGATAAGAAACAGGACGAGCATCCAAACAAAAGTTGGCAGGATCCTTTGATGATTTGATGATGCCTTCAGTATTTTCTAGTCCACTTTTTGTCCATTGCTGTCCTTAGCTGGTCAAGATCCACATAAAATTGTTCCACAAGTACCAAGTAAGTGTAAGTAAGTGATTCGAGGGCCGATGCTGATGCCATGGGCCTGGCCATTATTACAGTATATAGTATAGGATATATCACACCTTTATCCCTTGCGGAGTAGGCAGAGCGTTAACGCCACGTCTGAAAAATACTTGAGGGTTGTTTCAGATAAATCGTGTATCTCTATAGTGATAGGTTGTCAGCCTGTCGCCTAAAATTGCAATACACATAAAACCCTTATAACCCTTCGTCGTCGGTTTCTACGACACCCGCGGAAACAAAATATAAAGTGATGCTATTTTAAGCCGGCATCACACGGCTTGTTAAGGTGCAAAAAATCAACTGCAAATATTTTAAGGCGTGTTTCAGTCCATAAAACTGAACAACTTAGTAAATGCAATTATATTATAACTGATCGTGGTTTTGTTGTAAACGACGATGTATTCTCTGTTTTTATTGAGAGTCATTCGACATTTTGGGACAGTACCGGTAACTTTTGTGATCAAAATGAGGAAATTTTTAATATTAGTTTTTTAGTATATTTAGCTCAGTTTTTTTAATGCACTGAACTTGACAGATTATTGGCACATCACTATTTATGATTTGGAAAAAAATTGTCAACCTAAAATATCTAATTATTCTCCCTCAATAAAAGAAAGAGTTGTATGATAACATTGCTAATGCACCGGTTCCCGAATAGACCATATTGGACAGTTGTCAAAATCTTGTAAATGCTATGACATAAGAATAGGATATGCAAAAGTTGAGTGGACGAGATCTCTTAATGGAATAAGTCCTATGTGCCTTTCAAGCTTTATTTCTTTTCATAGGTACGTTAGTAAATTTTAGTGGTACTATAAAGTGATAACACACATCAAAATTATTATTTGAATAAAGAGGTTTCTCCTACCCCATGTGCCTTAGCCAAGTGAGATGGGGTCCGTGTTCTGTGATGCTGAGGTTACAGACGACCTGAGTTCGCTACACGTGTTTCGGATGGCACGTTAAGCTTAGGTCCCGGTTGCTGTCTATGATCACTTAGACGGCAGTCTTCTGACAACCATGTCAGAAGCCTGCTATTTGTAGAAGGCGGTTGAAAAATTCTGACACTAGGGTTCATCGGGTCGGTGAACGACTCGGTGTCCCACACGAAAAGAAGACTAGCCATAATACATAATGTAATTTTTTCTTTGTAAAGTTGTCTTCTACGTAGTGTGGGTTTGACATCAAGATTCGCTTATTATAGCGGCGATGCTTGAGCTTCAAGATATTTTATGTAACGATCTCTCTGCGGCTACTCTGTAATCAGAGGCGGTATTATTACTATCTGCGGGATATCATTATGATCTGAGTTATATTCTTATATTAATAATATAATACTTCAATTTGAGCCTAGAATTAACAATAATCATAGTAGAAATAGTTAATACCATGTAAAGCCGGCTTAGGCGAGGAACATACTTGACGCATGACGGAGAGCAAAAATATCGCAGAGGTCTGTCAGATCCATACTAGAAACGTCACGCTCCATACTAAAACCGCACTCGACGGTTGACACTGCGATAGCGCTGCATCAACAGCGGTTGAGCGGTTTTAGTATGGGGATTTACATTTCTAGTATGGATCTGCAAGACCGCTGCGATATTTTTACGCTCCGTCGTGCGTCAATTGTGTTCCTCGCCTTAGAATTGTCAGTATTACCGCAATCTCTACACGTGAGAGTCGTAAAGGCGACAAAGGTATGGATCCAGGGAATGGGCTGCCGCGTGCCCTGTGAATGCAACATCTGTGACTGCGCTCGCCAATGCGCCTGCCCAGTGTGGCGAGTACGGCAATATTGCCTCAATAGGGGGATGTCCATGTACAGGAAAGGACTGTTGTCCCTCTTAAGATTAAGGATGCCGGCTCAGAATAACATCACCCAATTTCTTTCCTGCGGGTGTCGTAGGAGGCGGTCATGTGTATTAAAACTTTAGGCGACAGGCTGACAACATGTCACTACAGTTACACAAATTATCTGTAATGGCCCTGAAAGGGCTTCAATATTTTGTCAGACGTGGTGATAACGTTCTCGTTTTGAAGTTAACGCTCTGCCTACCTCGCAAGGGATAAAGGCGTGATATGTGTATGTATGAACAAGTGTTTTGAAAAGTAATCATAGCCCAGTCACTAACACATAATCCGGTCAATAAAGACTAAAGTCCTTTCATAAAGGCTAGAGCCTTTGAGCCGGGTGTACCTAAATCGTACTGACAGCACGTTCCTATGATCTAGTTTTCAAAGCGGCTAAGGCGAGAAACACACTTGACGCATGACGGAGTGCAAAAATATCGCAGCGGTCTGTCAGATCCATACTAGAAATGTCAATCCCCAAACATTATTGATAAATTGGTCTCGCTTGCTCTATCCGCATGTCGCGTTAAC
Source organism: Keiferia lycopersicella (assembly GCA_029255805.1). Classification (NCBI taxonomy): domain Eukaryota; kingdom Metazoa; phylum Arthropoda; class Insecta; order Lepidoptera; family Gelechiidae; genus Keiferia; species Keiferia lycopersicella. Next base: position 162,896 of record JARACZ010000014.1, on the reverse strand, counting down.
CCGATAAAGTCACGCCATCTGTCGGCAAATGAGAAGACACCTACACACGGACCGCGTTTATTTGGATAAATGGATCTCCCATACGACGCGGTCGAATTTTTTATGTATAAATATCACTATCCCATGTCCCTTACGGCGCAGGCAGAACGTAAACGGTCATAAATACGTTCATTTACTTTACGCTAGTATAGAGATTGAAATATCTAATATGGATCTAATAGAACGCTGCGATATATTTGCGCTTCGTCGTGCGTCAAGTGTGTTCTTCGCCTAAGGTCGGAGATGTACTTACCTATCCATATCTACACTCGAGAGCGATGAATTAGGGTCATGTGAAAAATAGGAAATATCTCGGAAACTAAGAATGCTAGCTTAATGAAATAAATTGCGTTAAGTAGACAATTTTATGATCCTTCAATTCCGGTAATAAAATTTCTTAGTTAATGTAAGTATACGCCATAAAACAATGAAAACTGAAAAAGGGAGACTTTTAGAGATGTTACTACGAGACTACTGCATTCATTTATGCTTTTATTGCTAATCTGTTGTTCAAGTGAGTATGCAAAACATGTTAATAATGTTGAATATTTCCTGCTCAAGCTGTATGAATATCATTTACACCTGGATATTGCACCAGAGTACTCACAATGCTGAAAACCGGCTGTGGTCAGGTTAATACTACCAGGACCGTTAATATACCGTTTCCAACAGTCCAAAATGTTCTCGGATGTTATGAGAAAACCGGCTGTAACCTATGCAGACCAAGAACGAATAGAAACGTCAAATAGGCATACTATTTTACGTGTGATACCGGCTTAGAATAGCATCACCCCTTTTCTTCCCGCGGGTGTTGTAAAAGACAACTAAGGGACTCGATGGTTTCATGTAAGTATATTACAATTTTAGACGACAAGCTGACAACCTGTCACTGCAGTAATACACGAATCGTCTGAAAGGGCCCTCAATACTTGTCAGACGTGTCAATAACGACCGTAAGTTGATGATGAACGCTATGCCTACCCCGCATGGGATAAAGGCGTGAATTATATATGTACGCAGTATGCTTATTTTTCATGTATATTTTTATATTTTTTACTTGTTTAGTATTTTTGTCCAATCCTCGTATTACCACTACCTAATTTGTCTTCAGTTCGTGTCTTTCAGTAGATATTTGTTTTAGTATAGGCGTTTGTACGTTAGTATATTAGTTTTTCTCTGTGGTATAGGTAAATAATTCCTTGTCCGAGTATAGTTAAACTGTAGAGTAACATTTCACCCGAGTGAAGCCGGGTTTTTATCTATCCGACACTGGCCACTAAGGTTGGTTCTATTTTAAAAATTTGAAATTCGGATTTTTTATTTTTTTGCCTATTTTGCTGCATCGAGCAGGCAGCAGGCTGTATTTATTTCTTGACATGAACCATTCGGTACTTACTACCTAAATATCTAACTAATACTAAAGCTACAACTCATCCGGTTCATCGTTTATCAAAACAAAAATAAATATTTATAAACGTTTTTGCTTTGACACCCTTTAAAGTATGACATAATAATAATAATAATATTTCATTATTTTCATACCAAATAAAGGTTAGGTCCTTTTAAAAAGTAGTTCATTCAACCTGTCGTCAGTCAAGTAACCAAGCTAAGTTCCTCATTTCCTCCTTCAATTAAGGTGAAATTACACTTATTCGCGGCGAACGAACAAACGCACCGAAAGAGCCGAACTCTTTGTACCTATCAAATTCTATGAAAACTCGTACATTTGCCCGAACTTTCTATCTTATCTACGCCACCTAGAGGAAAAGTGATGAACTAGAGCGTTCCCGCATGGAACTAGCTACATCTCGGCTACACCGCCGTAGCGCTCGCTATGACTTATTTCATTCCCTATTTAATCTGCAGAGGGCGTATAAACATTTGGTTCTCGTTTACACTGTACTGGATAGATGGCGGTAGAAGGCAGACTTTAAAGGGAACTTAACGAAAAACATACAATATTTCAGTAATTTTATCAATATCTCAAGCAAATTTGCTACTTTTCGTACAGACGATGGTAAAAAGTAGGTAGGTATCTGATTTTTTTTATACACACAAATCACGCCTGTACCCCTGGCAGTGTAAGCAGGCGTTAACTTGACGACCATAAAATTACGGTCGTTATCGCCACGTCTGCTAAATGTTTGAGGGTCGTTTCAGATAAGTTGTGTATCACTATAGAGACAGGTTGTCAGCCTGTCGCCTAAAATTGCAATACACAGAAACCATCGAGTCCCTTAGTCGGCTTCTACGGCACCCACAAAAAATGGGGTGATGCTATTCTAATTTGGCATCAAACGGCAATTATTACTGTTATTTTTCTAATTATTTGATTTTACGATCTGATTTGACTATCAGTCACTCTATCTACATGCTGTACACAAAAATAAATAACAGTTAAAGGAGAATCTCAAAAGAAACCAAAAAAGACGTTTATTCTGATTAATTGTTTTGGGTCACAGGTGGCAGGCGAAGATCACAAATTATTACCATACCATAATATAATTAATTTGAGGTGACTAAAAGGGACTCGAGCGTTCTCTGTGTAAGTAATATGTGTCATATCATACAAGTTAACCACCCGTCACACACTGATTTCTGTTATTAAATTAAATTCAAATGATATGTGTGTGTATGTGTACGTATGTTACCATGTGTGTAAAATAGGTTAAATGTGGTTGGCAAATCAAATGGGCTACTTTTTATAACGATATTTTGTATAAAAATACGAATTTATATGACGAAATTATATGACGTCATGTCTTTCTAGTTTTGATGGAGTCAAAACACTTACTTTTATATTATTTTTCTGTTTATTAAATTAAATAGAGTATGGAGTATTTTTGGGCAATAGTTTTAAGCGTACAACTTTTGCATTTTATTAATAACCCAGTCATCTAGCGAATTAGAATATGCAGGTAGAGCAATCTCTGGAGTCTATTTACTATAGTGAAATTCCGGGTGTAAGGGACAGCCAACCTAATACAAATAGGGTGAATGCAGACCACGAAACTGAACAACTTTCCCCTAAGAAGATAATCTGTCAGAAAACAACCAGCCGACTGCATTTACTACGGGTAATCAAAATTTTTTTTTACATTTCCTTTTACGTTCGATAGCGACCGTATTTTTACACTTGAAATCGCTGTGCCTCCCCCGCAAAGGCGCGCTTTTCGTTTTACTGATTCAAATTTCGGAACTGACCTCGTCATCGTCATTGGCCTCATACGTCTGTGATAGACGATTTAATCAATGGCTAAGGCAAGACCACTCCACAGACGATGCGTTGCTTAAGAAGCAATTTCAGAAAACGCAGGGTTGCCCAGAACCTGCGCCACCCTCTCGGCCTCCCTGGCCGACTACACATGAACGCATGAAATACGTGGTGTGGAGCCAGCTCGCCTGCTGCAGCAGTCTATCGCACGATAGACCTCTGTCACACGCACCTGACGGAGACACCAATCCGGGTTTAAACGTGGGACACTGAAATTATAAAAAGCATCAAAATCCGTCGCGTGGCTAAGGAATAAGGCTGTTCCACTCCTCCGGCATCCAGTTTTTATCGATCCGGCAATTTTTCGAACCAAAATTTGGATTTAATCGGTCTGAAGTGCCAGTCGTACAAAAAGTACGCATGTTTGTGCACTCTACCGTGACTTCATATTACTGTCTGCTTTTTACCGGACAGGTGGAAAAGCGTTATCAAGCGAAGGCTACTTCCGGGGCATCCGGCATCCGGACCGGAGTAATGGAGAACCACTGTTAGGGGTATCTACGACAGATAGACAGAGGCGCAGAAAGCCATTTCATTTTATAAATTCAAATTCAAATTATTTATTCAGAGTAGAGTATTTTGATGGTCGAGTATTAACAATTTTAACAATAACAATTTTATGAACCTAGTGTAAACGCACCGTTAGCAGAGAGGGACTTTATACTGCACTTTTAAATATCGGGTGCCCTCCAAAACTTCTGAGTCTCATTTAATCCTTCCACGAGGACATGAAAGGTTCTGTTGTTTTTAATGGCAATACATCTGAGCCGTTCGAAATGCGTAGAGGTGTTCGCCAAGGTTGCGTGTTAGCTCCTACCCTTTTTGGTATTTTCTTTTCATTGCTTTTCAAAGTTGCTTTCGGCGATGACCAACAGGGTATCCACCTGCACACAAGGGCTGACGGGAAGCTATACAATATCTCGCTTCTAAAGTCTAAGCGTAATCGCGATGACTTATTTGTCGATAGCCTTCTGTTTGCTGACGATGCAACCTTCGTTTCAAATTCTTAAAGTGAGCTTCAAAACATTATCGATAAGTTTTCTCACGCGTGTTCTCTGTTCTCCATGTCCATTAATGCCAAAAAAACAGTAGTGCTAACTCAAGGCGCAGAAGCCCCACATATAATGCTCGGTGGCGTTCCCTTGGACATTGTCGACAAGTTTTGTTACTTGGGGTCGACTGTGTCGAACAATCTCACACTTGATGCTGAGATCAATACGCGTATCGGCAAAGCGGCAACCATGTTTGGTAAGCTGAGTACAAGAGTATGGAGCAATAAACATCTGACCACTAAAACCAAGATTATTTTTTACCAAACTTGCGTTTTAAGCATACTCTTGTACGGAGCTGATACCTGGACATCGTATGCAAAACAAGAGCGTCGACTTAACTCGTTTCATATGCGCTGCGTAAGAAACATCTTGCATATAACCTGGCAGGACAGAGTCACAAACGAGCGAGTTCTAGAAATTGCACAGCTGCCTAGCTTTACCGCCCTGCTCAAGCAGAGACGCTTGCGGTGGCTAGGGCATGTGCACCGAATGGAACCTTTGCGTCTACTGCGGCGTGTCCTGCTTGGTGCCGTAGCTAACGCCAAAAGAGGGGTTGGAAGACCCATGCTGCGTTTCAAAGATTGCGCCAAGCGGGATATGGCTGCGTTTAATATCGACCATCAAAGCTGGGAGAAGCTTGCTGAGGATAGGGACGAATGGCGAAAGCGTGTATATGATGGGCGTAAGTCGCACGACGACGCCTGGTTCTTTGGTCTCGCCAACAAAAGGCAAACACGACACCTAAACATGCATGTTCCAGTCTAAAATACCACCTTTACTTGTAGAGCGTGCGGAAAGTCATGCCGCTCCCGCATTGGCTTATATAGCCACGAAAAGTCTTGCCTCAGACACTGATTAAATCGTCTGTCACAGACGTGTGAGGCCAATGATGATGAGTGTAAACGCGGCTCGGTATGTATTGATGATGATGATCATCATACAATTCCGGGTTTTGCGACAGAACAATAAAATACTACGATGAAAATTTACACTTTTCGCTTCAGAGGCCATTTCATACAAAGCAAAAAAAATGTAAGGAAAATGTATCACTGTGTTAACAATCACAAGTTATCAGCCTAAAACAAACGAAAACCCAGGTCTTCCGATTTTCTTGTATTATAGTACACAAGAGACAAGAAATATTCTTATTTGTCCGTTAATCTTAACTTACTCTTATTAACTTCCATTAAGCTCTTGATTAAAAATTACGAAAAAACTTAAAACATTCTAGCTAACCTAGGTAACACATTCTACTTAGCTAGAGCGCTCGCCTATAAACTTTATTTAGACGTTATTAAAAATTCTAACCTAATTCATGAAGAAAAGCTACATTGCCACGGCAATCGTATAAATCCTTCAGTTCTAGCTGCAATGCGCCAGCATTCTAGCTTTTGCAAACAGACTAAGTTTTCCCACAATAAAACTCTATAGAAAAGAGGCGTTCACCCCAAAAGCCGTAGAGCAAAGAGTTAACCAACTCTACAATAAAAAGTCCTACCTAATGAGGAAACTGAATCAGCCGACAGGAATTTCCAGCTCATTATCATAATAGTCGGTTAAAGTCGATGCAGAGCTCGATATAAAGCAATAAAATCGATAGGAGTACAATATACGAAACGAAATTATTGTGCGGAATGTCATTTTTCGCGCCGAAACGTCAAACTTCAGACTGCCATCTTGCTGAAGCTTATTGGTTGAGCGCGAGGGTTGTTTATTGGGCGTAGGGGTGGATGTAGTATTGTCTCGCTCCGTCCTAGTTACATAATACGGAAATGGGTGAGCAGTGTTAAGTTTCGGCTGAGTTCCGCATGCGGGGCGAGGGTGGTTATTGATTTTCCGCGGAGTTTGCGGCAGTCGGTCGACACGCCGGTGCTTCAGCGCGAAAAACACATTTTTGTCGCGCTCCGCGTCCACATAAAACAGTATTCTTTATTCCAATTCGTAACCACACTCGAAAATATCAATTTTAAATTCAACCACAGACTATCGATCGGTTTCTCGTGCATCGTCTTGGCTGGAACGAGTTTTTCGTAAGTGTTTAAAGCATCTGTAATTTTTATACTAAGATAATTTTTTATTCCATTTAATGTGACCCTTGCGGTATATGTCTCTGCAATGTATGCGTTTTTGATGTTTCTTTAATCAAAAATATGGTTGAATCAATTTTTTGGAACATTCTTGCATAATTAATGGTATCAGCTGATTGGTTTGACAAGTCAATAGTGACAAAAGAGTTCACGAATTTTTGGTCCAAGATACAGAAGAAATCAAGAAACCCATTTATAAGAAAACTTTTATTCACTTGCTGAGCGAAATAATAATTATGTTCTCACTCACCGCAACATTTTCGATAACAATTTTTGGCTTGACCAGCTTCCTCCTATTGATGGCGTGGTACAGATTAATCTTTCCCATTTCGTAGACAAAAAAAAACTATTTAAAAAATCCCTTATCACACGTTTAAATCACATCGGAGACGGACCATCACTGATTTGGATGGAGAGTCTTATACATCGCTGGTTATAAGGATTCAATGGTGGATGGATGTGAATCGATATAGCAATGCACAGTTTAGGACCAGAAGGTGACGTCATGGAATCGTTACCAGATGACGTAATTTGTTCTTGTTCCCCATGCCATGAGACTCATCTCGCAGAAGCAATTATGGGGTTGTATTGCAGATTCCAGTCATGTGGGCGATGCGAATGGCCGACCGAATAAACGGCCACATCTTATTGAATTTCTTTTGCAGAGAGCTGCCTCTAGAAAAAACTTCTAATGTCTGCTGTGCGAAATCTTTTATCAACCACTGGAATGTTTCCTACCCCTATTCTGCTTTGCTGACAAGTCTTCATTCATAAATTTACGTTTTCTGGCAAAAACCTTTAGCTCCTTTTTTTCCTTAACCGCATTTTTCCTCTGGCTTTGTCCCTTTTTATCTCCCTTTATATTGGGTTAATTTAAGGTCAGGTGAAAAGGAACAAAGCTGACTTCAGTTTACAGGATATTTTAAAGTACCTTGAATCTTACATAACAACTTAGCTGGCCCGACTGTATCAAACTAATCAACAAATCCTGTGTGCCTGCAATCTAAGAGCTGGCAGCTAGCTTGGTTAGCTGCCAAGGTACAAAATTGTAGTTGTTGCCATCGTGCAGCTCGAACAGAAAATTACAGGTTTTAGGTGTATATTATGAGTGTACGTATAGGTTTCAAATTAGGCACCAGTCGTAGACTTCAGTCACTTAAATTTAATGCTTATTCTGTCCTCTTTCGAGGTCGGCTATCTAACTTAGGGGGTTTTATGTGGTCCCATGCTTCTAGACAAAGCGACTGCCATATAACCTCTGCAACCCGAAGCCTAACCTGGCCCGAGTTATAGTGTTGAGCATATAGGTAAATTATTGCTCAATTTATTTATATTCGGGTTGCTACAGATAGTTGTAGGAAAATGATCTAAATGTTTCCGTAAACTCAGCTTTTTTAGTATTGGAAAAGCTGGTCTGAAAGGGTACCTAATTGATTTTGTACAAATTAATCTTGCATTTTTCTCCTACCGGCAAAGAGTATGTTTCTTTTCAACACATAATGAAAACCTAGTAGAATAGACAACCAGCGATAACTCTTGTCTAGCTTTTGATCAATAGGCTAGATGACTAGCAGGTCAAATGAGCAACTTTTTAATATGATCTAAACGGTATATTGTATGAAAAGACGTTAATGTAAAATGGCCTCATACGTTGCAATTTTGGATGGCGTAAAAACCTTTACTTTCTTATAATCTGTTCATTAATTCAAACTTTGAATATATCGAAACAGTGTTAGTGAAGTCCGTAGTATTTATGCGTACAACTTTTATTTTTAATTAATGACCCAGGAAACTAGCGAATTCTCGCATTTTATCTTTTTATTATTCCAGCTTAGAAGGCAGATTATTTTATCAGTTAAACTCGGGTAACATTTTTGGTTTAGCTATTAGTTTGGGTAAAGTTTTAAAAACCACGACAATAGTTTTTGATAGAATACCAAAAGGGATAAAGTTTTTAATCCGCATCTAAGTTTACAAGGGTTGATAAAAGGAACAGAGCAAAAATTATATTTGCATCGCCCGCTGCAAAAATTACATGGCGCATACATGGCATCTCCTTGTCTGTGAGAATAGGCAATGCAGATATCATAGTTTATGACGATGGTTAGTTAGTTTGTATACTAATACAATAGATCTGAAATTCACTCTTGGTGAATACTAATTCACTCCAGTGAATTTCAGATCTATTCATCAGTTTAATTTAAATCTAGATTCCAGCTTTGAAGGATTTAATCTCCTAATTCTGTGTTTGTGCTTCATCAAACTTTATAATGCAATTCCACTCATAACCTGAGCAAGCCGCAGCGCTCGCAATTTGCTTGTTTCCCAGTTCCAAGGCATCGGAAGTTTGCTCCAAAACATCTTAAAAGTGTTGGAGGGCTCTCATTTCCGTTCCGAGTTCGACTTACACTTTAATTATATAACAAACTCGTGTATGTTCATAACCTGAATTCTAGAGTACCTACTTAGTCCTTCCCGTAATTGTCATGTACCTACTTTTTACTCGGAATGGGTTTGGAAAAACTCCTTATCTTTGATGCGTACAGCTCATTTATAGCTTTTTACTTATTTTATTAAATATTCTAACCTCAAGTTTCTTTTTGCTCGTTATAGGTTATGTTATATTGATGGAGCGCAGTAGGTATAATACTCCTTTCATAATTTTGTCATTTATTGTGAATAAACTTTCTATAAATTGAACCCTAAATTGTATAACTATCGTTAAATTTGCGAACATTTTCTTCTATGTAGAGTACTTATACTTATTTATTCATTTTAATCGTTATACAAAGTTCAATCGACCTTAATCGATGAATAACTTCAATCACAAAATGGTTCGTGAATAAAAATAAACTCATTAACTTAAATGACTTTCTGATGGCCTCAGGCTACTGCATTTAACTATTAAACTGTTATTTTATATAGGGACCGACATTTTAATTTAATCGTATCACATAGCATTCCACTGCTGGACGTAAGGTTACGCCATCAACGATCTCCAGTTTTCTCCAGGGATACTTTCTAGCCAATCTTCAAGTGTATTATCGCCAGCACATCAACCTACCCATTTAAGGGATCAATTGGTGCCTTAAATGAATTGATCTGCTGTGCAATAGGAGGTTTTTTTTTTAGTTTAAAAAGAAATACTAGTATTTCAAGAACTCAATACATGACGTTAAACTATGTTACTAGATTCCAGTGTAGATTACAAAGCGAAAAGATTTAAAAAAAGCTTCTGGCATTTTCGTTCACTTTCGTTCCAAATGAGTCCAATCCAAGTTATAAAAACAAACATTTAAAAAATATACGTTCCGTTTTTTGCGGTAACAAACCAAACAATGCGCCATCTATCCAGTGACTAGAATATTAATAAAAAAATAAAACGTACGCTGAGCTAAACTGAAAAATACATCAAAGTGGATAGAGGATTATCGGCTCATGGGCTCAAAAATTGAAGTGTTTTGTGTTTTTTAAGACAAATTGATTCGACTTCGGCCTATACTAGTTTCAGTCTATGAATAGTAGATTACGTACTGAGGTTTGTAACTTATCAATAAGAACAGAGGTCTTTTAACGTCCGAGCGGAGCGAGGGCGGTACCTTTCCGAGGTTGTTATTGATGTTACATCCGCGGTACGTATACTGCTTTACATATCGAATGAAAAGTGAGTAAAATAAAGCGATAAATACAAGAAAACGATCCATAAATGATGATTGTATCGTCTGGTATTCAAATTGCACCACGAAACTTTTTTTTCTATGATTGAAAAATATTGAATTAATATTAAAGAAAAGTGTCCTAACATAAAGTAGTCATTTTTTTAATTGTAGGGATATTAGTCATTTTTACTTTTGTTATTGTAATATTGAGCAACAATTCGACAAACTCATTTATTGAGGTTATAAAAATACAGATTAATAATGTAATTCCTGCGTTCAAGCAACACAATTCGTAGCGGCCAGTTCGAAATTTAAAATCGTATACAACTTATTGGATGCAATTTCTATTAAAAATAAGAAGAAATTGATTTTAACTTTTTATTTGTCGCGATTCTATTGGTTCTTATTCTAGTTCTATATTTAAAATTACTTACAGGCTTAGTTTCAAAACCTCGACTGTAATGTGAACTTACAGGTCGTGTTTTTTGTCAGTAATGACCTACTTTCAGAGCATGAGATATGTAATAGTAGATTACGTACTTAGGTATGTAACCTATCAATAAAAACCGAGGTTTTTTAACGCTCGAGCGGACCGAGGGCGGAACCTTTCCGAGGTTTTTATTGATGTTACATCCGTCGTACGTATACTGCTTTGCATATCGAATGAAAAGTGAGTAAAATAAAGCGATAAATACAAAAAAACGATCCATAAATGATGATTGTATCGTCTGGAATTCCAATTGCACCACTAAACTTTTTTTCTATGATTGAAAAATATTGAATAAATATGAAAGAAAAGTATCCTAACATAAAGTAGACATTTTTTTTTATCGTAGGAATATTAGTAATTTATACTTTTGTTATTGTAATATTGAGTAATAATTCGACAAACTCATTCATTGACGTTATAAAAATACATATTAAAAATATAATTCCTGCCTTCAAGCAACACAATTCGTAGCGGCCAGCTCGAAATTTAAAATCGTATACAACTAATTGGGTGCAACTAATTGGATGCAACTACTATTAAAAATAAGAAGAAATTGATTTTAACTTTATAATTGTCGCGATTCTATTGGTTCTTTTTCTAGTTCTATATTTAAAATTACTTACAGGCTTAGTTTCAAAACCTTGCCTGTAAGTTGAACTTACAGGTCGTGTTTTTTGTCAGTAAAGACGTACTTACAGAGCATGAGATATGTAAATTATATTATTTAACGAGATGGCGGAACTGTGGGGAACACAAAAGTGTCTTTGACTGCTCCCAGAGCGCATTCGGTAGTTATTGTCTTACGTATAATGGGAGAAGCCGCCGAAAGTGCCGTGTTATGCCGGATTAGAATGGCATCACCACATTTCATTCCCGTGGGTGTCGTAAGAGGCGACTCGAAGATTTCATGTTTATTGCAACTCGAGGCGACAGGCTGACAACCTGTCACTAGAGTGACACACAAGTAATCCGAAAGGGCCCTTAATATTTGTCAGACGTGACGATAGCGGTCGTATTTTTACGGCCGTTAGCGCTATGCCTACCTCACAAGGGATAAAGACGTGATATGTATGTAAGCCGCCGAAATAACAAAAAAAGTACTGTGGCCGGCTTGTGTTATCACACCAAGACCACTGCAGCTAAAAGAAAGTCGTACCTTATAGCTTCTGATGATGATAATGACGGGCACCTCACCCAGCCTGGAGCAAGCCTGTCCCGGACAAGCCGGATAAACCAGGGGGCGCAATATGTTGAGGAGAGACACGCTCGAGGGAGTAGGAGAGGAGATCGATGAACCGCGATTTGATCGATCAGATTCAGCCCAGCGTCCACCGTAGCCAGGCTAGGATAGAGGGAGTGAAGGGAAATTCGATGAAGAAGTGAGCGTTGATGATCTTCGTAATGTCCTTGTCGAGGGAATTTGCCGTTGAATCCTCGTCAGTGAGTTGGAGGGGTCTTCTTCGTTTTCAAGAATCCAGATAATTTATTTGCCAGAATATAGTTACAAAGGTGTTCACAATTTATTAAGTACAAAATATTCGGCTTGCATGCAAGCGTACAAAATAAAATATGGGAGCATTTAGTCTAGGTGGTATTAAAAATCAAATAATTATTAAAACATGTCACATACAATAATAATAATAAGACACTCTCAGGCACAAACTTACCGTCGTTAGCAGTCGCTTAAAAAGGTACAAATCTTGCACACTAAGAAAATCGCAAAATAGCCAGTTTTCAAGTAACGAAAAACACTTCTACCGGAAGTTAAAAATAGCCACAAGTAACCGAAGTCAGGATAATGCTGAAGTAGATCTGACACAACCACAAGATGCAGTCCCACAACCACAAGATTTACACAAATTTTGGGTTTAGATATGGGAAAACCCGGTAGCTTTCAATAGCGAAACGCCTTGCATTGAAGCTGAGAGAACAAACATCAAAAATACTGAACCGATGCCATTTGAGTTTATTCCAGTAGAAGTGATTTGTGATGTTATAAAGAATTTGCATAATTGAAAAGCCCCAGTTACTGACAATATTTATAATTATTGGTTTAAGAAATTTACATATATTCACCCATTTCTACATAAACACATAAATGATTTCATCAAAAGCCCACAGAAAATGCCGCAATATATCACAACCGGAATAACTTACATGTTACCAAAAAATCAGAATGATCTTAAGAATCGAGCTAAATATAGACCGATAACTTGTCTGCAGACCCTTTATAAAATTATTACCTCATGCATAGCAACGATGATATACACACACGTAGGTAGATGTTAACAATATAATGGCTGAAGAGCAAAAAGGGTGCCGAAAATTTAGCCAGGGATGCAAAGAACAATTACTCATAGATTCTGTGGTATTAAGGCAAGTCCAGCAAAAGCACAAGAATTTGTTCACAATGTATATCGATTACAAAAAGGCATTTGATTCGGTACCTCACGATTGGTTAATCAGAGTTTTAGAAATCTATAAAATACACCCAGCGTTAATAACTTTTCTAAAAAATACAATGAGTACATGGTCTATACGATTAAGATTAAATACTACAACTAAAACAATAGAAACGGGCGAGATCAAAATCCAACGCGGCATATTCCGAGGACATCAAATGGTACAATGTAGCAGATAATAGGCTTAGAATTAGTTTCACATTTTCAGTCACGTAAATCGTAACATGCATATTTAAAATTTAATACCATTAAATAATCCAATGAAATACAATCAAAAGTTCAAAAAATTTCGACGAAATTGGAAGCAACGTCATAGGTCGATAGTTTGCCGGATCAAGACGGTCACCTTTCTTAAAAAGGGGCTTAACTATACTTAACTTTAGTTTTTCTGGGAAAACTCCTTCAATGAATGAGGGGTTAATCAAATGTGCAAGTGGGTGACATAGCTCAGTAGCGCATAACTTTAGTACTTTGGTATTCATATTATCATAGCCACACGCATCACTATGTTTTAGTGACATCATGACGTTGTGTGTAAGGGGGCACAAACACCAGCTCAGTGCTCCAAGCCAACCTCACCTGCGCGCGGTGCATCCTGCCGAACAGCGAACGAGGCTCTGGCGACCGACAAATGGCGGTATACACACACACACACAAATCACGCCTTTATCCCTTGCGGGGTAGGCAGAGCGTTAGCGATCGTAAAATTACTGTCGTTATCACCATCACCGCATCATAGCAGCATCACCGGTGCGAGGAGCTGCGTCCTGCGATCGCCAAGACGCACGCCTGGCGGGGCGATTATCTAGGCAAACCTTTATGAAGCAAGCCATCGGACCAAGGCCCCCAGTCCCCGGCCGCCCCGCTATTCCTGGCCAAGGCGGCGGTCGGGTCAGGGGGTGCTAAGAATCACCGGGTCACGATCGGCCGCCAACCCAAACTGACCCTGGCTACGTTCAATGGACGCACGTTACGACTGGACGAACACCTGGCGCAATTAGAAGAGGAGCTGAAGCACATAAGGTGGCACATTCTAGGGTTATGTGAAGTCCGAAGAGAGGGGGAGGACACCATAACTCTGGGATCGGGCCATCTTCTGTATTACCGAGAAGGAGATCAGCCCTCCCAAGGTGGCGTCGGATTTCTGGTTAATAAGGTTCTCTGTGCCAACGTTGTAGAGATATCAAGTGTGTCGAACAGGGTTGCGTACCTCATAATTAAGCTAACCGAGAGGTACAGCCTCAAGGTTATCCAGGTTTACGCACCGACCTCGACACACTTGGACGAGGAGGTGGAAAGCATGTATGAAGATATTTCCAGAGCCTTACATACCACCTCCAAAGCTCACTATAACGTTGTTATGGGGGACTTTAACGCTAAAGTGGGAGTACAGACTTGCGGCGAATCGAGTATGGGCAACTACGGTTTTGGAAGTAGAAATCACAGGGGGCAAATGCTCGTCAACTTCCTCGAAAAAGAGGGCCTCTTTTTGATGAATTCATTCTACAAAAAGAAGCCCAAAAGGAAGTGGACGTGGCAAAGCCCCGATACTGTGACGAAAAATGAGATAGACTTCATCATCGCGGACAAACGGCGCATATTCAGGGATGTCACAGTGGTCACCAGGTTTAATACCGGAAGCGACCACCGACTTGTTCAGGGCACTCTGGATATTAACTACAAAGCTGAAAGAGCCCGCCTGGTGAAGTCCACGCTCCGAGCGAATCTGCTCCAAACCGTGGTAGGGTCCGAAACTTACCAATTAAATTGGAAAATCGATTCGCTGCCTTGGAAACCACAGACGACGTTGACCAGAAACTCGAAGAGGTGGTGGAAATTCTCAGGGATGAAGGGACGAAGTTCTGCGAGATTAGACGTAAGAGCAAAAAGTCCAAACTTTCGACGGAAACTCTCAGCTTAATGGAAGAGAGACGTACAGACCCATTGTCAGCTTCGACGAAAAGTCAAGAGCGCAACAAAACCATCCAGAGGCTCGTGCGACGTGATCTCGGATCCGCAAACACGCTCTTGATTGAAAAATCTATTGAGCAGAATCGGGGACCAAAGGTGTTCGCACGGCCTTTGGGCAGGAGCCACCTGACGAAGCTGACAACTGAATCTGGGGAAGTCGTCGCATCCAAGCCGGAGGTTCTGTCGGAAGTGGAAGACTTCTATGGCAAGCTCTACGCCTCGCAAGCTTCAAAGCCCGTACCCGATACTGAGGATTGCAGAGCCACCCTCACACGCCACTTCACCGAGGGCCTGCCCGAGATCAGCCGAGACGAGATCGAAATGGCCCTGAAATAGTTAAAAAATGGAAAAGCCCCAGGGGAGGACGGGATCACGACAGAGCTCCTAAAAGCTGGAGGAACTCCCTTATTGGATCAGCTCCAACAGCTCTTTAACTCCGTTCTCTTCCATGGGAGAACTCCGCAGGCATGGCACAGAAGCATGGTGGTACTGTTCTTCAAAAAAGGAGACAAAACCCTATTGAAGAACTACCGCCCGATTTCGCTTTTGAGCCATGTTTACAAACTGTTCTCCAGGGTCATCACGAACCGTCTTGCGCGAAGACTCGATGAGTTTCAGCCTCCCGAGCAGGCCGGGTTTCGAAGGGGTTATAGCACCATAGATCACATTCACACGGTACGGCAGATTGTACAGAAGTCTCAAGAGTACAATCGGCCCCTGTGCTTAGCGTTTGTGGACTATGAGAAAGCTTTCGACTCCATCGAAACCTGGTCTGTTCTGGAGTCTTTGCAGCGTTGCCAAGTCGACTGGCGATACATCGAAGTGATGAGATGTCTGTATGAAGCCGCCACAATGACCGTACAAGTACAGGACCAGCGGGCTAAGCCTATCCATCTCCATCGAGGAGTGAGACAGGGGGACGTCATATCCCCGAAACTGTTCACTAACGCTCTGGAGGATATGTTTAAGACGCTGGACTGGAAAGGTCGTGGTATTAATATAAACGGCAAGTACATCTCTCACTTACGATTTGCAGACGACATCGTCATTATGGCAGAAACGCTGCAAGACCTACAACGAATGGTGGATGACCTAGCTGATTCTTCTCGCCGCATCGGTCTCCGGATGAATTTGGATAAAACCAAAGTCATGTTCAACGAACACGTTGATCCGGAACCGATTGCCGTAAATGGAATCCAACTCGAAGTTGTTCAACAGTATGTCTACCTAGGGCAAACGCTCCAACTAGGTAGAAACAACCTTGAGAAGGAAGTCCAGAGAAGAATACATCTAGGTTGGGCAGCATTCGGAAAACTCCGTCGAGTCTTTTCGTCGCCAATACCGCAATGCCTTAAGACGAAAGTCTTCAACCAGTGCGTCCTACCTGTCATGACATACGGAGCCGAAACGTGGACACTCACGGTACGACTGGTCCACCAACTGAAAGTCGCTCAGCGAGCTATGGAGAGAGCTATGCTCGGGGTTTCTCTAAGGGATCGTATCCGAAACGAAGTAATTCGACAGAGAACTAGAGTGACCGACATAGCTCAACGTATTAGCAAGCTGAAGTGGCAGTGGGCTGGTCATATCTGCCGAAGGACCGATAACCGCTGGGGTAAGCTGGTCCTTGAGTGGAGACCGCGTATCGGCAAACGTAGCGCAGGACGCCCTGTGGCAAGGTGGAGCGACGACATACGCAAAGCTGCGGGCAGTGACTGGAGGAGTAAAGCCGAAGACCGGGTTCAGTGGCGTGCTTTAGGTGAGGCCTATGTCCAGCAGTGGACTACAATAGGCTGTTAATGATGATGACGATGATGATGACGTTGTAAAATTCAGAGGATGTTGCCGGTTTTAAAAATATAGAGTTTGGGTTTGTTCACTGTAAATGGGAATGTTTGCCTGAAGAATTTAGATTTGTCAGTATAGATTTATTTTTAGTCAAATTTGTAAAGTAGTCATTTGATATGTTGCAGATGTCAGAAGTATTGAAATATACATAATCACTAAATTTTATTTTGTCAATGTCAGCACTATGTGGGTCATTCATTATTGTTAAAGATATCGTGTTCCAGGTGGCCTTCAATTTATTTTTACTTCCTCTGATATTACGATTTTTCACCCTCTGTGCGTTATATATACACTTCCTTAAAACGCAGTAGTGTATTTTAAATATTTAACCTTATTTGCTTTTTTATTTGATTTTATGTTTCTATATTTTAAGTATTAAACACGTTTCGTTTTCGTTGATTTTGCAGACCTTTGGTCATCCAACGCAGTGCTCTAGGTCTGTTTGTAACTTTGACTTTAATAGTATGGAAGCATAATTTATATATTAAACATAGCCAGTCATAAAAAGCGTCAAATGCCTGCACAAAACTTTGACACTGAAACACCTCTGCATATGATAGAGCTCAGTTATATTCATAGAACTTTTCTTTGTTTTGTTGGCAATAATAAATTTTATATTGAAACCAGGTGGAAAATGCTTTTCGTTTGTTAATTTAGAAGGTAAGAGTTTGTGCTGTTTCATGATTTGAAAGACCTAGGCATAGTATTTCTGAATTTGCCGACTGAATATTGCTTGCAATTTGGTCAAGGCATGCGGTATCTCTAGTGGGAAGCAAGATATGTAACTTAATGTTGTAATTTAGCAGAAGGCTCTCCAAGTCCATAGCGTGTTTGTCTTTTAGTAGAATGTCAATATTCCAATCACCTGTACGAACAATTTTTCTCCGTTTATAGTTTGAAGCTAGATTTTTTTCTAGTTATGTCTATAATTTTTTCTAGTTTGTAAAGAAATAGCGATACATTAGGTTTCGTTTTAATAGAGAATCTATCTAAATTTATTACAACAAGGCTCAAACTCACAATCTCAATGCCGCAGCACTCAAAAGTATTTTCCGTTGCCAATTTTGGCAACAAAATCTAGAGACCTACTGTCATAGTATGTCTTTATCAAAATGCAACTCCCACCTCTACCATAGCCACGACAATAGGCTGCAGCTATTCTGAAATTATTGAGTTTAACGTTATTTTCCGATCCCTGCTTGACAAAAGTTTCGCACAGACATATTACATCAAACTCCTTTCCTTGTTCTTTTAGCTCGCTTAATGTAATTTCCAACAAATCCAATTTACAACATAAACCATGTATATTTTGATCTAATATTCTTAAATTCTTCTTAATTTCCCGGAGCGCGTAGGAGAACCTAGACAACATAGAACGAGTTTTTTTTAATGTGAGGTTTCCATGTAACGTGCGTATCTATTTCTAGCCCTAAAAGAGTGAATTCGTTTACATGTTTAATCTTCGTGCCCTCGTATACTAACTCTGGCTGTATGGGTCTTTTTTGATGTGGATGAAAAGTCATTAACTTTGTTTTTTCATAGTTTACATCTAGATTATGATCGCCTAACCATTTAACTGTTTTTTCCATTAAATCGTGGAGTTTGGTGTCTAAATTCTCACTATTCTTACACGAAATTAGTAGCGATATATCGTCCGCAAACAGAACGCATGTTTCGTTGATTACCTTAGGGAAATCGTTTATGTAGGCCAAAAACAGGAGGCACCCGATTACGCTACCTTGCTACATAACTAATTTCCCCAGTTAACTCATTAAAATACTCAATCCCTACAATCTTCTCGCGGTCGCGCAGGTATGACTCTAACCATTTATGGGCCATTCCGCGTATCCCTAATCCGTATAGTTTATGTAAAAGGATATTGTATTGAACTTTGTCGTATACTTCTTATCGTTTAATATGTTGAGTATTTCCTGTATATATTTGTAGACGGCTAATGTTGTCGACCTATTTTTACGAAATCCGTTCTGGCATTCATTAAATATTTTAAATTTTTCAAAAAAGCTGTATATTCGTTCGCACATTGCCTTTTCGAATATTTTTGAGGCAGTGGGTAGTAGCGCTATGGGGCGATAGTTACTGGAGTTTGATTTTTCATTTTTCTTGTATATTGGTTTTATTACACTTTTTTGAGTAGATCTGGGAATTGCCCGTCTATAAATGACTGGTTGATTAAAGAACAGAGGGGTAAAGTAAGCTCATCTGCACAATTTTTAAATAGAGAGGGAGACAACTCATCTTTTCCGTGACTGTGTTTGTTTTTTAGGTTTTTTATTAGTTTATTAATTTCTTGTTGTTCGGTGGGTGCAAGGTACATAGTGTTTTCAGTGGGATTCATTACTGGATGACCCTGAGGGCCTAACCTGTTCGTTACTTCTCCCATCGAGGCAAAAAATATATTAAAAGTAAGTATTTGCAACGCGTTTCGGTTCTCCTATTAGCTTGTTGTTTATTTTTAGTGATATATTTTGCTTATTTTTTTTAGTTTTCTTATTTGTTCGCTCATTTACAATATTCCACATTGTCTTATTTTTGTTTTTAGATTTTTTCATTTTATTTCTGAATACATTTTTTTTTTATATAGAGACTGATTGTTTGAGAAGTTTTTCATAGATTTTATAGTATTTTCTTAAAATTTTGTTGTTCGTTTGAGTAACTAGTATTTTAAATAAACGTTTGTTACGGCATGCTTTCTTTATTCCTTTAGTTAACCAATTTTTTTTATAAGGTTTGATTTTACGTCTTATTTTTGGCATACAAATATTTAAAAACCCTATTAATGTTTCATGGAATTTATTATAATTTTCGTTGATATTTTTATTCGGTAATATTATTTTGTGCCAGTCAACTTCCTTTAATTTTATTTTAAAGCTTTCTATATTTTTTGTGTAAATTGTCTTTGTGTTACATACCAGGCTTGTGGTTTTTTTAGCACTGATGATCTTTTAGTTGTTATCATTGTACCTTTATGGTCACTGAATCCGAGTTCCTCAACTTTTGTCGATATTGTTACGTCATTATAGTTAGTAAAAATTAAATCTAAACACGACGCGATTGTAGGGCAAATTCGAGTCGGTTCTTTTATGTGTTGAGAAAAATTATTTTCGGACATGAAATCCAAGAACTTTTTTGATTTTCGTTTGCTTTAAGGACTATTAAAATCACCTCCAATAATTATTTTATGTTTTTTGTATTTATTATTTAGGTGGCACATTAATAATTTTAATTGTTTATCAAAGCAGTCTTCATTTAGGCCATTCCAGTATACTGTAATTATCAAAAGATTTTCTTTTGGTATTTCTATAGCGCAAATCTCTATAGCGTACTCAATTGTAAATAAATTAATGTCATTTTTTTCGACGCAGTTTAAATGATTTTCTAGTAATATAGCAACTCCACCACACGCATAGTTAGTACGGCAGAAAGCAGAAGCTAGTTTATTGTTCTCAAAATGTATTAGGTCTAATTTCTCCTGTGATAGGTGTGTTTCTGTTGTGCAAATAACTTGAAAATTATTAGACATAAACTCTTCCATAATATGCTGTTTTCCGTAGAGACTCTAGATATTTTGGAACAATATTCGAAACTCTTCATGTTTAGCCTCGAAAGGAATTGTCATGGCCGATGGGGCCAGAACTTTCAGTCTCTTCTACATTTGGGACGTTGATGTAGTCAGGAGATTTGGGCAGGTATTCCTTTCCATCAATATAAAGTCTATTATTTACGATATTTGCTCTTTTTCCTTGGCGCCAAGCACCTATCATAATTTCTACGAGTTTTTTCCTCTGTTTTAGGGCCTCTTCTTCTAATACCTCTGATACTGATAGTCCGGAATTTTTGAATAGATGTTTATTGTGTAATATTTCTCTTGTCAGGTTCTTACTTAGGAATTCTATAAGGAGGGGTCTCTTATAACCATTTCTTCCTAGTCCCTTAAGGTCTTCAACGTACCCTCTTATGTTAATGTTCAGGATGTCTTGAAATGCGTAGATTATCCTTTCGTGAACGTCCTTAGCAACTTCGCCTCTATCTTCTTCAAGGCCGTATAAAATAAGCTTTTTTTGTTGTCTTCCTTAAGGCAGTATTTTGTGTAGGCATCAGATGACGTCTTGTTCATGTTTTCTATAGTTTTTTGGATGCTCTGGATGTTTGATTGAAGGCGTTGATTTTCAGAATTTAGTTGCATTATTTTATTGTTTAATTCCTCTATAATTTTCTTGTGTTGCATTTGCTCAGAATTTAAATTATTTGTAGTATGCTGGAACTCTTGTTTTAGTTTTTTCGTGTTCGACGAAGAAATTTCAGTTATCAAAATAGTCAATTCAGCGAGCAGAGATGACTTGATGCTGTTTAATTTTTTATCAAATAGTTCTTCGACTTGATGAAGGGTGAAGTCTGTTTTGGAGTGAGATTCTGAGGTCCGTTTCGATTTCGGGCTGGAGCAGTTGCTGTGAGTATCGCCAGATATTATACTAGAATTGGTATCAGATATATCTGGGTCATCGTTTGCATTATTACAACTAGTTTGGCTATTTTTTCTAACCGTCACATTTTCTCTGGCAACGGGAAGTAATTGGTTAACTATGGCCTGCTTTTCGGTGGCAATTTCTGGTGTATTCTGTTTATCTAGTGGTCTGGCCGCAGCCAATAAAACATTTTTATCTTGGGTGCGTATAGGGGTGTCGTCATTTCGTAAAACCCGTCGGCCCGCATTTGTGCAAGCCGTGCAAGTCCATAGGTTATCCAAATCATGTTTATTAGCTGTGTATTCGTCTTTGTTTATATTTTGGCATTCATAATGGTAACTTTCGTGGCACTTTATGCAGATCAACAAGTTTGCCATCATAACGTGCTTTTTACAAATAGCGCAAGGCCTCATTTTGAATGTGTAGTGTAATTGTCTATTTTGTCTTGAACTTAAGCATTTATCTTGTACTTATAAAAACAAATGATTCATAATCGCAGAGCCGAAGCTACAACGAAATCTGGGCAGTAGGCTAATTTTACCACAAAAAAGTTCACTAAAAAAGGGTTTTTAGAATTTCAGCCCCTAAGGGTGTAGCCTTAGGAGGCAAAAAGAGGTTTTAACGTTTATGTGAGAGTTCGTGGTCTTTAAAGCGACCGGTTGTGTCATGCGTTGGATCTGCGCCAACAGCAGTTTTACTATTTATGGAATATAAAAAAATATATATATTTCAGGCCCCATATTTGTTAGTAACATAAAAACAATGGCAACCTTATTAGCTACAATTAGTCATTTTAAAATGGACAGGTTGTTCGTAAAGTTATAAAAGTTATAAATTATGTTTGCACTGTATTACACAACTTAATGTATTAAATCATTACAAAATTACAAACACTTGTATTTGTTTTAATCCACTGCTTGAGATAACGACTTTCACAAAATCTACTAATCTAGAGATCATAGCCAGGACACTGTTGGTGCTGCCACGAACCCTCTGCAGCGCGGCGGCACTCCGTTTGCGGAGCATGGCCTGGAAGCCATCTACATGAGCATCTGCAAACATACCTGACGCACTACAGAAGCGTGGCAGCCCCAGCAGTGCCCTGAATGCATTGTTGTATTGAACAGTTATGGTCTTGAGCGATTTTTGCCTGTATGCAGCCCACAGGTTGCAGGTATATAATGATGAGCAATAGGCTCTAAACAATGTGATTTAAACTTGTGCTGAGCAGCGTCTGAACCTGTGGACTATCATATTGGCCCTAACCGCTAGAGCTCTTCTCTCCCTCTCAATGTCAGCATCATCAGTTAATACATGTCCAAGATATTTAAAAGATGATACCCTCTTTAAAGGAGCCCCCTCAAGAGCTATGACAGGTATTTCAGAAGGGCAGTTCTTACCGGCTTTAAAAACCATGAACTCACTCTTACTAGTGTCGCACTTTAGGCCATGTTTCTGCACATATTTCTCACACACAGCTAATAATTTTCTAAGACCACTGACCGATGGGCTGAGCAGACACATGTCGTCAGCATAACTGAGATTGTTGACTGGTACTCCGTCAGTATAGCAGCCAACATGCATACTATATAAGGATTGCCGTTTCTAGTATGAATCTGAAAGACCGCTGAGTTATGGATGTGTTATTTAAGCACTGCGTTGTGCGTTAAATGTGAGAAAGGCCTTAAACTTGGTAGGTCCAAGTTTAAGGCCTTCCTTCCTTCGGCAAACGGACCACTAAGACAGTCGCTGAAAAACTGTGGCCTTATAAAACCTTTACGAGTAATTTCTGTATTGATAACTATGTAATTAACACAGGTAATATCCGTGCTAATGCATTTCAGTCTACAGGACATGGTCGTTAGTGTTAATTACCGATACACGGTATGAAGCCACTAAGGTAACGATCTCGGTATGTACCTACACACCGCAGAAGTGTTAATGGATACGACAGGCAAACATTTGGTTAGAGGTAGTTTGAACGTACCAACTTTAGCAAACATAATAGGCATGATGACTGGCAGTGGCAGGTCAAATGAGCTACTTTTTAAAATGGTATTTTGTATTAAAATACGAAGAGATGACGTCATATCTCTCTAGTTTGGATGGTGTCAAACAACTTACTTTTATATAAATTTTCTGTTTATTAATTAAAACCTTGAATATTTGGAAATATTATAAATGGAGTATGTAGTATGTTTGGACAATAGTTTTAAGCGTATTTATTATTTTGTATTTTATTAATGTTTTAATTCGTTTTTTTTAATGACCCAGTCATCTAGCGCATTATTGTAATATTTTTCTAAAGGTTCTTTTTGATTGGTTCTTTTTCTGTTCAAAATGCCGTAGTGCATACACATTTAAGACCACGAATTTAACCTTGCGGGATAGGCAGAATAATTGTATCAACTATCTTAAGTAATCAATATTCTTCTTGTTATAGATAGGAGTGTTTCAAAGCCTTTCAAAAAAAATAATACATCCCAGACCCTGAAAGCCCTGGCTTGCCTTGAAACCTGTGCCTTAAAATTGAGTTATGCTATTGGTATTCGCCAGCATCACAACTAACTCTTACAGAGCTCTTTGGGTCGTTGGACGACTCTGTGTCCCAGACCGCGCGCTTATACGTATGTACCATTCCTTAACATCACAACAGGTTAATCCGCCCCAAAGCGTTCAAGGCGGGGTCGTTAGTGGAATGAAATCACCGGAACTTGAAACGTATCTCCCAACTTCCGGGCATACCGGAAATAGAAGCACTCGTTGTTTGCTCTTATTTTACGACGGAAGTAAAAAACAATATGGCTGAATGAAAATATGGGTAATTAAAGAATGATAGGATTACACCATGTCAGAAGCCTGCTACTATTGGGTCGTTGGACGACTCGGTGTACCATATAAAAAGAAGGAGGAGAAGAAGTGATGGTGTATTTTTCTTGTTAACGTGGCATCTTCGAGCCATATCCCTGATGAGAGATAAGATGATTACGATCATCGACATGGTCACACACTAGAGAAAATTTCATGCGATGGCGTTTTCAATGCTGCATCATCAGCTAGCCAAATGAATCATCTGTCAAAGTAGGGAGGGTGGCAACAGGGAGGGTCTTATAATTCGATGGAGTCGGCTGCACGCACCAAAAAACAAAAGTAACTCATGCGGCGTTACCTATTCTCTTACCTCTGAGGTGTTTCCTCTGATGCATTCCATGAGGGCATTTTTTCAACCAAATTTTCGAAAAATTTCTTTATACTTAACACGGAATTTTCTCGAAACCTACTACGTAAAAAATATTTTTTTTATTTTTACATCTAGTCGAAAATATATTTATCTGAAAAGCGTTTTACATCTAGTCGAAAATATCTTAAAGCGAAATCAAGCGTGAGTTTTGAAGTTTTGATAAATATGATAAGAAGATGTGCTTTGTACATTTTTCAATTTTATTCAAAAATACCGGTTTTTTTTTAAATCTGTTCAGCTTTAATTAATTGATTAACAACCAAAACTTGGCGTGCTTTTCACAGGTTAAGAATATTGGACCTCTGGATAGTACTATAAGACTCTAACTATAGACCTAGCAGAGAATAAATACCCACTACTCTGCATAACTAGGCAACTATGCATCACATCATTCGTATTGCATGCACGTGCCTTCGAAACGTTTGCAGACAAATTTCAAATTGCTTTATTGAATTTCTAATGCCATTCGCATGAGATAAAACCAGCGTTGTCAATTTACGTGAATTAGGTGCATTGCTCTAGGTACGAGCATGTAAAGTTTTTGAATAACTTTGTCAGTATCTTGATTAAGTATACTTAAAGTAAGAATTTCTATACAGGATCTTATGCATATGATATAAAACCACGTGATTCAGTTTAGTATCTCATTTTTATATTTCCTTGTTTCTCTTCCTTCCTCTTTTCGTGTAGAGCACCGAGTCCTTCAACAAGTCGATGAGCCTTATCATATGAATTGTTCATGTGGTCGAAGAGGCTGCAGCGCTACGCTTGCCGAGGCATTACCTGCAGTTGAGAACCCGCTTTGTCCACCATCCGTCGATTCTGCGATATATGACACCAGCATCTTTATCTCATCGACTCTTCTACTACTTCTTTTACTGCTACAACAGTCCACAAGTGGACATGGCCCTTCCCGGACTGGGGGTACTGGCATACTCACCACGCTTAGCAGGTGGATTAGCGAGCGAAAGGTATTGTAGATATTCACAGAAAGCGCTGCTGCCCGATTGCTGGATTCATACTTAGACGCCATTTTCGACACCCATGGGTAGAAATGGGAACGTGCTATTCTAAGCCTTCACCACACGGGTCATCTACTCAGTATTGTTCAATTATCAACATCGTGGTCATTGATGGTCACCTCCATCAGTGTTTATCCCTCATTCGGTAAAACTGCCTTAAGGGCACAACCTGCAGTGGCCAACGTAGAAATCTTTAAACAGTTTGCGTACGCAGGTTAGTCGCTGTAGGGAGAGCATGGCAAAATGGGGGTATGAAAGTAAAAATATATGATTAACTGTAACTGTGGATCCGTACCACACTCAACAGCACATCTGATCTCATGCCCTTTTTGCCACCCATGTGCAACAGGGGAGACCTGATGGTAGCAAGTGAGAATGTGGTGGTAGTGGCCAAGTATTGGCAAAATAAAATCTAATGCACTTAAAAGATCATTAACACGAAGAAGTAGAAGATCAAAATTGTAAACTTCGAACCTAGAAAAGGCAGACCACTTTTTCCTCTAAACCAGGACAAGTAAAGTAAACACTAAACGGGCTTGCGAAAAGCCCGCAATCTCGTACGCTATTGACACTCTTTAATCCTCACTTACCCTAGTTTTTCATCGTAAATCCCAGTTTTAGGTATTAACAAAACCTTTGGCATTTGCGTACATTACTCGACGTTTTGAGGCCATCTTTTATGTTTAAAGCAGATTAGGTCAAGGGTCAGCCGTCGTAGTAAACTTAGCCTGAAGGCCTGTCTGAGTATTTTCAACTTTTCTTCCAGTTTTTCGTAGCATGTACTTTGCCGATAGCGACTGGGTGGCGAAAGTCGGAGATTGTTCGTTTTGGCGTACCCTAGGGAAGACCTATGTCCAGTTGTGGCCAGCTTTAGGCTGATGTGATGATGTGATACTTTGACGAGAAGATTTTATTATGGCCCCGAAGTTTCTTATTTATCGATATTCAGAATAAGTACATATATGCCGGCTTAGAATGCTGAAAGCTGGCGAATGGGGCAAGTTGGCTTACCGTGCATATTCCCATGTTATAAGGGATGTAAGGGACTGCTAGAGTGTATGCCAACTGTACAACTTTCTCCTAAAAGTTATTTTTAATTAGATGGAGCTAGCTGACAGTTTCTAATGTCACTTTGTAAAATAATGTTGCCAAGTTTAAGCTACAGCACCATGCATATTTGAAGCATTTTTTTTGTTTCGTATGACATAATTTTTTACTTGGCGTGCTGCCAAAATGTCACGATCTTGAATTTTACTGCTTCAATCACATTTGGGAGTTGCTGCAGAGTGGAACACGAAAATTATGATTGGCAAGCAGAAAAGCTAGCAAAAAATCTTCCGGTTTAACAACTAGCTAGGAATACGTTACCTACCTACTGACTATCTAACTATTAATGATGTGGGTACAATCAGAAGTCGGCGACATCTGCGAAAGTTTCATCTTTTCAGTTTTTATCGTTAGGTATATGGCAAATATATACGTTAACTAAAAAAAATAATTATAAAAATTACTGTCATTTGGAGTTTTAAATTGTCTATTAAATACAATTTATTTCATTAAGCTAGTATTCAGTTTTCGAAATAAATTCACCATTCTCTACATGACCTAATTCATTGCTAAGCAGGTAAGGGCTATAACTGGCTCATACGAGATTCAAAGTTAGGACTACCGAACCTTTGGACACACCCACAATACGAATTCAATGGTTTTTGTTTGTCATTTAGGACAATTAAATATTAGGACAATCGTAAAATATTTGTAATCGCGTTAATCCAGTTTAGCAAAATGTCCCGGTCATACCGAAATGAACCCGATAATTAACACTTTCGCTCTCATTTTGAAAGGAAATCCCTGCGACCCTGCCCTGGGCAGATATTCCAGCAGTTAAACCCAGAGACAATAGAGCGACGGCTCTCCAGAGCGACGGCGCAAATCCGCAGCGGTGCGGGAGCCAGATAAATTAACACTTTGTCTGAATGCACTGTGGAAACTGGTTTGCTAAATGGTGCTGGCTTAGAATAGCATCAGCTAACTTCCACTCATAGGTGTCGTAAAAGGTGGAGAGACATATCCAGAGAATGGGCACTAGCGTTCCCTGTGAATACAACACTTTGCATTGCGCTCGCAAATCTGCTTGCCGAGCATGGCCCATGTCCAGCAAATCCACTGCTGTGTGCTGTGTGTTTTCCCTGTATTACACCCTCAACTTACACTGCGCTCGCTTATCCACTTAGCGCTCCAAAGCGAGGGTGCAAACTAGAAATATCTAGATGGAGGTCGTTACACAACCATGTCAGAAGCCTGCTACTTATACTTATAGGCGGTTGAAAGAATCTGACATTAGGGTTCATTGGGTTTTTGGACGACTCGATGTCCCACACGAAAAGAGAGATATAGCGGTATCTAATAAGAAATAAGTTTCCCTAAGGAATACACCCACAGAGTAAATAAGGGGCAATGCTCTCAAAGCTGGCATCACACACGATATTAACCAATCACAATTTGCTAGTAAATTCAAATCGCTGCAATTTGTATCGAGTTGACAAATCTGTCTATAAATTAGATTTCCCGTATCAGATTACATGAAGTTTACTTGGCAGGGTGCTAAACCCCCGGGGGGAATCTGGCGACTCGAATCACATGAAAAATAAACTTTTTTGCAGTTTAATTTTTATACTGCCTGCGTTTTCACATACACACAAGTTGTGTTTTTATTTTATATAGATATATCACGCCTATATCCCTAGCGGGGTAAATAGAGCGTAAACAACCTGTTTAGTTTAATTAAATGCTGTGTGGTCAGCCTAGGCAGCGCCGAGGCAGTGCCTTTATTTTTATTTCTTTTAACCCCCCCCCCCCCCCTGTGCCGGGGTTATACTAGAATATAAAGTTAATAATAGAACGGGAGCCAGTGACAGGTTTCTATGATATATCAGCAAAACCTTATGTACCTACCCAATGCTTAGAGATTTTATTTATTTTTTGGCGGATCGCACACTTTACGCACGACGGAGCGCTACAATATCGCAACGGCCTGTCAGATCCATACTAGAAACGTCATTCCCCGCACATGACGGACGACGTTGTGATAGCGCTGCGTCAACAGCGGTTGAGCGTTTTCAGAATGGGGACTGACGCTGACCGCTGCGATCTTTTAGCGCTCCGTCGTGCGTTAACTGTGCTATCCGCCCAAGGAGATGGCAAAGCTGGGTTAACCCCGCTTTTGCCAGAATTCACTGCCCATTTGCCCAGCATGTTATATGAAACTGACAGTTGCTATTTTGTACGTAGTTGTCAAGTTGTTGTAAAATTATCTTTGTTTAGAAAGTTAAATAATGTGTATCACTCACTATAGTGCAGTGGCGTGCACAGGGTTTCATCAGTGGGTAGGCAGTAGGTAAAACAAAGATGCTTTTAAAAAAATTATATGTAGGTATTTTTAAGGTGTTTCGGAAACGAAACATTAATCGGATTTTATCATGTCAAACGTCACATCAATAAAACAAACAAAATGATCTAACTATATTGGTACCTTATTCACAAAACATCGCGAGCCAATTTGCAAGTACCTTTCTTGTGAGTGTCATTTCCAAATCGGGTACACATCCTTCTCTGCTTCTATCGCACACAGATCACATTATGATAAAACTTTTTACAAAAACTGGTGCCCTTTTTGTAAACACAATCATGTCATCTGTTTAAACCTCAGATTAAAGAAACCCTATGGATTTTCAATTGTTGTCTATATGAAGAATGTGTTATGTAAATACGGTGTGTTTCGATTGTGAACTTATATTCCTACTGCTATTTCATTCTTTCTTATGTTACTTTAAGTAGACCGAAAGAGACGACACCAATTTTGACAATTGTCATGCTGGAAACGATTTTCTGTGACGTCACCATATTCCCCCTTTGAAGCAAATCCGCCATTACAAAAAACAGTTCACAGCGGTAGATCATCTGTCAGTGAGCGTCAAAACTAGCGATGTGCCGTTCTCGAAATATTCTCCGACGTGAGTATATTCCCCTCCGGACTCGTGGCCCCACCGGCAATCCCCACTAGTGGGGCCATAAGGATTTTTCAGTCTTGTTTGCTCCACTTCTTTGTGGGGCCATCAGTCCTTAAAAAAATATTGTATTATGGTTTCGATGACCACACTGTGATTTTAAAATGTAACCTTTTTTTATTAATCTTCTTTGAGCACAAAAGTGCTACTTACTAATAATAAAATGGATATAAATCTGCAATGTGTAATAGTGCTCATCGGACCACATACACCGAGGGGCCAAGCCCCATCATCTGGGCCCCAAGTGTGCTATTTTTTGTCATTGTAACACCATCGAAATTCAACTGTCATTCAATTGCCATTGTAATTTTTCTATATTTCAAACTGTTGGCAGACTACGAAATGACTAAAATCATCCAACTGAGATCCAATCGACATCCAACTGAAATGATTTTCATTTAGCGGACTTAGGGGCCAGCACGTATGCAGTTATGCTATACAAGCTTTTTTGAGGAAGTTGTAGGTCTTGACAAGATTAACATTTTAAATGACAGCTGTCAAACTTTAAAGTCGTTTCTCTCGTAAACTATGCATCCTAAGATATCAGTTTCTAAGAGGGAGTTGTAGGTCTTGACGAGATCTACATTTTAGATGACAGCTGTCAAACTTTAAACTCGTTTATCTCGCAAACTATGCATGCTAGGATATCAGTTTTTAAGAGAGAGTTGTTGGTCTTGACGTGATCTACATTTTAAATGCCAGCTGTCAAACTTTAAACTCGTGTATCTCGCAAACTATGCATGCTAGGATATCAGTTTCTAAGAGGGAATTGTAGGTCTTGACGAGATCTACATTTTAAATAACAGTAACTCGTTCATCTCGTTAATTAATACAAGCCAGACTACTTGTTAATTATGGGATTGAAGCGACACCGAGAACCTCGACTCAAGTGATGGAGTTGTAGCGATCGGGAAAACAAAATTTAAATAAACAACATTATCTTTGATCTGATAGATTTTGTATTGTAAACTTAAAAAGCCTAATAAGTTGTCATCCCACTTGTATGCGAATAGCGTGTTTGACAGTGTCTTCTTTCAAATATCAGTGACAAGTTATAGACACGGTATTATTTGAATTGCTTGGCCAGTACTTCAACATATGAGTGGGGCCATAAGTACTTATAAGTCCTCGTGTCCCCACTGATCCACTACAATGGAGCAATCAAGACTGAAAAATCCTTGTGGCCCAACTAGTGGGGATTGCCGGTGGGGCCACGAGTCCGGAGGGGTATATTCTCGGAAACGCACTCGGAAATTTCCGATGGAACGAGAATTTAGGAGAACATTGGTGCTAACATCAGCATAGGGGACCACATGTTCTTCCAGGATCTCTGAGATGTACCGGTGAGCAGTCATCGACCCTTGCCCGCGAGCACTGCCGGTCCGAGAGACGCAAGAAAGTTCACTTTTGCCATCGGCAGATATGCCGCCCCAGAACATGCAGGAACCGCCCGGTATTCTACCGTTTCTTGGATGCAGGCTTGGGCAAAACGTTCCCATTGTCTTTTGTATACTCTTTTGCGTCTATCGTTGCAGAAAAGGCACACTCTCGTTTCGTCTGAGAAGAGAACAGTTCTCCATTGGTCCAGGGTCCAATTAACGTGGGCGCGAGCAAATTGCAAGCGTGCTCGCCGATGCGCTGCGGTTAATTTTGGACCCGTGGCAGGTCTTCTAGCCACAATATTTCTCTCCTTTAGTCTTCTTCTAACTGCAGAGACACTCACGGCCCTTCTACGAACTGCTTGAAGCTGCTGTTGCAACTCAACAGCATTAGAGAACCGATTTCTCAAAGATTTCGATACGACGAATCGGTCATCTCTCGCAGAAGTGCAGCGATTTCTACCAGACCCACGCTTTCGGACAAAGCCGTCGGTCTGCAGGAACCGCTGGTACACTCTTCGAACAGAAAAGCGACTCAAGTGCAATTGCCGAGCAACATCACACTGACGTAGTCCTGATTGCAGTAGTGCGATAACTTGGGCGGCTTCAGCAGCTGTAGTGTCCATCTTCAAGGACGTTTTTCTGATGAAAGATATTCTTCTGCGTCTTCTTCGACTGTTGGTAGCAAATTTATCCCCCAATAAGCTGTATCGACCCTTTTATACCCAAAAACAAAACAATACAAACATAATTTGAAGAGGAGAATCGGTTCCATTGTCAATCAAAGTGACGTGAAGTGTCAAGCTTTTTCTTTATTCAAATGTAATGGATATTTTTTTAAAGACTTTTTATAGGGCTCTCAAATAATTCCAATATTGCTACGAATAACTGCTTGTCTTAAGGATTACCAGTGCTTGAAGCCTATTTTTACGGACGTGCGATTTTTTTGAAGTCGAGTGTAGTATTAACAACGTGTCGTTGTTGTAAGTGTTGCAATAAAAAACTGCGTGTCATTATTTTACGTGTTGCAATGAAATAAACCCTTTACAAAGGCTGTTTCAAGCTATTTCATGCACCTTCATAATATATTATTGATTTTAATATTACTTTTACACTTTTCTAAATAGACTTTCAATGGTCACAATTAAATTTAAAATCAATACTGAATGTATTGTAATCGGTCCTAGGGAAAATTTCGAGCACAATGGAAACTTTCCGAGAATATTCTCCAACGAGAATATTTCGAGCACGGAAATTTTCCAGCCGCCCATCACTAGTCAAAACAAACATTTAAAATTTGTTTTTATGTGAAATCGTGTGAATTTAGTGGCTAAAACTAGAAAATAGTAAATATAAACGTCGTAAAATATGCCCCAGTGCAGTGTCATTGGTTGCGGTACCAAAAGTGCAACAAAACCACCGGACATAACAGTATTCAGTAAGTACTGCGTTTTTCATTGAAATATCTGTGTTTTTTTCAATTTCTCAAGTGAGCCAGCTGTTAATAGACTAATTACTTTACTATTTATCCAAATAGTTCTTATTTTCGTTAACTTTTGTTGAAATGTGTCTAAAATACGTAAAAATGTTTTGTTTGGAATTTAGTGATGTAGGGCTAGTCGATGCCGTATCGACTATCGATGTTTCTATTCTTACCCGTCTTTTTGGTCAGAGTATACTTTTCGGGGCGCTAAAGGGGAGTTGGGGTATACCATTCGGGACCCAATGAAACGTGGAAAAAACATGAAAAAATTTTTTATTGGAAAAAACTTTTTTTGGGTCTTAGAAAAATTTTGCCCAAAAACTTTTTTTACGAAAATATTTTTTTTATATTTTTTAACGTGTAGAGGGGCCTACTACAATCACTTTTTGTAGTGGGCAATTTTGGCCTAGGACGCTAGACCGAGATACAGGCCCTCAAAGTTCTAGGCCAAATACTTCAAGGGCCTGTATCTCGGCCTAGGTGTGTCGTAGCCCAAAACGGGTAGAGGGACACCTGTACCCGTACAAAATATTTAAAAAAATATATTCCAAAATGACATTTTTTCTTCATAATTTTTCTAAGTCTTTTCCTTAGAAAATATTCGATAATTTTTGTATTCTCGAAAAAAAATTTTTTATGTTTTTGTCGTGTAGGGGGGCCTAATACAAATACTTCCTGTCCTTGGAAATTTTGGCCTAGGACGCACCTACAGGCCCTTGAAGTATTTGGCCTAGAATTTTGAGGGCCTGTATCTCGGTCTAGGTGCATCCTAGGCCAGAATTGCCAAGGACAAAAAGTGTTTTTTTAGGCCCCTCTACACGTAAAAAATATTTAAAAAAATGATTTCTGAAATTTTTCTAAGTCTTTTTGCCCATATAGCGCCCCGAACGGTGAAATCTTGAGTTCTGTGGTCCTCTTTTGAGTTTACTTCACTAACCTTCACTTCTTTTTTCAGGTCAAAAGTGTATGTGTTGCTGATCCGGTGCATATGGAACAATTTAGAGAAACTCTCATACGTCATGCTCAATTTTTGTTAGATTTAAATATCATAAATTTGAACTATAAATATTGTAAATAGTAATTTAACTATAAATATTGTAATTTGATTAAAACATTATTATTGAAAATTGTTGTTGTATATTAAAATGTTGATTTCAAAAATTTTGTGATTTCGACTATTCGAGCTCGATCGATTTTCCTGCAAATACTAGTAGGTATACCTACTGCAAACAGTGGGAGAGAGAATTTTTGAGGCGAAACACCAATAGAAAAATTATTGCAAGCAAAGCGAGCTCCACTTTAAGGATAGCTAGCAGTTCCCAAGGAGTCAGTCACCGGGTGGGTACCAGGGGTAATTAAAAAAGCTGACAATTATATATTTTCAATGTATATTGCGTGTTCAGCGAGCCAATTTAATATCAATAATAAAATTTCCTAACAAGCAGAGCAATGTAAATGGAATTGTCTTGTAAATGAGAATCGTCAGTTTTATTAAATGGGCCCCCGGTTTCACCCTTCTTGAGACCGGAGCACCTCCGCAGCTACGAAACTGATTATAATACAGGTGGTATTAGACGTGGCTGAATACCGTTCACGGTCAGGCACACATTGCTGGTTATCCATTGGGTGTCATAACAATAAACTCAAGATAATCAGCAATGTATGTCTGACCGTGCACGATATTCAGGACGTGTATAATAGCCACCTACCGTAAAATCGATATCGATAATTTTCTACTACTACACTAGTAACATCCCTAGTTCGATCCGCCATTACAAAAAACAGCCAGTTGTGGGTATGCACGTTTTTTCTGTAGGTATTTCTTATCCAGGGTTTATTTAATCTGAGGTTTAAACTTATTTCAACACAGACCTCATTCTTATTTTGTCAAAAAGTACCATACATACTAAATTTTACTACAATTTAAAAAACAACGAAAACAATTAGTAAGCAATACGCATCAAATAATGGAGGTTATTTGCAATTTGTAAATACACGAACATCGGATACGCACTAAAACCCCTCACGTACCACGCACGTTTTGCGAGCGGATGACTATGGTGAATTACTTTTTAAAATTTGTTTGGTTTTGTAGTTGAAATGTTGCTAAGGTAGGTACTGCTTTTGGAGCTTTCATACTCCGCCACACAACAAACTACTACTACTTCACCATTGCAACATTTGTGTGTGTAGAAAGGTCACACCTATAATGTAGTTCGTTGATTTCACACATACTTTATGGCAGCGGGCGAGTCGCAGGGTAGGCAGTGCTTTTATGCCTTTATGGACCGCACGCCCCTAGGCCTAAAAATTGTAATACACCAATACCCTCGAGTCCCTGAGTCGCCTCTTACGACACCCGCGGGAAGGATGTGGGGTGATGCTATTCTAAACCGGCATCATACGGCACGGTAAAATAGACAAAATTTACATTTCAGTTTCATGGGCTTGTCGACCCCTAAAAAATTTGCAGCATTTTTTGCACCCTTTACTGATCCCACGGTAAATAGCTGTAGAGACGTACGTAAATATGGTAACGGATATGGCGTGGTGGTGACAAATAACAAGCGGCCAATCTAATACGAAATTGCCTTCGCCACAAAGCCAATAACCTGAATCGAGTGAAACGAGAGCAGTGCGAGTAAATATCTATTTAGACATAGTATAAGGGCTAGGGGAAAAGATTATTTGCTTTTATATTGGAAAAAGTGTACAGGGTGTTAGGAAAAGTACTAACCCATTAAACTGGTGTGAACCAACCCATGGAACCCAACCCATCGGAATGTGTCATTTTTTATCAACAAGGATCTATTTTTCGGATTCTTAAAAGAAGACTAAATTGATCATAACCACATCTTTACATACCACATATGAACATATGAGAACTACTTACTCGCTTGGATGCAAATGAAAATGTACCAATGCTATGAATAACGCGTGTTCCTCGCCTTACGCTGAAGTCACTGCCGGAGAAAGAAGCGAATGGCGGTTGCTCCACCGACAAGAGCATGGTTCTTAAATAAAGGAGAAGAACGCTTACCAAATAACTACCAATTCAAATTAAAATCAACAATCGGAGTATAAGGTGCACTCTTTCATACTCATACTCGCCTAGTACACAACATCAGGTATTCCGTGCTGAGCTGCATTGCGCCGTGCATTGACGTAGTGCTGCAGATTTCATTACTTATTCATAAGTAGCCTCCTATTTCCGCTGAAATCCTGGTACTTTGAAGGTAATTATGGGTATAAAATAGGCCAAAAAGTGGTCTTACATAATGGTCTGGTACTTAACTTACATCTTTTGTGCACGGCACGTGATTTTAAGCATTACTATCATCACTCACTACATAGTACCTAACAAAGCAAAGTCGCTTTTCGCGGCTGTATATGTGTAGGTATGTATGCATACATTTTTAAAAGTATACAACTGATTTAGATGTGGTATTTTTCATAGATGAAGTGATTTGAGAGTAAGTAGATGATAAATGATGTCATAATACTTACCGTGAAAACATCTTATTCCCACGGGAAATGCGTAGCAGCGCAATGAGATTTTGCAGATGACCTATAGTAAAAAAAAAACATATAGATGCCTCAAATCACCTGTTCCAATAGCGTACTGGTAACACCGTGTGTTCTACTAGGTTGGAATAGAACACTTGTTCATGTTTGTAATAACAAAGGAATAAAGTTTATTTGTAAAACTTATGACATGAGACAATCCAATTATCTTTTTGTCACATCGCATCGCATTTGTAATGTTGGGATTCTTCTGATAATCATAAGACTGTAATGCTTTAAGATGCCGGCTTAGAATAACATCGCCCCATTTCTTCCCGCGGTTATTGTAAAAGGCAACTAAGGGAATCGAGGGTTTCATGTGTATTAAAATTTCAGGCGAGAGGCTACTGTCCTGTCAGTACATTTATACACAAATCATCTATAAGGGCCCTCAATTACTTGTCAGACGTGGCGATAATGACCGTATGTTTGCGATCGTTAGCGCTCTGCCTATTCCGCATGGGATAACGGCGTGATTTATGTATGTATGTATGTATGTTTATATTATTACGTTAAGGCGCAATCCCTGCATATTTCTTTATGAAAATAGGTAGGTATTGTTAGATCATTGTTTGTGATTGCATCTTTTCTGCCCTGGGGATGAAAGTGATTTGTATCGATTTTTGTCTCCGGCTAATTTTGAACGTTAATAATGACTTACTTTCCTCTCTACCGTTTCATTAAGTCATAGGGCATTGTTGCTGACCGACACTGGCTACTAAGGCGGGCAAGTATTTTATTACTTTTCATGATTTAAAATTTTGACATGTTCCTATTTTCTATTGTCATCTGGGAGTCTTCAATAAATCGTGGTGAAGTATGGTCGACACTATTAGGCAATTACTTTGTATGTGCAGTGTAAAAAAAATAATGTGTCGATCCTGGCAGAGCTCTCACATATGTCATGGTCATGACATGAAGAACAGCTCTCAGCACCACTCTGCTGCTTTAATCTCTAGGGCTTGTACACTCCATTCTCTACCTGTTGCCAATTGCAGTAAATGTAAATTCGCTACTTTCTCTCTACTCTCTCTTTTACTTACTCTCTATTTACGTAACTAGCGCACAGTGTACCAATAAACACTACGTTTTTACGGCCGTTCTGCCTACCACGCAAGGGATGAAGGTGTGATGTATGTATGTATTCGCTGTGAAAAAGAAAAATTATATCACGATTCGTTTGATGTACTTTCATTGTTGTGAAAAAACCAGCATTTATGGAGCGATGATGGCATTTATGCCGTGTGGTGTCATCATAGTAGATGATGATCATCATCATCACATTACATCCCAGACAACGCAGCAGTAATTTACTGATACTGTATCTTAGACACTATCCCACTCTCGTATCAACGTCCTGAAACAAATATAAGGAGTAAAAATTTTAGATGCAAATATTTTAAGGGGTGAATCAGCCTATGAAACTGAACAACTTTCCCCAAGGAACATAGGTCGAAAGAAAATTATGGACCACCCATACAAAATTACCGACCAATCAAGTCAATATGTATGTATGGAAAGTAATTTTTTTATATTTTTACCTACGTTTTTTGGGGAAAGTTGTTCAGTTTCATGAGCTGATTCACCCATTAAAATATTTGCAGCTAATTTTTTTACACCTTATATAAAATGTCTTTTCCCTTTTCTTCTAGCAGCGAATACACAAGGCGCCCAGACCGAGTAGGGGTGTGTAGACAGTCTATCTATCTAGCCACAATTCTCTGGGCAGGCCGCTAGCCCCCAGTTGTCTTTCTTGTACGTACAGTCAGAAAAGTCCACTGCTGGACTTTTTTTTTTTTATTTAACTTTAATGATACACATGTTTACTGAAACGATCTTGGAAAACAGTCCTCAATAATGTCAGACGTGGCGATAGTGACCGTATTCTTACGGTCGTTAACTCTCTGCCTACCCCAAGGATAAAGGATGATTTTATAAGGCGAGATTTATGTATGTATGTAAATGTTTTTTTCTTTCTGTTGCAGCAGCGAATGCACCAGGCGCCCAGGACGACCAGGAGGGTGTAGACTCAGCCCAGACCAGCTCACCGGCCGAGTGGCGACGCCCAGATGATTGGCTCCTTCTGGAATCTGTGCCGCGCGTGCCCTTCCATGCCCGTCGATAAGGTCAGTGTAGCTTAGCGAAAGCATTCCCTACTCTGTTATTCAAAGTAGTAAATTTTACATTTAAATTATTGATTGTCAGATATTAGTCATTGTAAAAAAGAGAAAAATGTAGGATGAGTACATTTTTCTATTTCTTACAACAATTTTATGAACCTAGCGTAAACGCGGCTCAGGTGGTCTAAAAACTTAAAACTAGCCCCTACAGCACTGCCTCGGAGCTGGCCAAGCTAAACAAACAACATGTCGCACGTTGAAAGCATTACCGTCACTATCCAAAAAACCCACTTTTGAGAAATGAGCTCTTTAAATTTTGAGAAATTGCATCTTTATTAATTACACAACTAGAAGTCTTAGAGACTTCGGTGTTTTTGACAAAAGTTATATTAGCAGCGTTTTACCTGCAATAAAACGCATGTTAAATACTTACCTTATTTGAAGCGTGACCATAATATGAGATAGGCCCTATCTGTTTTCCGCTTTATTGTACCTCCTTTTTTATCCTAGTAGCGCCTTCTCGCTCACACAATTCTCATACCACCGGGCAGCAGGCGTGGTAATAGCACCACGGCCGACCGTCTTCATTGAGTCGAATATCCAACAGGCAGAGATAAAAGTATGCTTCAAATAAGGTAAGTATTTAATATGCGTTTTATTTCAGGTAAAACGCTGCTATTAAATCCTTGACCGTTACTTGAAGCATAACCATATGAGACGTGTTTGTTATCGCCTGGTGGTAGGAAGCTGACGTGAAAATAACCAATGTGAAAATAATCACTTACTAATGTAAGGTGTAATAATATCAACATAAAAAGTAGGTATGTAAGTCTAAGTCTTAAATAAAAATATAAGTACATAAAAGAAGATGTTTTTATTTCAACAGTTTAAATGGTGAGAAGGCAATAAATCACAATTTTTTTACACACAATTTCTTAAATATCATAGAAAGAACAAGTTATATTTAATTTATTTAAATTGACAAGGATAATTAACAGCTACATAATTAATTGGCTGGATGAAAGGAATCTCTTAAAACATTATTGCGTGCTGATAAAGGATAAGGAACAGACTTTCTCGAAACTGGACAGTCGAGGAATGAACGTTCGCGGCACTGGACTTTCGCGGAATGGGCGTTAGCGGTAATAGACTTTCGCGCAATGGACGTAAGCGGAAGTGGACGTAAGAGACCACTGGACGTATCAGGAACTGGACCTAAGTGACCGAAAGGTTGGAAACTGTCGTTAACCGAACAGAGGAAAATATCTTAATTTTTAATCTCTAATGCGCTTTCTAGGCTGAGTTTAGAAGATTATTTCTCTTGGCATTCGATAAGCACTAAGCAGTGCAAAACTAAACCAGCATACATTTACCAAAATTATTCTGTGACTTTTTTAAGACTTTTTGCAATATAATCTGCTTTTCTCAAGAGAACTTTGCTAGTTGGGTAGGTGACTCTGCATTATATTATTTGAAATGTACGTAAACAGATGGCGTTCATAGTCAAAATCATGCGAATTTTGTATAGTGACGGTAATGCTTACAACGTGCGATGTAACGTTAGATGGTAAATAAAATAACATGTCAAGAGAAAAAAATGTTTTGTTACATGCGTATGGTTAGGTTAGCCGGACCTCCTGGATAGTAAACTGTCTCTTCGAACGTTAAATACAGGTTTTTAGTACACCATAATCACTGCAAACGTCTGTAAGAAAATACTGATGGAATAGTTGCATTAAAAAAAAAATTGTCGTATGCGGAGGCCGACGCCTCTTTGTCGCACGTTCCGCACTCTGGCTCGGCTGTACTTCAAGGTAACGCTTCAGCGGTAACGCCCCGCATGAGTCATGTTTTTATTGCGTGCAGGTAGCTGTCAAATTATAAGCCGTTGCCATGTGATGCCGGCTTAGAATAGCTTCACCCCATTCCTTTCCTGCGGGTGTCATAAGTGGCGACTAAGTGACTCGAGGGTTTCATGAGTTTTATAACTTCAGGCGACAGGCTGACTACCTGTCACTACAGTGATACACGAATCATCTGGAACATCCCTCAATATTTGTCATACGTGGCGATGGCGACCGTATTTTTGCGGCCGTTGGCGCTCTGCCTACCTCGCAAGGGATAAAGGCGTGATATATGTGTGTGTGTCTGTGTGTTGTCACGTCTAAAAGAACTAATTTTCGCGTGAGGGTCCGCGCTATTTCTCCATACACCACTGAACTTTCCAAATAAAATTCCGTTTACCAAATAGCTTCACTCCTGTAGGTAAAACAACTGCTTGCTACCGAGTTTGTATAACTTTCATGTATTTTCAATTAATTGTTGTCGCTAACAGATTATTGAGTATCACAAGACTAGCCACGAAGCCGTAGCGGAGGCACGTGTTTTACGGTTAAGCTATAAACGCTACATTTCGGCATGATCGATCGATACGATACCAAGTGCTTCTCAAACTTTGTTGAGAAATAAAGTCGTAAGAAGGGATATTGTTTGAACCGTCGGTTTGAAAAGACTAGCCAACTAAGGATCCACGTTACCAGGCCTTGTAATTTCCAAGATGTATTTTTTGCGCACCCCAGTTCTTATGAAGAGCATGATTCCGTTAATTTTTAATTTGTGTCAAACGAATTTAAAAAGTATTTAGACGGCAAATCTGACAGCATCTTTTCCATTTCCTTAACAATCAAAATTGGTTCTTGCGTTGGAAGTGCAAGACAAATTTCTATTTAGTAGGTGAAGTGAACCAATGCATGATACAAAGAACACTTTTTACAGGAAAATACCATTCTGGAATACCTAATAAAGTTGTTATTTCAATAATGATCCTAGGCTGGCATTTCTGGTGTATAAAGAGTGTTGCGAAGTTAGGTTGTAAATTTTTAATTATCTTTTAGCAAACCGGACGTCATATTTTCGGGGTCGTCAAAATTATCCTAAATGGAATGGGGGGTAACGTCTTACACTTTGAGAATGACTGGCTAGTTAGCCTAGAAACTCTAGATTACAACGTAGTGGCCTAGACGGAATGGTATATTAGCCAGTTTAGTGTGATTAAAATGGCCATATGTAGACTGTGTCGTAAAATTGATCATTTAATCATCGAAGCGCGAGCCTTTTCATGTATTTATGCAACGTTCAGACTGTCACATTTTTATCAAAATCTTCCGAGCGTTGCTGTCACCATCACCTTAAAAATTGTAACTCGTTAAAAGCTTAAAGTATCGAAAATTCTCTAGTCGAAATTTTTAAGAGAATGTAGTATTACTGTTACATTTTCACAAAGAAAAGAGGGGTTGAAAGCGTTTGATGGGCGTAAGACTCACGAAGATGCTCGGTTATCTGGTCTCGCTAACAAAAATGATGATGATGCCGGTCTCTAATTCCACCTTCACAGGTAAAGCGTGAGGAAAGTTATGCCGTTACCGTATTAGCTTAAATAGTTATGAAAAGTCCTGCCTCAGAATCTGTCACAGACGTATGAGTGATGATGATTATGACTTTTTAAAAGTTGTGGGCAGCATCTATTGTAGTAAGTAAAATACTCAGGATAAAACCCTTTTAACTGTTCTCAAGAACAAGTTAGCTTATAAATTAGTGGCTCGTTTTTCTTTACCCCGTACGACCCAAACCAAAAATAATAAAGATAAGTAATGAGAATTAATTACGTACAGTAGGTGATTGTAACTCATGACAAATTCAACACTTGATTTTAAGGTTCCGTGGTTATTATCACTAAAACTATAAGACATTATAACGGGTTTTAACTCACGGTAGGGATATATCGAGCACATTAAAAAGATTCAAGAGATTTGCAACATCGCCGAAATATTGGGTGCTCGATATATCCCAACCGTGAGTTAAAACCCGTTATAATGTCTTATAGTTTTAATGACAAATTCAGTTTTTAAGGTTTCGATTTTCATGTGATCGTTGCCAACAATCCGGATAAAAATTATGATTCACGTTAAGTACATGTTATTGTACCAGAAAAGTTACAACTATTGCTGAAAAACGCAATACTTAGTCTAAAAAAATCGCCACTCATTGGATTGTTCATGAGTGCCGCGGCACAGTGAGGCTATACTTTGTTCTTCTTCAAACACCTGATATTAGGTACGTTTGCCGAAAACATTTTAAATATTCTTGTTTCTTTCTTTTCGTGGTGGACACCGATTCAACAACGCCATGACATGGTTATACATATTACATCGTTAGAATTTTAAACTTGAAGGATCCATATAGAATTCTCTAACAAACTTGACTGACTAGCAAAATAGTGATCGCTACAGCAGCACGCTCGGCGAGCCGGGGGGAAGAGCTCCGTACCAATTAGCTCCATTATTGATTCCGGGCCCAAAACCTATAGTGTTACACGCGTACGGGTCTTCCCTTAGGCTCGCTGCAGGCTGTGCGCCAGAGATCCGTCTTGCCGCCGACCACTACCAAGAAGCCCGCACGACCGGGTTCTGGCCGACCGGTACCGCTCCTTGACCGCCAGTTCCGCCTGCTCGACGCCCAGATCAAGTACCAACTACCATCTAGACAGAAAGAGAGGGTTCCGTTCGAGCGGGGGTCCGCTCCAACATCCCGATACAACCTTGATTTTTATCGATACGGAACCCTTGGCAGACTATATCTTGTTCATACATACATATATACATACATGCATCACGCCTTTATCTCTTGCGGGGAAGGCAGAGCGTTAACGGCCGTAAGAATACGGTCGCTGTCGCCGCGTCTGACATTTTTGAAGACTACTTTTTTCCAAGTATGACAGGTTATCAGCTTGTCGCCTAAAAATTGTAATACACCAATACCCTCGAGTCCCTTAGATGCCTCTTGCGACACCCGCGGGAAGGATGTGGGGTAATGCTATTCTAAGCCAGCATCACACGGCACCATTATATCTTGTCCTTACCAAATTTTGTTTTTTATTCTTTTAGTTCTTTGTTAGCGCTTATTACTCTTTTCTTTAAAGCACGGCAAAACCTAGTACTAATGTGTGCGACCTACGCGGCTTAGTTAACTGCGCAGTGGACCATGACTGAAAATATCGATTTCGGTCTAAATTACGTTTCCAAGGCTTCAAGGGTGAAGGGTGCTCATTTTGATTAGGGGGTTCTACACATGCGTCCGTAGTGAAGGTTACAATCTATAATAAGCTATGAAATTGATTACCTCAGGAAATAAAGGGAACTCCGAAGCTTTGGATAATCTCAATTAAACGATATCGTGAATATTTCACAGACGAGTTTTCATACTGGGTTATGTTTTAGTACACACAATTTGTGCGGTGTTTTTACTCTTGAGGGTGAACAACTTTTACTGTTGGGCCTAAGAAAACTTTAGGTGTTCCATAAAAAAGATCATACCTTCTAAAAAATACTCTGAAAAAGAAAAACACCGGAAAAACTGCACCCACGTTCTTTTTTAGAATTCTGATTTCAAGGGATGGGAATGTTTTTTTTTGTTCGTTTAGTTCCTTGTTAATAGATGGCGTTTTTTTTTCTATATGTTATGTTCTAAGCTGTACAAAAAAATGGTTTTAAAGTTAAACGGTGTACGGTTAAATAAATATAAAAATTATCAAACAACAAACGTTTATACATATTTCATACGTTTATAGCGATAACATACACGTACCCAGCTACTGTAGAATTATTACAAGGCCATTGTTCTTAGCATATAAATTTATACCAAAAACAGTCGAGCATTATCTGCAGAAACACCAATAAAGGTCCTCGAGCAAAGAAATTCCACTCATACCCTCCATTTCTATTCCCTATTGTATTTCAGCCAATGGGAGCGCGCCTAACACGACCTTCTCGACGCTGATTGGTTGCTCCCATTATC
This sequence comes from Keiferia lycopersicella, assembly GCA_029255805.1. NCBI lineage: Eukaryota > Metazoa > Arthropoda > Insecta > Lepidoptera > Gelechiidae > Keiferia > Keiferia lycopersicella. The sequence continues at coordinate 118,801 of JARACZ010000014.1, read as the reverse complement.
AAGTGAAGCTGGAGAGATTCCACTGGCTGGACTGTTGGAAAACGTTGACCTTTGCCATCATTTATCTGGCGTAGAAAAAATTAAGGCTTTGTGGGATGAGTAATCCATTCTAGGCAAAGGGAGAACTTTTCAGAAATCTAGGGTTTATTAATTTAACCGGCTTTTTGAAGTACCTCTGAAAAGCACTAGGCGCCAGCCCAGTGGTTTCACCCAAAGCGTACCATTTTTCCGTGGTGACAAGACATTCTCTTGTAGTTAAATAGCCTATGTTTTTTCAAGAATGTTGTAATTTTGTACCTAACGGAGAATTAGTTTGGAATCGCTTCATTTGTATTGGAGTTTATGAATTATATAGGGAGATAGGTAAATATCGAGAGGTTCCGGGCTATTGATATTAACCGCCACTTTTTGCGACATTGACTTTAGGGCTACCACACATATCTGCGAATTCGCATCGCATCGCAAATATCTACGAGCTCGCACGAATGCAACGCAAGAACATCCGATCTAATTCGCATCGCGCATTCTTACGATATTACGTCACACTTGGAGACGCCATTTTAGTTCGCTCTGAGACAGCGTGGGAGAAAGACGCCGGCGCAGAATGGCGGATCACGACGTGGATTGTTTAATATCTTTTATTGAGGAGCGCCCCGTCCTTTGGGACACGAGTGATGAACATTATGAAAATAAATTTATAAAACAAGATGCTTGGAAGAGCGTCTGCGAAAATTTATTATATTACTTATACTAAGACTAATCTATAAATCACAAATTTGATTGAAGAAGAGTTTGATTTTACATAAATATTATTTATACTAAGACTAATCTATAAATCGCAAATTTGTTTTTTTAAGAAAACCAATTAAAATGTGAGTAAATAATTTAATTTTGTTTTACTTTATCTTAAAGTCAGTCCCAGCATTTCCAAAGGCATAAAAGGAATTCTTCCCCTGTACGATCGTTTTTGTAGATATGGTGATAATAAACTCAAAATCTCATCAAATGAAGATATGCTCATTCGAAAAAATCAAAAAATGTATCTTCATCTGTTCTCAAAGCATAGTATTTTCAAGTAAAATAATTTCCATCAGGGTTCATAACCGTTATAAATGGATTTACCCAAAAATCTTCTTTTTCTTCTATATTTTTTTAAGAATAGTAGCAGCGCAACAATTTTTTTGCGATCCATCGAGTCACGATTTCTAAAAACACGTCCAATACGACTGACTACCGTTGAAGTTTTGGTCACCTCAGCTAACGTTTTGCCGAACGAAATCGTATTGCAGCAATTCGCATCGCAAATTCCTGCGTTGCGGCGTCGCATCGCAACGTATCGCAATTATGTGTGGGAGCTCTTTTGCATATTTGCGATCAGCGATTTTTTCTGCGGTCTTATTTTGAGGTGCGATGTATGAACTGATAACATTTTATTGACAAATTTACGACTTGCGTACTTAGACTCACTACCAAAATACCACACAATCATTTTTGTGTAGAACAAAAATGTACAGGGTGCGTACGTTCAAGAATTTAGCCTAACCTTATAAATATATAAATAAGGTATAAAAATATTAGCTGCAAATATTTTAAAGGGTGAACCAGTCCATAAAACTGAACAAGTTTCCCCAAGAAACATAGGTCAATATATGAAAGAAATTTTGGACTTCCCATACAAAATGTAGCAGCCGAGCGAGTCAACTATAATATGGGATTGTTCAAAAAGTATTTTCAAATTTCGACGAGTGTTCCTAGGGGTAACTTGTTCATTTTCATGGACTGATTTACCCCTTAAAATATTTGCAGCATTTTTTTTACACCCTGTATAGAAATGTCGCTTCATACAATTAGCTTCTTTGTCGATTTTTAAAGAATTTATTCTTGTCCATTGTCGGTTAATGCAATTAGCCTTTTAGACAAATTAATGTCAAATGTCGCTTAATAACAATAATTCGCATTAAACTAATTTGCCATATTTTTAGCCATATTTTAGTATAAGTTTAAGATATGGTATTTAAATTAATTAGCTTAGGTTTGAAATATGACCAATTTTTGGTGAAAGCAAATGCTTAGAGCTACTATTTTCAATTCTTTGAACATGTATTAATAAACCTAGGCGGTTAAATCATTTGGCCTGGAACAAAACACCATAATCTCAGGTGGTTAAGTCACTTAGCCTGGAACAAAACCCATAGGTAATCTCAGGTGGTTAAGCTTGGGACAAAAAAAAGAAAAATTGGGACATTTTGTATTGAACAACACTTATTTTCGTTACGAATTGGAATTTAAGAAAAAAAAAACAGGTTATATATCGAGGGGTTCCGGACTATTTGTATTAACCGCCATTTTTTGGGATACGGACTTTTATACATATTTGGACTCAGCGAATTTTTCTGCGTCGTTTGAGCTCGGTTTGGTGATGATCGGAGCAAAAAAATGTCGCTTAATACAACCGTATTTTTTGGGCCTATTTCGAAGTGCAATGTATGAACCGGCACAAAATATTGACAAATTTAAGGCTTGTGTACTTAAGCTCACTACCAAATGACCACACAGTCGTAACCTTTTTGCCTGGAACTATAATTTACAGGGTGCATACGTTCAACCATTTAGCCTGACCTTATAAATATATTATAGAAATGTCGCTTAAAACAGTTAGCCTCTCATTAAAATTCATGTCAAATGTCGCTTAATACAATAAGTCGAATAAACAAATGTAGTCATATTTTTAGCCATATTTATCAGTTTAAGATATGGTATTTAAATTTATTAGCTTAGGATTAAAATATGAATAACTTTTTGGTAAAAGCAAGTACTTAGAGGTAGTATTTTCAGTTCTAGGTACTAGCTTGGAACATGTATTAATAAATCTTGGCGGTTGAGTCATTTAGCCTGGAACAAAAAACCATAACCTCAGGCGGTAAAGTCATTTAGCCTGGAACAAAAACCCACATTATCTCAGGCGGTTAAGTCATTTAGTAATAAAACGACGTTCTCTTTGTTACGCATCCGATGACAGAAGGAATTTATTAGGTTATACCATAGATAATAAGTAACAATATTTGTACAACAGATGTCGCTACATACATGTTTATTTGATGTTACTAGTGTAAATAAATATCTCATTCTAACACCCCAACTACAGCAAAAAAACGAAACATCTCTACAAAATTAATAACAATTTTTATTTTAATGCTCTACCATCTCCATCTGACTAACCCCTAATCCCTTTATACACTTATAATGCTTCATGGGAATCAAAGCTTTAGTTAGTACATCAGCTGGCGTAGCAGTTGTTGGCAAATATTCCAAATTAACTATTTTATCTTTAACAACATCTTTGATAAAATGATAACGAATATCAATGTGTTTACTCTTTCTATTACAAGCATAATTTGCCACCAACATCTGTGCACTCTGACTATCATTACATAATCGCACAGTAGGTACATAAGTTACCAGTCAGTTCATATAGAAAAGATCTCAAATAAATTGCTTCTTTACATGCCTCTGCTATTGACATGTACTCAGCCTCCATGCTGGACATCGCTACCGTCCTTTGCTTTCTACTCTCCCAGGAGATAGCTGAACCTGACATTACAAAGCAGTATCCAGTATAAGATCTACGATCAATAATATTACTTGCCCAGTCGCTGTCAACATAACCAACTAGTTCAGCTTTCCCCTTTACATACTTCAAACAATAATGCTTAGTTTTCTTTAAATATCTAAGAATTCTCTTCGCATAGTTCCAATGTACATTAGTATGACATTTATTAAATTGGCTGAGAAAGCTTACAGAATAAGATATATCCTGGTCTAGTGAGAACTGACAAGTACATAAGACTTCCAATCAACTGTTGGTATGGAATACTATCATCACAAGTTTCAGACTTATCAATATCAAGTTTACCTTCCATTGGAGTACTAGCAACTTTACAATTTAACATATTAAATTTTTCAAGCAATTGCTCTACATACTGTTCCTGATCTAAAGTAACAACATTAGATTTTCTATCAATTCTGACTCTCATACCTAAACATTGTTGAACCTGTCCTAAATTCTTTATCTTGAAGTTAGAACTCAACACAGAAATTACATTTTCAGTCTCTATTTTATTATTGCAGCTAGAAAATACAAAGAAATCATCAACATACAATGCAATAATTATTTTAACTTCATCATTCATCTTTGTGAAAATACATGGCTCTAATTTACTCTTTTTGAAACCTAGCTCACATAAACATTGCTCAACTCTCTCATACCAAGACCTAGATGACTGTTTCAACCCATAAATTGCTTTGTTTAATTTTACAATAACCTTTTTCTTTTTGTCACAATTTATGTCAGGCTGAACCATATAAATGTCTTTTTTGAGATAACCATTTAAAAAAGCTGTTTTCACATCTAGATGAGTGATATCTAAATTTAACTGTACAGACAGTGCAAATAACAGTTTTAGTGTAGAATGTCTGACTACAGGTGAAAAAGTCTCTTCATAGTCAATTCCTGGTCTCTGCGTGAAACCTTTTGCCACTAACCGCGCTCTATACCGCACACTGTTATCACTATTGACTTTCTTTTTAAACACCCACTTGCACTGCACTAGAGTCTTATCCGAAGGTAACGCATCCACTGGTACCCACGCATCATTGTCCTCGAATGCTTGCAACTCGTCCCTCATCGCCTCGATCCAGCTGTCACGGTCTGGACTCTCCAGAGCCTCGCAAATACTGCTGGGATCACTGCTGACTTCTGGACTCGACGTGCATAGATTTGAAAACCCATACCGCTCTGGCTGCTTCCTCACTCGTTTGACTAATGGATCTTGCGGTCCTGGTGACTGTGGTGCTGCTTCATCTGGTGCTGATACTGGTTCTGGTGGTTCTGGTAATCCTGGCTCATCATCCTCTACATCTTCACTTTGCTGTAATGTAGAATCCAAATCAGTCTCGGCATTAAGGTACTCAGATTCTGAAGAAATATCTAGACCTTCTTCTTTTATCTCTTCCTCTCTACTCTTAATTACTCTGCCTGTCTCTGACTCATCTGTTTGGACACTATCCTGAACACTATCCCCAACTGAAACTGTAACAACTGAATCATTTGTACAGTTTCTCTTTGTGTTCTCCTGGATAACTACATCTCTGCTAGTTGTGACACATCTCTTCACGGGATCATAGATTCTGTAGCCTTTAACGTTCTCCGAAAAACCAACTAGAATGTACTTTTTCGACTTAGTATCCCACTTAAGCCGCTTCTCCTTAGGAACATGCACCATCACTTGACTACCAAATATTCTGACATGGCTTAAATCTGGTTTCTTATAATGCCAGAGCTCATACGGAGTTTTATTATCTAAACCTGATGCACAGGACCTATTCTTAAGATAGACAGCAGTATTTGTCGCTTCTGCCCAAAACATCTTATCTAATCCTGCATCAAATAATAAGCACCGAGCTCGCTCAACGATGGTTCTGTTAGTTCGCTCACTCAAACCATTCTGCTCTGGGGTGTAGGCATTAGTTTTTTGGTGAATAATGCCTGCTTCTTTTAAGTAGTTCTCAAATTCTGTACTACAAAACTCTAAACCATTATCAGTCCTGAATATTTTGATTTTTCTGTCTTGCTGGTTTTCTACCATAGATTTAAATTCCTTAAAATACTTGAATACTTCACTTTTTGCTTTGAGAAAGTAAACAAATACCATACGTGTAAAGTCATCAACAAATATGAGGAAATACCTTGCTCCACCGATCGAGTTTGCCTCCATTGGTCCACAGACATCAGCATGGACTGTATCTAGAGGCTGGCTGCTTCTCGTCCCTGTCTGCCCAAAAGGTGATCGAAACTGCTTCCCTTCACAACACTCGGTGCAAGTCCCCTTGTTGATCACTGACTTATCTTTGTATGATATACCCGTTACTGCTCCATTCTTCATCTTTTCCTGGTCGTTTATGTTCAAATGGCCTAATCTTCTGTGCCATATTTCACTACTGACCTCTGATGAAGGTGTAAACAAACATTGTGATCTCTCAATGTCCAATTTGTAAACGCCATCTGTCTCGATCTAATTCTTTGTTTCGATTGTAAACATTGCAACGATCAGGTAAAAACCTCACTCTGTTTCCTGATTTGTGTAGTTGACTCATTGATATCAAGTTCGTTGCGAGGTTAGGTACACATAAACAGTCTTTCAAAGTAACCTCAAACTTGCAATCTGGAGTGATAGTCACTATTTGCACATCGCCCGAGCACTGTACTGCCATGGAACTTCCATTTGCTGCCATAATCTCGCTCACACTTGGCGAAAAACTTGCATTTTGCACTTTGTTTACATCTGTCGTCATGTGACAACTCGCGCCGCTATCTAAGTAAAAATCCTCTTTACTATAATTTCCGTTTAGGAAAACTGCGGAAAACGCGTGTGTCTTCTTGTTTTGTTGTGTATTCTTCTGTACACTACACTGATTTTTATAATGGCCTGTGTTTCCACACCGATGGCACGTAACATGACTCTTGTCGGGTTTGTTTGCGTTCGTCTGAGACATATACAATCCGCCGCCATGATGACTTGATCTGTCATTTTTCTTGATGTTGCCGTTACTATTGCCAACATGAGAAAAACGTCGACTGTGCTGACCTCTGCTGAGAAATGCGCTCTCGGCTTCGGAATCGTTACCTGCTAAATCAATTAGCTTTGTCTTCACAACATCTGATGTAATGGCGATTCCAGAATGTTCTATCGCCATTATCATTGGGAAATATTTTTCTGGTAATCCTGACAGCATTAAACAGCCAATCCACTCGTCGTCCACTTTAAATCCTGTTCCTGATAATTTCTGGGCAGTCTCAATAAGTTGCGTGATGTAGGTAGTCATTGAATTGCAAGTATCTAAACGAATCGAGATAAGATTACGTAATAGACTTATTTTTCTTGCAAAACCAGAATCATCGAACATTGCTTGCAATTTCTGCCACAAATCTTGGGCACTTGAGGCTTCTCTGATGTGTACGTACAGTGACGGGTCAACGGTCAAAATTAACTTGGCTTTCGCTTTTGCGTCCTCTGCGGCTGCCGTGGCTGCTGCCTGTCCTGTTAATGGAGTAGCATCTTTTTCTTCCTTGATGCATGACAGCATGCCCTCCAAAACTAGCATATTCTCCGCTGCAAAAGCCCACTCATGGTAGTTCTCGCGCCCTTTAAACTTGGGTACACTAGCTAAAAATGAGTTCGACGCCATTTCTGTTAATTTTCACTTTCAGCACTGTTTATTTTTACTCCCGTGCCTAATCCAGCTAATTAAAACAATTTAAATTAACTATAGGGCATACTAATAAAACGACGTTCTCTTTGTTACGCATCCGATGACAGAAGGAATTTATTAGGTTATACCATAGATAATAAGTAACAATATTTGTACAACAGATGTCGCTACATACATGTTTATTTGATGTTACTAGTGTAAATAAATATCTCATTCTAACATTTAGCCTGGAACAAAAAATGAAAATTTTGGGTCACTTTGTATTAAGCGCCATAAATTTTCGTTAAAAAGAGGAATATCAGAAAAAAATAATTAATCAAATTATAGATAATGAGTAACAGGAACAGAAATTTTCTTTGTTGTGATAAAATAATGCGATTTGTTATAGTTATGATTTTTTTTCTGAAACTTTAAACTGCTCTGGTGTAAAGTTTCAAAAATGGCGGTTAATACAAATTGTCCGGAACCCGTCGATATAGATATTGAGTAACAGAAACAGAATTCCCTTTTTTTCTCGTATGGGACACCAAGTCGTCCGAATTTTATAATAATAGTTATGAATTATCTTCTGATTGAAATTTTAAAATGTCTGGTGTAATGTTTTAAAAATGGCGGTTAATACAAAAAGCCCGGAACTAGCGTTGCCGCTCGATAGTGGACTATCGATAGACAATCGATAGTCTATCGATAGTTTTTCGATAGTAAGAACTATCGATTTTTAATCGATAGTATCGATACTATCGATACTATCGATACTATCGATTGTTCAGAATGAGGCAATACTATCGGTCAGCTTCGATAGTATCGATACTATCGATAGTATCGAAGCTGACAATCGAAAAAACAATCGATAGTATCGATAGTATCGATAGTATCGAAGCTGAAAATCGAAAAAACAATCGATAGTATCGATAGTATCGATAGTATCGATAGTTTTGGTCTATCGATAGTCGGCCGATGAGCGATAGTATCGGTCAGTCAGGTATGGATTATTTTACATACATATAATTATCATGACTTTATCTCTTGTGGGGTAGACAGAGCGTTCACGGTCGTAAAATTACTCAGTAAAGCGACAGTAATCATTACTGTCGCTTGCTATCGCCACGTCTGAGGGCCGTTTCAGTATATATTATAAATATTCTAAATATATATTCTAAATACAATTGCTCATGCCCTAAGCTACCCTAGCTAAGTTAAAAAAATAATAATAAAAAATTAGTAGCCGAAAATGGCTATGCTGAAATAAACATAAAATACAATATAATATATATACAGTAGATAATTCTACCTGTTTCGTCATTTAAAGTCAACTTTATACATTTAAAATTACTCCCATGGAGATTTATCCTGCATATAATCAGATATTTCATAATAGCCTTTCTTGTACAATTTTTGTTTTATTACTTTATGGCGGGTGACAGGATGAATCCAGGTGGTGTCGGGAAAAGGGTAGCTACCCGCCTGGCCGGGTGTTGTGGCCAGGGGACCGACGGGTCCACCTGGATTGGATTAGAAGTTGTATATATGCGTTGCGCGGTGAACACTTCGATATCGCGTTTCAGGCCCATTGTTCTGTCACGTGGCGCCATCTCTCCGATATGTTGAGAACTCCTGTTGCGTCTTGTATGCATGTGAACTACTTGAGTGAGCTTCATGTTGTAGCCACCAGAGGTAGCGACCTCTGACATGACAGGTGATGCGTAGGTATCTATTGTGATACATCACGTGATGCGTCGATTTCATTCTCCTGTCATATCCATACTATTTTTTCCCGCACGCACGCAGACGCAGGCGCACGCATCTAGTGTGCAAATGCCTTTAAAACTATAGGTGTATTTTTATGTATCTAATTGTATAACTAATTCATTCATTGCTAAATACTATGGCTAAATGAATTTACTTTAATTATTAAAATTTAAAAAATCTTTTAAAATAATCCATATACAATAATTAACCCATTAGCCGTGGGATGCCGGCTAAGAATAGCATCATCCTATTTCTTTCCCATGGGTTTCATGTGTATTGCAATTTCAGGCGACAGGCTGACAACCTGTCACTTTAGTGATACGCGAATTACTGAAACGGCCCTCAGACGCGGCGATAGCAAGCGACAGCAATGATTACTGTCGCTTTACTGAGTAATTTTACGACCGTGAACGCTCTGTCTACCCCACAAGAGATAAAGTCTTGATAATTATATGTATGTAAAATAAAATATCCATACCTGACTGAACGATACTATCGCTCATCGGCCGACTATCGATAGACCAAAACTATCGATACTATCGATACTATCGATTGTTTTTTCGATTGTCAGCTTCGATACTATCGATACTATCGATTGTTTTTTCGATTGTCAGCTTCGATACTATCGATAGTATCGATACTATCGAAGCTGACCGATAGTATTGCCTCATTCTGAACAATCGATAGTATCGATAGTATATCGATTGGCCTATCGATTGTATAGGGGTTTCGATAGGAAAACTATCGATTGTTTTACTATCGATAGTTCGGCAACGCTACCCGGAACCCGTCTGCATAACAAAATAAACTAGATAATTTAAAAATTCAAAATCACGCCTGTAAAAAGTGCTCTGAAAGGTACAAAACAAGATTCGTTAGAAACCAGAAAAAGACACCTGGATTTTTAGGTCTTGTGTGAATTAGCCGTTCTTTTTAATAATATCAAAAACTTTTTCTAATAAATCAATACTTATCTTTACCGTAAATGTAGGTTTAATATTATTGTAGTTTTGTGGTCAAACAATAATTGCAGTCGGGGGATAAGACGGCAAGAGCAAGCTCCCCTCAACCAGCATGGTGGTTGCCCAAAAGAACTCTGTGTGCCTCCTATTGTCTTTCTATAAGGGGAGAAAGCCCCCCTCCACCCCCCATGTTGGTCACCTTAAAGAAATCTGTGTGCTTCTATTGTATTTCTATTTCTTTTACGTTTTTCTGTTACGACATTTACGAGTCAGTGAACTCTGTCAAAATGTTTCAACCACCTTCTGCAATCCGGCGTCTAAGTTATCATAGACAGCAACTGGGACCTACGGCTTAACGTGCCATACGAAGAGCAGAACTATCATTTTTTACGGATAATCGGATATTTTAGCTTGCAATGCCCCACGAAGCAGACTGGTAAAAAATTCACGATATGTGATAAATATCAACGTTTGTGAGTGACTCACCGAGAATCGAACCTTCTGCTTCGAAGGCAGTCGCACTACCAATGCGCCACATCGTTAGTCAAACTACATACTAGTCGAAAACTGTTCAAAAACAAAAACTGTTCTACGCTCATATATAGCATAAAGTAAAGGAAAACGGGTAGGTATTTCAAATCGGTTCTTTTTATTCGATTTATAATAGAAAGGAGCCTCAACTAGATGATATTAGAAGGTGGCTACTACGCTAAGGTTAGGTATTATTCTAAACATTAAGTCGCCTTTTTCTGGAATCAATATTTTCTAGGATGCTAAACAGAGACTATTGTTTTAAATTTGCACTCAAGTATTTGCGAGGAAAGCAAGGTTTGCAATCAGGGTCTGTAGATCAGAAAAGGTACTTTCCAAAGTCTTATATGAGATTTATCTTGCTGAAGACAGCTGTAGGTACTGCAGTCAAACATCAAAAATGTAATTATTGTACAATGTTATAACTAGTGCTAGCAACAAACTACTACTACTAACTAGTGTAAACAAATATTCTCAAACAATGGAAGTAGCCCTGCAGGGTAATGCCAGCGTCCAGCAGTGGCTCGTTTGTGGGGTAGACAGACTAAGATATCGGCTGGCATAGCGTATTGTGTGGGAACTAATATTATTTCTGATCATTAAATTATTATAATGGAACCAATTACCTGATCTTGGGAAGTCTGTGACTCTCCTTGTGACTATTTAAAATTTTCTTTGGAGAAGCATCGGGATTAGCCTTTCTAGGTTATGTTTTGTACATCTGTTTGCCATATAGCTACATTTGATTACTTTAACAATTGTTCATATAATTATCGAATCTTGAAATCAGTACCTAACGATTTCTTTATTTTGTGATACAAAGTCACGTACAAAATTCAATACTATTTCAATGACATTTGATGCATGACGTCAACTCAATCCATGACATAATTCGTCATAGGATTTTGTGGCATGAAGTCCGAAAAGATTTTTTTTAAGGAGATCCATTTTCGATTGTTTCTATCTGTTTTACAAGAAAAATTGATAATTTTCTAGTTATCATCATGTTTTCAAAGGCAAAACCTAGCCTATGTCACTCAAGATGCTACAAGGATGCTTCTCAAACAGTTCCCATTCGAATCTGTTCAGTCATTATCGAGTTACAGGCCTTTAAAGGAACGCACATAAATACATGTAAGAGTCTTCTAGTACCCCACAGGTAATATCTTCATTAATTGACTTCAGGAGTGTGTAAATCGATGGTGAGATAATAATGAGACTTTGATTCCCTGGTCACACTTTATTGTTATAAACAACTGTACGTGGTCGGTGTTTTACATTATCTTTTTGTTCTAGTAAGTAACAGGGCTTCGCCTTATAATAACTTATACTGCCTGTCTATACAGACTAGCAGAGCAACGTTCCGTTTCACGTATGATCCGAGGAGTACAAACTAGAGTAGTCATCTCCTCGACGTCTGCGGATCGAATGATGCTCGAGTCAGTCAGTCAGTCAGGTTTTCTTCTCGACGGCCGTGAGGCCGTCGGGGAGACGCCATCGAGGTAGAACCTCCTGGGCGTAGGGTCTACCGCCGCCCGTTAAGACGGGCGGGTCATGAGATGTGATGGCCGTGGCTGGTGTGGGAGACATCAGACCACGGCCCGAAAAAGTCAAGTTAGGACCGAGTGTGTCTGGGCAGAACCAGCCACCGACTCGGTCCGTAGTCCACGAATAGATCGAGATAGGTGGAAGAAGTGTGGGGAGGCCTTTGCCCAGCAGTGGGACAGTGTAGGCTGATAATAATAATAATGTTATTTTATGTAGAAAAGCGCAAATTGTTCCTTTAGGTCAAATTTTTTCCGATTTTCAATTAAGTTTTTTAGGGGTTGAAACCTGAAGAAACATGCCTAGTATAATGGAACAAACTCACAGAATTTTCAGCGGTATCCTCATTTCTTATTTTTTTAGTTATTTTGCATGGTCTGATGTCTGCACCACAGGGGTAAAAAGTCCACGTTGAAATGCTTTGCCATGTTTTCATGCTTCGCCTTATAATAACTTATACTGCCTGTCTATACAGACTAGCAGAGCAACGTTCCGTTTGACGTATGAGAGTACAAACTAGAGTAGTCATCTCCTCGACGTCTGCGGATCGAATGATGCTCGAGCCACGCGCTCGGCCTTTTTTATAGAACGATCAAAACAACCCCGCCAGTCCCCACTGCCGGGCCGGGTGGCGGCAGGTAGGATACGTCATGCCACCTGCACGTGGTTTCGTTTACATACTCTTTGTTCTTATTTCTAATTAAATTCGGTACAATTGTGATTAAATAATTAAATTAGAATTATTTAGATTAATTAACAATAATAAATTACAAGAATGAAATTATCAATTGAACATTAAAGCAAGAAATGAGAATAAAACGTTTAAAAATTGTTGAGATCCTCGCTGCGCTATCACGACCATCCTGACGAGCAGCTCGTGCTCGAGCTAGCGAACTCCAAAATCTAAAAAAGAAACATAAATTGATCAAGCAATTTGAATAACGACATTGAATCAGTAGCCGCCTCATTTTTTATTTTCATGGCTATCACGGTCTATTTTTGTATGACTCAAAACTTTTTAGTAGATATTAATATTAATGGCGCTCGGAGTGAATTATAAAATTTCTCATAGATAGGGGTAATCATCTTGACAATTCCTCAATTTGAAATAGCGCCACCTGGTTCAGACAAGAGTTGCTATTAGCCCAAAAATGAAGTAAATGAAGTTAAATAATTCTGCGTCTTTCTAATGTGGTCATTAACATTTCGTTCGGTCATTCTGAAAACAATAAATGCTCATGTGATACCTAATATAAAAAAATTAAGACTTGTAAAAAAAAAAATACGTTCATATCAAATCTTTTAAATATTTACTGTAAATAGGGTGTTTGTTATGTAAACGGTAAACAAGTAGTAAAGAATAAATAAAGTTTGTACATGGTACAGGTACTTATGTGAATTAATCAAAGTATTTAATTTCAAAGTGTTTCATTGTACTAATAAAAATATTTAGTCATATCATAAGTCAGATCTTCATCAATGCTTAGGTAAAATTTTCGTATGACGTTTCAGCTCTTTTAGCTACTTTAGTGGCTATTACTGCTCATTTGGTGGTTAAACCGAGCTGTTACTGCTCTTTTGGAAGCTATTTCTGTTCTCTTGGCGGCTATTACTACTCTTTTGGTGGCTATTACTGCTCTTTTGATGGATACAACTGCGCTGTTACTGCTCTTTTGGTGGCTACTACTGCTCTTTTGGAGGCTATTACTGCTCTCTTGGTGGCTATTACTGCTCTTTTGGTGGCTATTACTGCTCTTTTGGTGGCTATTATTGCTTTATTTGGTGGCTACTACGGCTCTTTTGGTGGCTATTACTGCTCTTTTTGGTGGCTATTACTGCTCTTTTGGTGGCTATTACTGCCCAATTCTGTCATATGACACCATACACAGAATTTTGTTCATTCCATTTCTCCTAGCTGGCAAGTTATTCCACAAAAACCTTTTTTTTTTTATTTTCATTCTTTCTTAATTTTTCTTGCAAATAGAATGTTAGACACTGTCCATTACTTAATATCTGTCTTTATTAATATTTTTGGTACTTATGTGTATTGCTTGTTTTATGCGTTCTTAAATCCTTATTTTAACTTTTGCTTTTTATATCTTACTATTTTATATCATAATTGAATATAATAGACACTGAAATTGCAAATGTGTAAGAGATAATTGTCCCTTATAATGTCTTTCATACTTGGAAAAATATTTTCCCAGAAAATCGTAAGACAACAAACATTGCTTTATAATATTTTTCTTCTTGCATTAATGGCATAATATAGCCCAGAAACAAAGTGTTTTATGATGGCACAGTTATTAAAATACTTAGTTTGAGCGACTAACGCCATAATGTTATAACGTTACTACACAGTGTTAAGGATTACATTTTCTAATTCTTAGTAGCTTGTTATTTTATATTACCTAATGGTATACTATTATTATTATTTTTATGTTATCCGATTGCAAGAAAACAATTTTGTTTCAAAATTTGCATCTGAGATCTACCCGAATAGGGACATCTGGAACCAGATAATTTAATTGTGCAATGTGCATTGTTTAATAGACAATTCAATAAATTTAATTAAAAATACTGTGACATGAAATAATGAAGCTCCAAGAAAATAATAAATAATTTGTAATCTTCGTAGTAAGATGGTTCATGGACTTCATAGAAGGTTTTCCATGTGAGAGAAGTAGAAGATTGTCTACGTGTAGTGTAGCACATAAAATGTTTAATACTATTTAATAAAGTAGTGAGTGTGATTCATTAATTTCAACTTAAGAAACTTTATAGAACTGAAACTGTTATTGAGAAATTTTCCTTTTAATTTATTCAACAAGGAGAATTGTTTCCGGTAGTAGTTTAGTGCAAAAATAGAATGGAGATAATTTGTGGATTGTATCAAGAGGACCCCATCGGTTCCTGTAGATAGCACTATTACCTACACTACTGGAGCCACGACAGGAGCACTGGAATCTGTATTTACTGACACTGACAGAATTACCCTAAATGGTTAGAAGCCCATATTAATAAATAAACTATACTTCATATTATTAAACGTGTCTTTTTATGCCTTTCTAAATCTTGTAGAATTTCCGCCTTTAATTCATTGTGGTTTCGCAGTAATGATAAAACAAAAAAAAGTAAAACAAAAAAAAAAAAAAATTATGTTTCGGAGAACATAGGTAGAACTCAAATAATGCATGAAATTAATTGGCATTTGTGAAAGAATATTGCGGAATATTTTCTTGTTGCATATTATAAAGGAGTGGTAAAGTAAAAGAAATAAAAAATCCAAAATTTGAGAGTTTTTCGATACAAAAGTATCGAAAGGTAAACAAATGATTCGGGGCCACATGGGTTTTTTTTTTAAATCTATAATTAAATAGTTTTAGCTTCTCTGTTGATTTTATCATAAAGGTAATTTAATTTACGTGTTCTAGGCCAACAATGTAGTAGGACAAAAGTATTCATTGATAAAACAATTGGACACTAATTTATCAATAGTAATAGATCGAGATAGGTGGAAGAAGTGTGGGGAGGCCTTTGCCCAGCAGTGGGACAGTGTAGGCTGATAATAATAATAATGTTATTTTATGTAGAAAAGCGCAAATTGTTCCTTTAGGTCAAATTTTTTCCGATTTTCAATTAAGTTTTTTAGGGGTTGAAACCTGAAGAAACATGCCTAGTATAATGGAACAAACTCACAGAATTTTCAGCGGTATCCTCATTTCTTATTTTTTTAGTTATTTTGCATGGTCTGATGTCTGCACCACAGGGGTAAAAAGTCCACGTTGAAATGCTTTGCCATGTTGCTACTGTACCACAAGCGTAGGACAGAAGTTCATCTGAAATTAATATTAAAACTGGTGAACATGCTAACCTGATGCAATTCATCACAATAAGTTGCCACTAACATGGAACAAACTCACCGGCTTAGTTTTCATCCGTCATAATTGAGAACTCAAGCTCAATCTCGTGCCGTTCCTTTTTCCTCTAGGTGCTGGTCCAACAATTATATTGTCAAGGATATTGGCCAGAGATCATGGCGTTTAGTCTTCGTTTCTGCACTTCTGATGTAAGAGTCTTCTAGTACCCCACAGGTAATATCTTCATTAATTGACTTCAGGAGTGTGTAAATCGATGGTGAGATAATAATGAGACTTTGATTCCCTGGTCACACTTTATTGTTATAAACAACTGTACGTGGTCGGTGTTTTACATTATCTTTTTGTTCTAGTAAGTAACAGGGCTTCGCCTTATAATAACTTATACTGCCTGTCTATACAGACTAGCAGAGCAACGTTCCGTTTGACGTATGAGAGTACAAACTAGAGTAGTCATCTCCTCGACGTCTGCGGATCGAATGATGCTCGAGTCAGGATTTCTTCTCGACGGCCGTGAGGCCGTCGGGGAGACGCCATCGAGGTAGAACCTCCTGGGCGTAGGGTCTACCGCCGCCCGTTAAGACGGGCGGGTCATGAGATGTGTTGGCCGTGGCTGGTGTGGGAGACATCAGACCACGGCCCGAAAAAGTCAAGTTAGGACCGAGTGTGGCTGGGCAGAACCAGTCACCGACTCGGTCCGAGCGTGCCGCCGGCGAGGCGCACACCGGGTGGAACCCTGGACTATCCCAGGGAAGCCCAGCGAGCGCCTTCAAGCCGGCGGCGAAGAACGAAACATCCGGTTAAGGCCGGCGAGCTTGACCCGAGTGAGTCGGGCCCGCTCAGCCGGCCGGTCATATCAGGGTGGTCACAGTGTGTGAGGTCAATCCTGTGGGGGCCGCCGACTGGTGCGCGCCGTCAAGCTGACAGCGCGCTACCAGCCGGCGGCTAAGGTCAATCCGGTGTTTGGGTATCCTCCGCGAGCTCCTCCACCACTGCGAGCTCGCGGGGATACGGTCTCCAATCAGGTGGGCGCGCGTGGTACGGAGCCAGGTTTCGAAGGTGCTCGAAATCTGATCGGTCCACGCGCGCGAACATCCTGGTCGAGAGCCTGGAGACGAACTCATCCAGGGTCTCGACTTCTAGATCCCTCCGGATAACTTCGTTGCGGACGAACATTGGTGCGTCAGCTATGGTACGGAGCACCTTGGACTGCTGGGCCCGCAGTCTTCGGCGGTTGGTCTCAGAGACCAACGCGTACCACGCTGGAGCGGCGTACGTCAGGCGGGACCTGATGTACGTCTTATAGACACCAATCTTCATGCGCAACGGGAGCTTCGAGTGAAAAATGGGTCGGAGCATAGCAGTGGCAGCCCCTGCTTGCCGGATCACACTTCTCACGTGCTTGACCATGGATAGATTTCGGTCTATGGTCACGCCTAGGTATTTAGCCTGGCTGGACCACCCAATCTCTAATCCTTGGAGCTTCAGCTTCGGGGGATCTCTTCGACCACGCCCCACCATGATCGCTTGAGTCTTACCCACGTTGACTGTCAGTCTCCATTTCGCCAGCCAGGCTGGGAGGGCGTCCAAGGCTATCTGCATTTTCTTCGCCGCGTGCCTCGCGTTGAGGGACATGGCGAAGAATGCAGCGTCATCGGCATAGAGCGCCAGCTTGGTGCCGCCCTCAACCGGGATATCATCCGTGTACCTGGCGTAGCAAACTGGAGACAGACAGCTACCCTGGGGGACTCCAGCAGCGATCCTTCGGACTTGGGAGAGAGCGCCTTCCACTGCCACCTGGAAGCGCCTGTTCTCTAGGAAGGTGGCCACAGTCTTAACGACTCGACGAGGAGTCGTAGACGTGGACAGCTTATATACCAAGCCCGGGTGCCAAACGCGATCGAACGCCTTCTCCATGTCCAGAAATACTGCTACGGTGGTCTCCCTCTTATTGAGGGCCGCCGTCGCGTCGTGCAGTACTCTCGACAGTTGAAGGGTCGTGGAGTGCTCGGCTCGAAAGCCGAATTGCTCCTGGCGTGGCATGATGTGGGGTATCATGTGACGCAGGAGAAGTTTCTCAAACACCTTGCTAATAGTCGGTAGCAAGGTGATTGGCCGATAGCTCTCAGGCTTCAGGGTGTTCTTCCCGGGCTTGGGGAGCATGATTACTCGCCCAAGCTTCCACGCCTCCGGAAAGTGCCCCGACCGCATGATGCCATTATAAATGCGCGTCACCGTTGCGACTGAACGCGGGGGTAGGTGACGCAGCATTTCGTTCGTAATGCCATCAGGGCCGGGAGCCTTTCGGAGGGGAGTTCGTCTTAGCGCCCGGAGTACCTGGCCGGGCGTAAAGACGATGGGGTCCTCTTCAGGAGGTATCGGCTCAGCGAAGTAGCCCGCCAGACTTCGCGTAACTTCTTCCTCGTCGTGGTCGGAACCTGGGTTCGGCCGGAACTGGCCCTCCAGCGACTCAGCGAAGATTTCTGCTCGATCCTCGGCTCTAAAGCGGGGGCACCCGTCCCTGCCGAGGAGAGGTCTCACTGGCGTCGCCTTTCCGGAGAGCCGGCGACACAGTCTATGGATGCCGGTCCAGTCTTCACCGGCTGTCTCTATGGTCTCTTGCCAAGAGTCGGCGGAGACGGCGTCGAGCGCTGCCGAGATCTTCTCGGCAAGGGCATTCAGCCGGGACTTCATGGTGGGGCAGCGAGTGAAGTTATACTGTTTGCGCAGTCTTCGCTTGTCAGCGAGCAAGTCAGCTATGTGCCGTGGTAAGGAAGGAGCGGCCCCCGAACCGGGCGAATTTTTCCCAGTCATACTTCCGCTTCGGCGGCAGCAGCTTGGATCTAGCTGGCTGGTCTGAAACGACCAGCAGGACAGGTAGATGGTCAGAGCCCGAGTGAAAGTCTAGTGTCTCAACGGTGGGATCGGGCCGGAGCCCCTTGACCACCGCGAGGTCTATGACATCTGGGAAATGCGTGTGGACATGCGGGTAGTGGGTCGGAGTCTCCGGCCCCAGAACCACGTACCCGCTGGAGTCAGCGTCATCGAAGAGACGTCTTCCATTCGGACAAGTCCGCATGGAATTCCAACCCACGTGTTTACAGTTCCAGTCTCCGGCAGCTATCGTCGGCCCTGGGGAGTCCAGAAGTTTCTGGACATCCGCCAAGACCAACCGCGCGTCCGGAGGCTTGTAAACTGCAAACACGCGAGTCGGGACGTCACCGAGAGCGATCTCCACTCCCAGGGCGTAGATCGACTGAAGATCAGCATGGGTGAAGAATGGCAGCTGCTGGTGCACCAATCTTCTTCTTACCAGGACGGCTAGGCCTCGATAGGCACGACCGAGGTCGCTGAGCTCGTCCTTCCGGTATACGAAGAAGTTGGGGATCTTCAGAGGATCGGCGCTCTTCAGATGGGTCTCTGAAATGAGCGCGACGTCCACATTCTGCTCCTTCAAGAGGGCACGAAGAAGGCCTATCTTAACCTTAGATAGGCCCTCGGCGTTCCAGTGGACGATTCTCAAAGACACAGCCATTAATATGCTTTGAGAATCTTGGCCATACCGGACAGAAGCACTGGGATCGGATCTTGGTCCGTTCGCAGTGCCTCTAGCACCTCGGCCAGCACCTCAATGGCTGCCGTCGTAGCCGACTCTCTGCCGGCTTTGAAGTCAGCCTTAGCGTCCGACGTCCCCTTCCCCTGGCTTGGGGCGGGGTGTCGGGCGGAGGTGGTGGGTTTTCTCGAAGGTGCAGCATGGGTCTCGGGCTCCAGCTGCTGGCGTCGTGGCGGGGTTGGGATTTGGGGCAAGGGGGGACCTTCAGCTCCCTTCCCTTTGCGCCTCCTCCGCTTCTTCTTCTTTGTGGCCTTGGGGCCGCTCTTCGGTTCATTGGCCTTGGCCATGAGCGACCCCTTGGCGTTAGTTTCGCCTTTGGGCCCGGGGCGGACTTCGCCCACCTTGGCCTTGGCGGAGGAGGTGCGAGCTGCGGTTCCGGCCTTCTTGTTGCGCGCTTCGCGCACGAAGACCGGGCAGGCCACATAGTTGGCCGGATGTGGCCCTCCGCAGTTGGCGCAAGTCGCCGGCTGCTCCCTGTCTCTGGGGCAGTCCTTCGCCGGGTGCTCTTCCCCGCACCGCACACACGCAATCTTGCGGTGGCACTTGTGCGAGGAGTGGCGGAACTGTTGGCACCGGTGACATTGCGCCGGTCCCTTCTTGCCCCGCCAGGCCTCTATTTTGACCCCCGGCATATTCAGGAGCACACTCACTGAATAAATGCCGGGGATCGTTGCGGCGTTGCGCTCGAGCTGGGCAAAGAAAATACACCCCGGTCGTCCGCCACGCCCCTGGATGGGGCGCACGTATTCGGGGGTGTACCCCAGCTCTCGCAACTCAGCCTCGATGAGGGCTGGGTCGGTGTCGACCGGCAGCCCTCTGATGGCAACCTTGAGGCTGCGCTCCGCTGGGAGGGAGTAGGAGAACCACGATAGGTTGGTTTCCTTCTCCAGGGCCATCAGGTACGACTGGATGGCCCTGTACTCCTCTCCGGTCTTTGGGATGAAGCGCACCCCCCGCCCGTACGGTCGGGCGTTGGGGGGGTGTCCGAGCTTCTCCCGGAGGGCACGGAAATGCCGGGCCCAGTCGGGGAGTACCTCCACCACCAATGGGGGGTAGCGCTCCTTCCTGGACTGCGGCGGAGCGGGCTGCTTGGCGGGCTTGGCCTGGCCGTTCGTCGTCGACGTCTTTGGCGGGGGGGTATCGCCCCGCCGTGGTGGAGCGGTCGCCGTGCGGGGGGGTGGGGATCCACCGGATAACACAGCCGCGAACGTGGGCTGTGTATCCATCGCCTCCGCAGGCGACCGGCTTGTATTCGAGCGGGGTGCGGGAGTGGGCGCGCGTTGCGCTGCCACTCCGAGCAACCCCGAAAAGGGGGGCGTCGTCTTAGGAGGCGACGGCGTTGGAAAGCGCACGGTTAAGTCCCCCGATAGGCTGAATGAGCTGGGGGACTGCGTCGCCACCATCTTCGCCGGGGGGGGCGGTGTCAAATCCTCGGGTGCCCGTCGTGTGCGCGGGTCACCCGGGAATAGGGCTGTGCGCCCTGAGGTAGAGGGGGGCGGGAGATGTACCTCCCGTCTCACCCACTCCTGAGGGCGCGCCGGGGAGTCATAGTTAAGTTGGGGAGAGCACGCCCGTGATGGGGTGCTCAACCCCGATAAGGTCATATCTGTTTCGTAGTCGAAGCGCACCTCCCCCCCCACTGAATCTTGGGGGGTGGGGGGGCGCGTCGACGTTGGTGTGCTAGATAAGGACCCCCGCGGGGTCGAAGTTGCGGGGGTCCTTGGGGAGTCAGGTCCGGTGGCCCGACGGGGGATGGCGAACGGCGCGCCACGCGTAGCGGAACCGGTGTGGCCCAGGAGCACGCTGGCTGCGTGCGTCCTGCGCCACTCCCTGGTCCGCTGTTCCCCCGTCAGGCGTTTCATACCGCGCCTGGCGGTAGGGCGGGGTGGGGGAGGCATCCTCCCACCCGCCCTGAAGACGTTGCTAGTACTGCGGCGGGGAGGTCAAAACCTCCGCTCCGCCGCAGCAAACAAGTCGGGGGGACACCGGGGAATTACACCCGGCGTCCCCTGCCCGCAGGCGACGACAGCGCCAGTTAGGGGTGACTGCCCCCCCGATAATAGAAAATCGAGGAGGGCGGCGCGCCCCCGACGGTTCCCCCAACGGGAACCACACTCAGCGAACGGTGCCGGAGTGTGGGTCCCGCTCGGTCCTCCGACTAGGGGCGACCACCCGCCGCGACTCGGGGATGCAGTCACCACTGGCTACGACAGCTATGGGTTGGGCCTAGATGGCCGAAGAGAGTCAAATCGAGAAACGGAAACACAGAGAAACACACAGTCTGGCCACGGTAAATGGAGGTAAAGAGCAAAAATATGTTTGTCGGCTACCCACAGCAAAAATTTACTGAGGGTAGACGACAAAATAAGAAAATTCCGCTTACCCCCCGGTTTCAGTGGATGTGCGTGCGTGCCGAGTGACTGGCGAGCCGATCCTCGTTTAAAAATTGTTGAGATCCTCGCTGCGCTATCATACATACATACATTATTATTATTTATTTATAAATGTAACAAAATATTGTGTTTTGCGTGTAACGAAATGTCATTGTGTTAGGGTGCTCACACTTAAAAAGAAATAAAACTGTCAGTCTGTTGAAGCTTACCACCGCGTTTTATTAGGTTACTAGCTGGTGCCCGCGAACTTCGTTTCGCCATAACATATCTTCCATCATTTATCAGCTATATATAGGACGACCACTGCTAAACATAGGCCTCTAAGAACCATAAAATAATATTAGCCAATATTAAATTGTTGGTAGGTAGGTACCAGAAAACTTGGTTTCTCAGACTATATGTAAGTAATTTAAAAAACTGTTAAATCGTAAAATTTCAATTTCCACATGCAAGAAAGAGTAAGAAAACGGTGGTTGGTTTATAGTGTTTAGTCTTTTAGAATCCCTAAAGGTTCAGTTTCTTGAAGTCGTCTTTCCCTGCTACGATTTTTTAGCTTTCCAGTTCTCTTCCCTATATCTTCAACTTTCCGCCTCTTATGCCATTTTTAGCAGATTTTTTAAAACCGTGCAATATTTACTTCCAAGAGTATTAATTCCGTGAAGTAGACTGATGCTACATTTCTTGACATTGTGATGGAAGACTGAA
Organism: Keiferia lycopersicella; assembly: GCA_029255805.1. NCBI lineage: Eukaryota > Metazoa > Arthropoda > Insecta > Lepidoptera > Gelechiidae > Keiferia > Keiferia lycopersicella. The sequence continues at coordinate 96,156 of JARACZ010000014.1, read as the reverse complement.
GACCGAGTTCATGAGTGTGAATAAATAAAAACAAAAGCAAGTAATCATACTACTAATCCTATCCTATCCTACTTCCTACTAATAATATAAATAAAAAAGTTTATATGTTTGTTTGTTACTCCTTCACGCAAAAACTGTTTAACTGATATTCATGAAATTGAACACAGACATAAAGGAGGTAAGTTGGATTAACGCATAGGAAAGTTTTCTTCGCGAAAAAATGTTCCTGTGTGATGCCATGACCGATTTCTACACGGGCGGAGCCGCGGCTAGGGTTACGTTTAATTAAGTACCTAAGGCTATTTAATTAAGGTCGTGTGCTGCCGGCAAAGTAGAATAGCACCTCTCTTGCCGTGGGAGTCGTAAGAATCAACCGAGGGAGAAACCTGACCAAGACCGGCGGCCCTGGAGGAGGACAACAGAATCTACATTTAAACCCGGAACGGAGTCTTTGTTAGACGCGTGTGACAGAGGTCTATCCTGCAGTCAATTTGGCTCCGCACGTATCGACTCGCAGTTCCTGTGGTGTCAGTCAGGGAGCCCGAGAGAGTGGCGCAGGTCTTGAGCAACCCTGCGTTTTCCAAAAAACGTTGTCTGTGGAAAATCGGCTTATACCTATAGCCACGAAAAGTCTTATCTCAGATACTGATTTGATCGTCTGGCACAAACTTATAAAATATAACTTTCGTCAGGAAAATTTTACAGAAATATGGAAAAATGTATCTTCTATATAAAATGTACCAGCCGGTTGAGTCACTTTGTGTGGGAAGTCCAATTTTTATTAGTATTTCCAAAGAATATTTCAGAAAAAAGTTGTCGCTCCCTGAAAATAATGTTAGCTGTATTGTCGGCAAAACCTATAACATACTGCATGTGCCTGACAAACATGGGCTAAATAGCCTTAACCAAATTAGCGAGAAAATTTAAAAACAAAAAAGATATTGCAATTTTCCCGCGTAGATTACGCACAAAGAAAACGATTCCTATATGAAGTTGGTATCGTCTGGCCACGCAACTTGCACGTCTTGCACCACGGAACTTTTGTTTTAGAGGGTAATAATTATTGAATTATTAAAAGTGAAAATTATTCCAATATTAAAGAGATATTTTTGTAGTCGTCGACATATTCATAGATTTTAGTTTCCTTGTCGTAATCATGAGCAATAATTCGACAAACTCATTTGTTGAGGTTATAAAAATACAGATTAAAAATATAAATACGGCCTCATATTTTTTTTTCTTCCTGTGCGCTTATTCAAAGCGACACAATACGTGCTCGCCAGTTCGAAATTTGAAATAATCTCAGGTCCAATTAGCCCATACACATCCTTTTACTACGCGCCACTATGAAATTCTCATGACCTACAAACTTATTTTATGTGTAGCAACCAACCCCCCTTTTAGGGGTATGTTTTTTTTTAAGCCTATAACCTGGTCGGTGAATTACTTGACATTTTGGTACAATTTGATTCAAAATCCGTTCGGTCGTTTTCGCGTGATGCTTCCGCATATACACAAACAAACACAAACATCGTACAAAACTCATTCATAGATGTCGCCACACGTCTTTTAAAACGCGCTATCGTTGTGTTTTCTCAAAACTATATAGGGTCACTGAACACTAACTTGTTACTGTCTTATTATATGTATAGATAGATGGGCCCAGACCCATATTTCGCGATAAATAAATGTAATTTTTCGTAGATTCGGACTGATATTTCATAGCAGTGTGCTCGTCAACTGATTGTGATAAAGTTTTGCATAAAAATATTTGGACAAAAGAACTGTGTAGTGCAAAACAAGTGCCGTGCGAGCGTGGCGTTGTACTTTTTTGAAAAATGGCCGGCAGTTACCTTGTTAACGTACCAAAACTCAAGGGCCGAGAAAATTTCGATGAATGGGCATTTGCAGCAGAGAACTTTCTATTACTTGAAGGCATAGATATCCACAAAGAACGTGCAAAAGATGAGATAATTTCGGCTGACGATAAAAGTAAAGTTAGTTATGACGGTGGACTCAAGCTTGTACGTTCATATAAAGGAAGAAACTACTGCTCAAGGTGTATGGAGTAAGCTGAAAGCACTTTTCGATGACTCAGGATTTCAGAGGAGAATCAGTTTGCTGAGACATTTGATTTCGATTCGACTAGATGAAAGTGAATCGATGACGGAATATGTAACCCAGATGGTCGACACAGCTCAGAAATTAAGCGGCACAGGATTCGACATTAGTGACGAGTGGGTTGGATGCTTGTTACTTGCAGGATTACCCGAAAAATTTGCGCCTATGATAATGGCCATTGAACATTCCGGGATAACCGTCAGTACGGACGGTATCAAAGCAAAATTGTTAGACATGAGTGCTGAGGTTGGCGGTACTGGAACGGAGGGAGCTTTTTTCGCGTTTTTCGGTAAAGGTTGGCAGCGAAAAAAGAGAAATGGCAGCACCGCTGTAATGTCAAAAACGTCAACAACAAAACCTGTCAAGAAAATTCGTTGTTATGTTTGTAACGAGATTGGACATTACAAAAATCAGTGTAATTTGAATAAAAAGAAAGAAAGTGCCGTGTTCAGTGTATTCTTTGTGAACGCAACTTTCAAAGACACTGATTGGTATGTGGATTCAGGCGCCAGTGCTCACATGGTTACCGACAAGAAGTGTCTAACAAATGTATCTTACAACCCAGCTATGAAAAACGTGGTGGTGGCTAATAAAATGACAATACCAGTATTATGCTCAGGAAATACGCAGATAACGACTAAAGTGAATGGTTCAGAACTCGAAATTCCAGTGAAAAATGTCCTATGCATTGCATACCTAACCTCACTACGAATCTACTGTCAGTGAGTGAGTGAACTCGGAACGGAAATCGTGTTATTTTCGAAAAACAAGGTTCAGGCAGTGTATGCAAGATATATAATACACAGAGAAAACTTGTTGCAATTGCATTTGAGCAGCAAGGAGTGTATAAATTGGACATAAACATGAAATGTTTGTTGGCAGTTTCAGCACAAACAACAAACAGTTTGTTATGGCACAGGAGATTAGGCCATATCAACAGTAAGGATCTGAACAGTATGAAGAATGGCGCTGTAGATGGTGTTTCTTTCACGGATAAGGCTGAAATTGACAAATCCCAGTGTATCACATGTTGTGAAGGGAAGTTAGCGAGATTGCCTTTCTCACACAGAGGTTCCAGATGTGACAGTGTGCTGGAGGTAGTACATGCGGATCTGTGCGGTCCCATGGAGACGGTCTCGATTGGAAAGTCAAGGTATTTTCTCCTTTTCGTTGATGACTACAGCAGAATGTCATTTGTTTACTTTCTTAAGTCTAAGAATGAAGCGTTAGAATGTTTTAAAGATTTTAAAGCATTAGTAGAAAAGCAGACTGAAAAGAGCATCAAGGTATTGAGAACAGACAACGGCGAAGAATTTTGTTCTTCAGAATTTGAAAGTTTCTTGAAAAGATCTGGAGTAATTCATCAAAAAACAAATCCCCACACACCAGAACAAAATGGATTGTGTGAAAGAATGAATAGGACAGTAGTAGAGAGAGCTCGGTTTCTTTTATTTGATGCCAAGATTGACAAAAAATTTTGGGCTGAAGCAGTTAGAACTACAGTATACCTACGTAATAGAACATTAGCTTCAGGTTTACAAAAAACACCCTATGAGCTCTGGACCGGAATAAAGCCAGATCTTAGCCATATTCGAGTGTTTGGCAGCACAGCAATGGTTCATGTACCTAAAATCAAACGAACCAAGTGGGATAAAAAGGCAGAGAAACATATACTTCTTGGATATGCCGAGCACACAAAGGGCTATCGATTATACAATCCAAGAATGAAGAACATAACAACCAGCAGGGATGTCGTTGTAATGGCGACAAACAAAGACTCAGAACTAATACCAGCGGTCGTAGAAGAACAGAAAGAAGACGACAGTGTAACAAGTCTGGTAGAGGAGCAGAAAGAAGAAGTAGAACAGGAGACAAACTACTCATTGGATACTCTCACTTCAGAAGATACCATGATTGACCAGTCAGATAACACATACGTACAAGATGAAACCAGTTCCTCCAGCAGCTCAGAAGAGCTTTGTGACAGTGTGTCAGGTGGGGAGGTGAATCCAGTCCAGAATGCTAATCCAGTTCAGGAAGTGAAGCGTGACAGAAGACCACCAGAAAGGTTTGGGTACAGTAATGTATGTGTGACCGAGAATATGGATCTGAGTGAACACAGTCTTACATATGAGGAGGTGATGAACAGTTCAGAAAAAGAAGCATGGTGCAAGGCTATGGAGGAAGAATTGCAGTCGTTCGGTGACAATCAAGCTTGGGACTTGGTGGACAGACCGAGTGACGGCAAAGTAGTTCAGTGCAAGTGGGTGTATAAGAAAAAGTTAAATAGTGATAATACAGTGAGATATAGGGCGAGACTAGTGGCAAAAGGATTTACTCAGCGTGAAGGTATTGACTATAAAGAAACCTTTTCACCAGTGCTCAAATATTCCACTTTGAAACTGTTATTTGCTATCAGTGTGAATTTAGACTTAAACATAACCCATCTAGATGTAACTACAGCATTTCTGAATGGCCAGTTAGATGAAACTGTTTATATGCAATTACCTCAGAATCTTGTATGTAAAAGTAATGAGAATAAAGTCTTAAAATTAAATAGGGCTATCTATGGCCTGAAACAATCATCAAGGCAGTGGTATAAGAAGGTTGATGATAGTTTGCAAGAATTTGGTTATAAAAAGAGTGTTTATGAACCATGTTTATTTATCAAATGTTCAGGAAATGTAAAAACATTTGTCGCATTATTTGTTGATGATTTTTTCATTTTTTCAAATTGCCAAAATGAGGTAAATAACTTGAAAAATTTATTGAATGCCAGATTTAAGTTAAAGGACTTAGGGCAATTAAGAAAATGTTTAGGTATGAATGTAAAAATGGAAAAGAATAAAATTTGTGTAGATCAGAAAGATTTTATTGAAAAATTGGCATGTAAATTTAATTTGCAGAATTGTAAAAACGTAGAGACACCTATGGAAGCAAATTTAAAACTTGAAAAATGTCAGATTGTAACAAGTAACTTACCTTATCAACAGCTGATTGGTAGTTTGATGTATCTCTCGGTATTAACTAGACCAGATATCTCATATTGTGTTAGTTATTTGAGTCAATTTAATAACTGTTATAATGAGACCCATTGGAAACATGCAAAAAGAGTATTGAAATATTTGTACTGTACAAAATCACTTGGTTTATGTATGTCAAAAATGATTCAGATATAATTGGATATGTAGATGCAGATTGGGGGTCAGATATAGTAGACCGTAGATCATACACAGGGTATTGTTTTATTTACTCAGGTTGTGTAATTTCACATGAAAGTAGAAAGCAACAGACAGTCGCTTTATCAAGTTGTGAAGCAGAATTTATGGCAGTGTGTGAGGCCAGTAAAGAAGGTATATTCTTGAAAAACCTACTGTCTGAGCTTATAAATAGAACTGATATGCCAATAATTTTGTTAAATGACAGTCAGAGTGCCCAGAAACTTACAGAAAATTGTATGTACCACAGGAGAACTAAACACATAGATGTGAGATTCTATTTTATTAGGGAAGCAGTTGCTAATAAATTAATTAAAATTAAATATCTAAAAACAGCAGATATGCCAGCTGATATGTTTACTAAAAGTTTATGTAAAGTTAAACATAGTAATTTTTTACAAAAAATTGGTATTGCAAAATTAAATTGATTCAGTTGGGATGTAATTTAAATTGTAGAGTCATGTGTTAGTTATGTTTGTCAATATTTATTGAAATGCTTTATTAAGTGGTAGGTGATAGAGCAGGAGTACTATCTTTGGAATATTTTGTTAAGTGGTAGTATTATTATTTATTTATAAATGTAACAAAATATTGTGTTTTGCGTGTAACGAAATGTCATTGTGATAGGGTGCTCACACTTAAAAAGAAATAAAACTGTCAGTCTGTTGAAGCTTACCACCGCGTTTTATTATACATGAACCCTAAAAACATTACACTCCTTTTTTTTGGTTTGATAGTCGTGTAAAAAATCTTACCTCTATAAATTAGAGTAGACACTATGGTTCATTGGGTCGTCAGACGATTCGGTGTCCCACACGAAAAGGGCAGATCGGTTGGAAACTCAAAATTCTTTGGCCAAAACCCAAAACTAAACTCATATCAAAATAAATAAAAGCAAAGCCTTGTATTTTCCAATATCCAACCACCGATAAATTTCAAAATCGGAATTTCTAGCTCATCGTCTAAAATTCTCATCGGTGATATTTTACCGGCGAGTGACATAGTGTTGGAATGATCCTTAGGAACACTACATTTAGACAAATCTTCACACTATTAGCTGCATCTGACTGAACCTGCTTATGGCTTAAACAGGTTAGATATAACTATACCTATACAGGTTTTTCTTAAGAATTCTTTGAGAGCCAGAAAATAATTGTCTGTACAAAAAAAACTACTTCATGCACTAATATAACACAGTTTTAGAAATTTGTAAGATCGTAAAAGCACCCCGCAATTTATTGCTAAAAGAAAAGATATTGTCGTTTGTACGAAAGCGAATCACAAATTTGAAATTGAATAAGCGAAAATCTCATTTAGTTAATCAGCCGATGTGGCGCAGTGCCTGCGCGCTAAAGATCCTAGAGCTCAATTTCTCAATTGAGAGAAATTTACGTCGATTCTGTGAACGAAAATCCGTCGTCCCCGATTTCATTTTCGCTTACACCGCGATTAGGAATGCAGCTAAGGAATGCCCTGCAGGCGGATCTGTTTCCGCCTGCTTCCGCCTGCAGGGCGATTACAACCTGTTTACAACCTGTGCCTTTTCAAGGCAAGAGTGAACAGGCAAGCATGTTCCATCATCGTCTGCATCGTCACTTACCATCGATAAGATCATGTGAGATATTAGACAAATGCGGACCGAAATTAAGTAAAAAATAAAACTCATGAAACTGCGTTGAAATTGAAATGTCCGATCAAAGGTAAATTATCAAAGATAGGCCGAATATTAGGTTTATGTTCGGTATTCGGCATGACGTGCGGCAGATTTACCGAATATACGGTAAAAGTCGAGTATTGGACCGAAAAAGAAAGAGGTATTGTTTCGATATATAATTCGCTGGGAATCGTTATGTCAAAACAAAGAGTGAAGCAGTTCATTTAACTACGTTGTCAGTGTTTATTAGAGGGGTAGTGAACGGAGAGGTCATGTGTGAATCCGCAAACATATAAGGCTTTTTGTTGCTTTTACATGGACATCAACTCCTGCCGAATTATGTGGTCGAATATTCGGTTCGGTAATTTTTTTATCGGATATGAATATTCGGTTTCAGTGAAAGTGAAACCAATGTTTGGCCCATCACTAATTTATTTAACTATTTAACTGTAAACATATTTATTGATAGGTATTGATCTAAATATCATCGTGATAGACCCGGTTTAATACTTAAAAAAGTATAATAAACCATCCGTACGTATACTGACAAAAAAAAGCCTTGTTTTACTTTCGAGTAGGCTAACTACTAACATCGTTGACGGCGTTGCCCGCAACTCTTTACAAAGAAGTTTGATATCTTTCCAACAACTGTAGAGCTTTGAGATAGTAACCGTGAATTTATGTTTTGTTTTTCCGATTAAATAATACGTAAAAGGGATCGCGTATGTTATAATCGGCACGTGTAATTTTGGTACGTCGTACTTTTTACGAGCGTCAACACGTGTCGGCCGGTTGTTGCCCTAAGCCCTTAGGAACTTTTCATGATGATAGTACTTACTTGGAGCTTGAACGAATAAAATACGTACTTGTTATTTATGGGGTTATACAGGGTGTAATGATAAGTCAGCCTAGATGAATCATGAACCCTCATCATCGTTGGCCTCACACGTCTGTGGCAAACGATTTAATTAGTGTCTGGGGAAAGACTTTTTGGTGGATATATATAAGCCGAATTGCCTGGGACGCAATTATGGAAAACGCAGGGTTGCCTAGAACTTGCGCCACCATCTCGGCCTCCCAGGCTGACTCCACTAAAACGACGAGTCGATACGTGCGGAGCCAGGTCGGCTGCAGCACGACCTCTGTCTGTAGCACGCGCCTAAAAGGGACTAAATATCCGTTCTTAGTGGATGGTTTTTGTGGAAGCTGCTGTCCTAATTTCATGGTTTTATCTGTAGTCGTTTAGGTTCTGCATTGATAAATGTGAATGAATGAGTCAGGACATTTGTTTTTATAAGTATATTTTTCAATCTAATAAGAAATTATGAGACAAATCGGCTTGAAGACCACGAACTTTCATACAAACGTTAAAACCCTTTTTTACCCCCTTAGGCGTTGAAAAAAAAAAAAGGTAAATTGAAAAATAAAAAAAAAACCGTCTGTTACCAAAAAAGATTTCGTAAAGAACTAAACTAGAAATTATTTATGAGATTCATAGTTTTCCGTAATAAACTGACTGAGTGGAAATTTTGGTAAGTGAACTTAACGTCCCGCGAGGCTAGCAACGCTGTAGTTGTCTTATTGAGAGGTTCAGAGCGCCCTCTATCGCACACTTGAAGACTCACTGGAAAGTATCTTATAGGACTTGCAGCGAAGATGCTTGACCTGAATCGCATCAAGTAAAATAAGGAGGAACATGAAAGTAGTACAGACAGTAGATAAGTAAAGACAGGCTTTAAATACTTTAAACTGATCTTAACAGATACCCACAATAGTTGACTGCTGGACACGGGCCTCCCCTTTTCGGGGGTATTTCCATACTTACCACGCTTGGCAGGTAGATTGGCGCAGTGTAAGATGTTTAATTCACAGGGGACGCTGCTGCTTATTTCCTACCTTATTATCTCTTGCCTGTATTTACGACACCAACGAGTAGAATTGGGATGATTCTATTCTAAGCCAGCATCATACGGCACTCTGCAACTTGGTGAAGTTGACAGCAGTTTTTAATTTAGTTTATGGTCATATTTACTGCCGTGTGGTGTCAGCAGAGTAGAATAATACAACCCCCTCTTGTTCCCGTAAGGGTCATTAGAGGCTACTGAGGGATTAACCCGACGCAAGCAGACCAGGGTCCTGGAGAAAAACATCTCAACACTAAACCCGGAACTGGGTCTCTGGAAGACTCTTGCAGCCGACCTGCCTCCACACGTACCGACTCGGAGTCAGCCAGGGAGGCCGAGAGGGTCGCGCAGGTCCTGGGTAACCCTGCGTTTTCCATAATCGCGTCCCAGGCAACGCAGCAGTGTCTGTGGTCTTGCCCCAGACACTGATTAAATTGTCTATCACAGGCGCGATAGTAAGCATCTTATTTCGGTGCCCACGCGAATCACCCTCAGCCAGATGCACAGATAATAATTTTCACAAATATCAAGTCCGAAGACGTGCGTGTCATAAGTAAATTAAGCTCTTACCACACTGGGCAGCTAGCAACTTTCAAAATTAACATCGAAAAGGCACTTAAATAAGATATTACGTATGTTCCAGTAAACGAAGGCGCATCGCACACTTGACGCACGACGGAGCGCTAGAACATCGCAGCGGTCTGTCAGATCCATACTAGAAATGTCAATCCTAAAACCGCTCAACCCCTGTCGGCCACGCAGCGCTATCGCAGTGTCGTCCGTCGAGTGCGGTTTTAGAATGGGGAGTGACATTTCTAGAATCGATCTGAGAGACCGCTGCGATATTTTGCGCTCCGTCGTGCATCAAGTGTGCGATCCACCGAAAGTAGGCTAAATTGTTATAGAGAATCTTACAAAAATTATCTGAATTGCCTTATGATGAAAATCCAGATAAATTATATAATTCAATATCTAGTCTCGCTAAAACGGAACATGACAATGTATTAAAAACAAAAAAAAAAAGTTTACACCTTATTTAGTAATTGGGTGATGATGGTAGGAATTCGTAGAAGCAGGAAAAATGAAACGTTCTTTATGATGAAAGGTATGATGACTTTCCATAAATAAATCAAAAGCTTTTACTGATTGTCTTAAACGTTATTCTAAAACTTTTAAACAGGTTTGCACAGTAGCTAACTCTGGTGCCCGCGACGTCGTTCGCGCGGTGTAAATGCAATTTAAAGTTAGTTACATTTATAACGGTTCATCAAATCATTGGACGACTCGGTGTCCCACACGAAAATAGAGAATGCCTCGTATTATACGGGGTGTAAGGGACAGCGTCCAGAATACTGATAGAGTGCAAGCAGACCATGAAACTGAAAAACTTTCCCCTAGAAACATATGTCAAATAAACCCTCCACACCTACCAAGACTATCCCATGTTCCAAATATAGAAGGTCTAGCAGGAGAGATCGCTACGTCAGAGGCCGCACTTTTTGTAAAAGCAAAAAAGGTGAATACTCCGGGACTTACCACAAAAAAGTTGGACGCGAGTCGAACGCGTGTTTAAAATAAAACTCCATACAAAATAACGCTAGACACGCGTTCAGCGCGAGTTTAACTTTTTTTGTGGTAAGGCCCCCTATGTGTTTGAGGTTTGTCAAATGAAGGTTTCTAAACTTGTCATTAAGTTTGAATTAAAAATATATACCGCAGGGAATTTTTTTTGCTCGGCTACTTGCAGATCTTGCATTCTATTATTCTATGCACATGAGTGAAATGGACTTCTAATAAGTTGCGATCGAGAATCTCCTCTTACGCCAGATGACAACGAATAACAAAAAAATAAATAAATTAAACAAATAAATAAACAATAAAGTAAATATAGTTAAACAAATAAGTTATTTTTATCAGCTTATAGTTTTCTACTGCAGGCATGATCTGAAGCATTGAAAATTACACTAAATTACAGCAAAGTGTAAAAAAATACATTCTGCATTTGAACTGTGTACATCTGTTTGTGTCTAGGGGCTTCAAATGAAAATTACAAAAATGCAGGAACGTATGTAATTATTACTGATATAACTAGTACAAAGGTTGCATCTTTAATCTTTATTCAACACCTGTAAATACCTTTAGCTAAACTACAACTCCCAACCAGCTCTTAGGCTAGAAGTTTGAACGCGAGCGGTCAGTGCGTGCGGCCTAGACTGGTATCGATCCCACCACCAGCTACCATACCACCACTCCCCATCGCACCACTTCTTACCACCAGTCGGCCATCGCCCTGCGCTACGAAACCACTTTTATAATTTCGTCAATCCATACAAAAACACGCCCATAAAATACCTAAATAAAAAGTAAAGTGTCAAACGAACGCAAAGAAGCGGCCAAATTTAATTTCGAACCGTGAAGTTTAATTTTCTGCGTATTTTTGTGACTTACCAGTTTTTTGTGGACAATAGTGTTTTTTAGGTTTTTTATTATACCTACTTACCAAGTTCTTAACAGTGCCTAAAAGGTGACTCAGGCGAAGCCTGTGTGAACATTATCTCAATGTGTGTAGATTACATTTCGTAATTCCGCTCTAGATACGGCAGGAATGTCGGGGAATTGTCGGCTGACTAAATTGGTCTCAATTTTTCACGAGAAAATTTCTGTGCACCCGTAAAAAATTTGTTGAACTGAATTCTCTTCTGACTAACACGGTTCAGTTTAATACGTGCTTTGTGTGTTGAGCGAACCTAAAAATGTCGATATGTGTTTGAAATGACAAGTTGCTGCATTGATTTTATCGTTACAAAACTTTCTCTATAATAGTCCACTACCTATTTGTGCTAAAAGGAAACTATTATCAGTGTTTCAGATGCAAATCAAGCCACTTATCTGATCCCCTCTTGATAGAAAGAGACAGAGAATCCTGTACATATACTATAGGTAGTCTTCATACTGCCGTCCTCTTCGTGACACTAACCCGTCCAAGCGTGGTGTCTGATTATCTTACCGAACAGCAACAGATGTTTCCAAGCGAATATACTAGTGCTTAGAAAAATGCATAACAGATTTGAATAGCAACACGTTTCACGTCACAAGATAGCAATTACATAGTGAGTGAGTCAACCGCCGCCGGCGCAGCAACGCGCGGACGCTAACAATCAGGTTTTTTGTGATACAATTTTCTAAATTCATAAAAACGAGATTAACTGAGAAGACGAACACCGAATGAGCGAGTTTAAATAACTTTTTGAAATTAAACATTCGAACTTTGAACAAACTTTTTGTTATTATTCGAAATCGTCTTGTAATGGTTGATGGTTTTTAAAAGGTGAATTGGTCGAATACGGCAAATGGATTTCATATGATTTCATATAGAGAATTCTAAAATTTGGTTTGTTCGGTTCGATCGGTGCGGGCAAGTGTGCGTTCACCTTAAAGGGCCAGTGTTAGTGCAATGATATCGTGACTTTTTTGAGGAAATGGAGAGAAGTGTTTTGGCGGATGTCAGGCATGTCCACTGGGCTTCTCAAGTAAGTATTTTTTTCTGTAGTTCAATATCCCACTGCTGGGCAGAGCCCCCTAAATATTTAAATTAATATTTGTGTAAAATATTGCACTTTATCTTTCTTTAGCATCACGTTATCTCAAGTGGAAAGACGCCTCATATCTTATGATAAGCTTAATCTGCAAGTTTAATCTAGTTATCCAGCAGTACCTACCTACGTACCTGTGTTGTGTCATGGGAAGCTCGCTGAAAGTTATTTATTAATCTTGAGACTGTATAACCATCAAACTGTGGATGCTCTTCTATTGACGCACAAGATCTGCGTAAGACTACCGTTATCGACGCCGAACAGAGAATTTTTTTTGGACCTCCCATACAAATTGACTTGGTCGTTTCGTAATTTTCTATGGGAGGTCCAAAAATTTATTTCACATTTCGACCTATGTTCCTTGGGAAAAGTTGTTAAATTTCATGGCCTGGTTAATCCCTCAAAATATTTGAGGCAATTTTTTTTACACCCTGTATTGAAGTTAAACAAAAACGGTCAATGTTTATTAGAGCTATGCTCTAAACACCAGCTGTTTGTTACCTATACCTACTTCAAAGGCAAATCAATTCGCAAGGTGTCCTGAAAACATCTGCATTCTGGCCACCGGCGTCAACTGGACCTTATCCTGACCAATAAGATCACGTACGTGACAATTACAGAAACAATTACCTCTATATTACTTTAACTATTTTAGTAACTTTTCACTCATTGTTATCACGCCCATTTAGTTCTTTTTTATGTTTTTAGATGCCTACTTATGTTGTATGAATATACTTCCTAGTCTCATGTTCCAGTCTTTTAAGCAAGTACCTACTAAATTATGTGAAAATGTTCCACACTCTCTATCAGTACTCGTATTATATACAATTATGTATTAAGTGTAACTCGCTCCGCTCGCTTTGCGTTCAGGTTGTAAAAACTCGGACTCGTTCCGCTTGCATTGCGAATTTATGTTATTGCGTGAAGTTTTTAGAACAGTTGGTATAAGAAACTCGTGAAGGAAAGTCGTGATCTTTTATTCCGGCATTTGTTTCTTGTACGAAATGTAAGAAAGTCAGTGAATATTCGCTCTCGCTCCGCTTGCCTTGTGATTTCATTTAATTGCTTGAAAACCTTTAAAACGTCAGCTCGCTCCGTTCTCTATTCGTGAATATTCAATTAAATTGTCGTCTATTCGAAAATTTGCCTTTGAGTTTACTCCGTCATCGTTCATAAATCCTACCAATAAAAAAACCATCGATTTTTAAAAGGAAGGCCCCAGAGCAATAATGGGTTTTAGTCAGCCTTCAGCCACAACACTGGAAGATGATAAATGATGTGCTGGCCGGCTTCACCGGGGTTACATTGATTAGTTTCATGTCAAACAGGGTAACATTTCTCTTTTTTAGGTACCACCTTTTTCTAGCTCCTAATTTTTTTTATTCCAAATCCATTTGTAAAAATATCGCGGACAGTTAAAATTTTTGCAATTCATTTGCGAATTTTGAGTGCGGTGCCGCAAATATGACTTATATACAAAAATCTCGCTTTTATACCTTGCGAAATAGGTAAAGCATCAAGGGTCGGTAAAACGGTCGTTTTCACTAGACCTGACAAATTTTAGAGAGTTATTTTGATTACGGAAATTGTGTACCTGATATGTTCACGTACGATTTCTGAAATGACCCTCAAACAACGCTGCGTAAAACATGCGCCGGTCAGATCCATACTAGAAACGTTATTCCCAACACTTAAATTAACAGTATTTACGAGATTATCACCACGATTATGATTGTTTTTACAGCGGTTACACTCTCCATGGTCACGGGTAGACTGTTATGACGAGTGTTGTCATCTTGGCAAACATATCTGTCTACCCTCTTTCGGCCACGTCGACTGCGCTCCGTTCGGTTGCTCGTACCACTACTATTGTCAATCACTAACTTCTCACGACATAGGTACTATGCTTACAGCATCCACCCGCGAATTTGAAACCGAGCCTTTGTTCCGCTTGTATGCGTTTAAGAATCCGCCCATATAGGTACCATAAAATAACATCATCCTTGTTCAGAATACATTTTCTTCCAGTATCTGTTCTCATATTTATTTTGTGACCGGAAACGGCTCGCTGGTTGTCAAAATATTACGTGTATCAATTTTGCACAGATCTTGTTAAAACATCTTGACATGCCATGTCATATTTATATGAAAAATGTTTTAGTATCTTTGTAAAATGCATTATTTCAACATCTTGTCCAAACATATTTTTTAAGGAGTATGTATTGTGACTTAAACGTCAATCTTGGTGCAGCTACTCAATTGAGTAAGTCAGATATCTCAGGCAACAGGATGTCGCTGTTAAAAAAACTGTTTCCTAAAACGCAAATCGGCTCAGTGGCGCTGCAATTTAAAAAATAATCGGAAATGCGTGTTCCCGTGGGAATGCGACATTTTACCGTTGCTGTAAGGAGTAGCCTATGTTCAATTCTGGGCAGTTATCCATCTTCTTACAAAGTATAATTTGAATCTATTCAGCCGTTTTAGCGCCAAGTCCTAACAAACACACACACACAAAAATCCGCCTTTATAATATTATTAGGATTAGGATAGCGTTATTCCCCTTACTAAAACCGCTGTTGACGCAAGTCCAGCGCACGGTGCAGCACTAGCGAAGCGTTGTATTGCAACAGCGGTTATATACAAGAAATGATGTTTGTAGTATAGATCTGTGAAACGCATGCGTTACGCAGCATTATTTTAGCGCTACGTTGTGCGCCAAGTGTGAAGATCGCTGAAGGGTGGTATTTGGCAGGTATTGACTCTCTCCCTTCACAGCTTGAGCATAACTCACAACACACATATATATCACACCTGTTTCCGTTAGGGGGTTAGCAAAGCGCTTACGGCCGTTGAATTATGGTCGCTGTGGCCAAGTGTGACAAATATTGAAGGTCGTTTCAGATGACCACACACAAAACTCATTAAACTGTATTTCTGTCTGTCACCTCTCTTTCTTAGTCTTAGATAAATGGTCTAAAAGTGGTGTGATAGGTCTCGCTTTAGCTGAAAAACCACTGTAACTATTTAAGCAACGGACTCTGGTTACATAATACCAAAGTTGTACTATAGCAATCTATCTGACGTCGAGTCAAAGAGCTGGGCCTAGTTTGTCACGGTGCCCGCTCGTCACACATTTATCTACACAAGTTTCATAATGTTCAGTTACAAATTCGAAAGCAATTGTACCTTTTTTACATGCTGCTTCTTTAATATCATGAGGTTTTTCTCAAAACCTACATCATAATTTTTAAATTAAGTTTTTGCGCCAACTTATTTCCTTGGCGAATAATGAGCAAATAAATATATATATTATGCTAGTCGGGACGTAACTTGCAAAACGTTTTTTTATGCAATATACGTTTAATCTAAAGTCACCCTTCTTGCCACAATGCTTCAAGACCATGGTGTTCGACCAGTGCAAGACGCACTGGTTAGGCATGACATGTAATGTCAATTTCCTATTCAATTATATGACAGTTGCTAACCCCGAGTCACAGAATTATAGTACTCAAAAAGGTTAGACTCGAATATTTCTAGAGGCTGCCCGTGGGTGTCGTAAAAGGCGACAAAGGGATGAATCCAGGGAATGTTGTGCCTGTAGAAGTAGTAGTAGTAGGACTGTACTCGTAAACTGGGATTAATCAGGACTGTGGCAACCCGGGATTGTGTCAGAGTACGGCATGGAGCCGAGGGTTAGGTAAGGTTAGATTTATTTGCAAGGCTACCCAAACTAATTGAAATAGATAGGCATTTCGTTGGTTTCAGACTAGGTTTGAGCAACTCGTCTGATTGTAGTACGAAAGTAATTTGGATGTCGTGGTATTTTGTCCTTGCAGGGTCTGTTTCTCAAACTTTGTTCTGAATCTCTGAAAACATAAGGTGTAAAAATATTAGCAGCAAATATTTTAGGAGATGAACCAGTTCATGAAACTGAACAACTCTCCTCAAGAAACATAAGTTGAAATATGAAAGAAAGTTTTGGACTTCCCATACAAACCGAGTCAACCTGTATGGGAGGTCCAAAAATTTTTTCGTATTTCGACGCATGTTACTTAAAGAAAGTTGTTCAGTTTCATGGACTGATTGACCCTTAAAAATATTTGCAGCTAATGTTTTTACACCCTGTATTTATACCACGGAACATAGTACAGTGTTACATGTTAAATGATTCATCTCATAGATAAATACACAATTACACATAATACCACGTGTTTTCCCAGAGCGTTAACAGGCACCAAAATACGGTTGCTTTCGCCACGTCTAACAAATATTGAAGGCGCTTTCAGATGATTCTTGTAACAGTTTGCGATGGCAGTGTCTGCTGCTGTGCCGGAACTGCTGGCAGCGGTCGCACTGAGGCGGTCCCTGCTTGCCTCGCCAACCCTCGATCTTCACGCCGGGCATGTTCAACCTGTAACTATAGTTACAGGTTGTGCAGCTTTTCGCCTCAAATTGTAATACACATAAAACCCTCAAATCCCTTAGTCGCCTCTTAGGTACGACATTAACGGGAAAAAATGGGGTGATGATTTTCTAAGCCGGAAACCAACCGCATATAATTATACGTACGTTCAAAAGAAAACGGGCTCAAAATGATTGTTTATTATACTCGTTGTATTGCATTGTTATACAAAGAAAAGCGCAGAGCACACCGGCCTGCTTATGCAGCCCGTTTGCAGCACGTGTACACACGTGCATGCACGCGCTTACCCGGCGCATACTTGTTGTAATGTATGTGTATCGGAGACGACACACCGCTTGCGTTGCGTAGGTCACGCAAGCGGTGTGCGGTGTGCCATCGGTCTCCGACACAAACCCTACAATTCGTACGCGCGTGTACACGTGCACGCATACGAGCTGCATATGGTGGGCGTGTATACTGAGATGGAGGCGCCACCTGGCGGCAGAAGTATGTGCGAGGCTTCATTGACGAGGAAGTTCAAATTTTGCTGATATCGATAGTTCTCTAACTAACTGCATTCCTTTGTAATGAAGTTACGTACTTGTGGGTACTATTACTTTAGCAAGAGGAAACTTTGTTTCCTTTAGCCTTTCTCACACTAAACGCAAAACGGAGCGCTAAAATAACGCATCCGTTACGCAGCCAGTATAGCGTCGAGCGCTGGACCTGTGGCAACAGCAGTTTCTAGTATGGATATGAAAGGCCGCTGCGTTACGGATGCGATTTTCTGCGTTGTATGTTAAGTGTGAGAAAGGCCGTAGTACGAGTACTCAGATTCGTTAATAGAAATAATATATTCTCAGAGCAAGTGCCGTGTGGATGTATAGAATTGCATGGGGTACTATTTACCCGTGGGTGTCGTAAAAGGCAACTAAGGAATGAGTCCAGTCGCTCTATTTCTTAATCGTCGAAATTCGATTCCGTGCACGGAAGTCCGCAACGACTGATCTACAAGTTTTTAAATTTCTATTACTCGATATTTTTATAGTCAAGGGTATATGTGAACTTACTATTTGTATGTACTTTCCTTATCTTTTGAATTAAATAGAATACTTTTATACATACATACATACATACATATATCACGCCTTTATCCCTTGCGGGGTAGGCAGAGCGTTAACGACCGTAAAAATACGGTCGCTATCGCCACGTCTGACAAATATTGAGGGCCGTTTGAGATAGTTTGTGTATCACTATAATGACAGGTTGTCAGCCTGTCGCCTAAAAATGGTAATACACATGAAACCCTCAAGTCCATTGGTCGCCTCTTACGACACCCACGGGAAAGAAATGGGGTGATGCTATTCTAAGCCGGCGTCACACGGCATATACTTATTATATAATACTTTTTATAATATTATAAAGCGTATCACACACTTAACGCACATACGTACACACATATATCACGCCTTAATCCCTTGCGGGTTCGGCAGAGCGTTCACGCACATTGAGCGCTAAAATATAGCAGTAGTCTATCAGATCCATACTAGAAATGTCAATCCCCATACTAAAGCCGCTCAACCGCTGCTGTCGACGCATCGCTAGCGCTCCGTTGTGAGTGAAATGTGGTAAGGCCTGAGATAAAAATTATGACTTGGAAGAAATAGGGCTAGCATATTTGTAATGTTTGGTAATGTACAGGATATTTTTAGACAATATTGAATTCATACAAGTTTCATCATCATCATCATCATACCAGCTATACCCTGATTAAGGCATGATTTGGGTACATGACATTGATATGTCAAAGTCAACGCCTTGTTTGTGTCACTAGTATCCAATTAACTGGAAGCTGAATGTGCGTTTTCTGTTTTTGAGAATAATTAACTATTAAAATGAATGACACAGCAAATCAAGTTATTTAGCACATGTTTGTGTTTCTATAGGAAGTAAAAATTGTTTCATAATGACATCCTCAAAAAAATGATTTATACAATGATTAAAAGGTTGAATCAAACAAATATCTGTAATTCAGTCACATAATTTCAGACTCATCTACATGAGTGTATATACCTATAAAAAACATCGCACGTAATAATCAGTGATTTGATCAAAATATGATAATAGCCATCATTCTCCTTGCCTTATCCCGCTCTGTGTCGGGATTAGCTACCTAACCTATACTAACCTACCAGGAGATTTGACGTGGAACCAAGTTCTTACACAGAGCGACTGCCATCTAACCTCTGCAACCTGAAGGCTAACCTGGCCCGGATCCTAGGTATAGTGACATTCCAATATCATCTGAATTCAAATTTTAAAGGTTAAAGGTTAGTGACATTTTGTTCATTAAGTCATTAAACGACTCGGTGTCCCACACGAAAATAGAGAATACCTCATATTATATAACATAACATAAAGCTCTAGGGAACATGACTAAAGACCCTTTTCCGTTCGTCTTCTTCTCGTCGGCTGCGCAGCAGCCGGCGGGGAGACGCCTTCGAGGCGACGGCCTCATGGGCGTGGGTTCAAAACGCCGCCTGCTAATACAGGCGGGGCGATGGGGGGCACTCAGCAGAGTGCGGCGGTTGTCCGGGTGCCAGGAGGACTTCACGCCGCGGCGAAGTCGTACCAGCCGGGTGATTCCCCATTGGGGGAGGCCCAGCTAGTGCCCGTCAGCCAGCGGCGGCTCGTCCCCTGGTGGTCATGTCCTGGTGGCAGTCAAATCCGGTAAGCGGCGGGTGCCGGGCTTTCCGGGGCTCATCGTGCGTGCCCACGATCCTGACTACTTGACATGGAGTAGTGGATGTGGACAGGCGACGGCCACGTCAGGCTGTGCTTGACAGCACCACCCTGAGCAGACTATCTGGGAGCCTTAGCCTCCAGGCCGCCCATGGCGGTCGTGACATCGCCGAAGGACGACATCAGGCGCTGGAGGCTAGAGCTTATGATGAGGGCCGCGTCTTTGCCTTCACAGAGCGCGGCCAGAACATCTGTGAGGGTCCTGATCGCTAGGATCAGGACCTGTCTGTCCTCTTGTAGGACGGCTGCTCTTAAACTCTTTTGTCTTGGGGCCGGTTGGGGCTTCGGCTTCTCCCCCTGAGGTTCACCCAAAGGGGTGCCGACCGCTCCCAACGGACCCGTGGGTGGCACATGACGTGGATGGCCCGGCTCTTCCACGTCCTGGGGGGGCGGGGGCGATGCTCGCCTCCTCCGCCTCCTCGGCTGCCGCTTCTTCGCAGATCCTGTTAGGGCGTTGGCGGCCGCCATGAGAGATCCTGCCGCGTTGGTCTCTCCCTGCGGTGCCGCTTCCGTCCTCTTCAGGTCGACGGGCTTCGTAAGAAGCGCTGTACCCGCTGTGCTTAAGGGGCTAGTTTTAAGTTTTTAGTCCACCTGAGCCGTGTTTACACTAGGTTCATAAAATTGTTATTGTTAAAATTATTAATTCTTGACCATCAAAAAGCGAAATGTAAAATTTACTACTTTGAATAAATAATTTGATTTGATTTGATTTGATTCTTGTTCCGTACCTCACGGCGCAGTACGGGGCAGTCAGTGTGATTGGCGGGGTGTGCCCCGCCACAGTTGGCGCAGGTGGCCGGCTGCTCACGGAGGCGCCGGCAGTCCCGGGCGGCGTGCTCGCCGCCGCAGATGACACATACCAATTTGCGATGGCAGTGTCTGCTGCTGTGCCGGAACTGCTGGCAGCGGTGGCACTGTGGCGGTCCCTGCTTGCCTCGCCAACCCTCGATCTTCACGCCGGGCATTTTCATCATCTCTGTGATGTCGTAGATGCCCGGGGCGAGGTTTGGCGTGCGGGTCAGCTGGGCAAAGAAGATGCACCCTGGGCGTCCTCCGCGGGCCTTGATGGGGCGCACGTAGTCCACCTCGTAGCCCAGGGTGGTCAGCTCCTTCTTTATCTCCTCCGGATCGGTGTTCACGGGGAGGCCTCTTATAGCAACCTTCAGCGGTCGCTGCTTCGGGGGTGCGTAGGCAAACCAGGAGATCCCGGTCCCGGAGCCCTCCAGCGCGGTTAGGTAGCGCTGGTAGACACGGAATTCCTATTCGTTCTTTGCCAGGAATCGGAACCCTGTGGACCCGTAGGGTCGCACATTTGGCGCATGGCCGAGCTCCTCCTTGAGCTTGCCGAAGTGGTGGCCCCATTCTGGTAGCACATCAACCACTATCGGTGGCGGCTTCTTCGAGCACCCCGTCAGCTTCATGCCGAGTGTGGGTGCTGGTTTCTTGCCCGCGTCCTGGGTAGGCGTGGGCGGCGGTCTGGTAGCGCGTGGCGGTGGCGACGGGGGCGTCGTCAACACAGACGCGTAAGTGGCCGCGCTTGTCGACGGAGCGGGCGCGCTCGACGTCGTCGGCGACGGGCTGTCCAGCAGAGGCATGGACAGCGGCGGCGTGACCCTCGTAGCCGGAACCGTGCGGGTCCTCGGCGGGGTCGGAGAGGTGGAGGGCGGGGCGCGCTTTGCGGCGCGCTGCGGTTTCGGCACGATTGCCTGCACGGCGGAAGCACTCTCCCTGAGGGCTCTCACGGCTGCTTGCCGTGCTGGCTCCTTCTTACTGGTCTTCAACTCGCGCGGAGGAGACGCAAGCAAAGAAGGCAGCGGTGGCAACGGTGGGGCGCCGGCGAACGAAGCCACGATGGCTGCCGCTCGCGGCGAGGTAGCGGGGCGCGCGGGTGCCTGGGACGGTCCCGGCGTACGCGGCGTCAACAGCGGCGCCGGCGGCGCCAGCGGAGGCGCGGGCGTCATCAACGGCGCCATGACGTCGATGACGCGTTGCATAGCGACACCCGGGTTCGAACGAACGAACACCCGGGTGCGCCGTGCAGGTGGGCGGCCAGTAGGCGGCGGTATCTTCTTCAAACAACAGACTAAGTTGGTATCTCCAGTGTAAGCCTGGTCCGCGCGAGGCGTAGCCCGCCCACGGGACACAAGACCCTGGAGTACCCCCTCCCCCCCGGTGAGACCCGCTGGTGGGAGGCCGGGGTTACGGGGTGCTCAACAGAGCCCTACGCGACGACCGTGGGTAGGCAGAATCAAAGGGCAGTCGTCTAAACTCCGTGCGCGATACACAACTAGGCGGCCAATCTGAACTAAAGACCCAGTCATTCCCTCTACACTTTGTGTATGTTCTTGATGCCTATTTCGTAATAAGACTCATGGATGGTTGTCAACCTAGAACAACCAATTACTGCCAATCTAAATTGTTTATACTTAAGTGAGTCATGACTGTAAAGAACTAATGTTCCGGATCACTCGCTTGATAAGTTCGTGTGTTTCCGCGACGTTTCGAACCAATCGGTGGTTCTTTATCGGGCGGAGAGTTGTGCGCCTATACGTCCACGCCGCGTTAGCCGCGTTTGCCGTGTTTTCGACTCAAAGTCCATAAAAGTTCTTTAGACCATAAAAAGTTTCATCCAAATCCATCCAGTGGTTTTGGAGATTAGCCTGGACAAGCCCACAGACAGAAAGATATACAGTTCTTGTTACATGCCGCTGGTTTGATCGTATTTTCCGTAGGAATGAGTGATTTTTCTCGGATAAAAAGTAACCTGGGTGTTGACCAGTGTTAGTAGCTATACACCACAAAAAATATTCAAATCCATTTAGTAGTTTCGGTGAAAAGCGTTTTAAATAAAAAACACAAAACGGTTTTTGATCGATAACAATAGATGTCGCTGTTAGTTTTAAAACGCGCTGTAGTGTCTAAAACACGCTATTTGTACGTTCTTTCGAAAGCTATGCATGGCTACTGGACACCGGCTTTCTACAGTCTTATATTATATAAATATATACAGGGTGTCCCAGAAGTCGACGTCAAGCCGGAGACGGGTGATGAGGCAAGTCATAGTGGTTATCACAAAAAAAAACTTAAGTCATATATTTTTAGAATTATAGGCATAAGCCTGCCAATTCTGTAGCCCACGCTAAGTTCGCTGCTCGAGCTGGGACTGCAGGTCATGTCAAGCCCAAGGTTTGAGTCCAGAATGCAGTACAAGCCCAGCCAGTGGCCCAAGTCCAGACCGCCGCCCTGGCCCAACCAGTGGCCCCGACCAAGTCAGGATGTTTGAGCGCAGCTCCGCCACGCACCAATTCCCTGCACTTCAGTCTAGAAACAATCACCACCGACATCACTGAACACCTCAGTCATCGCCTCAAGCTTAATAACGTCCGTTGCGAGAAGCTGACCACTCGAGGTGAATATTCATCGTTCAAACTAGAAGTTCCAGCTGCGCGAGTTCGAGACATCCGAAACCGAAATTTATGGCCTGAAGGAGTCGCTATCGGACCTTTCAATGAGATCACTTCGAAAACTGAACATAAAATGGACTCAAAAAACACGCCCACGCGGCGACCAACAAAAAACCGATAACCTCAAAGCCTCAACTAAAAATTATTCACCAAAATGTTCGCTCAATTACGGGAAAAACAGGATTGTTAAACACTTATTATTAGATAAACAAAGCCCTGATATCTTATGTTGTTCGGAGATCAGGAGCTCAATTTCTGAATTGTACGTTTTTAATTGCGTATAACGATAGCGCTTTTTCGTAAGCGAAATCCTAAAATCGCCATTTTTGAATTGAAATCGTCGACGGATATCGAAAAAGAGTGATCAAACCAGTCTTTTTTTTCTACTATTTGCCAAAACAGCTGATTGTCAAACTCAAAGTAAAGTCAAATAAGCGATAAACCATAGACAACATTTACTTTTAAAATCACGTTTCATTTCACTGTCGGAGATTACCGGTGTTTAAATCAATCAACTTTGTTACGAATGTCGGTGGCTATATAGGTGCCTTAAGTATATTTTTGCGTAAAACGGAAACGTTTACGTTATTTTAATAAAATGGCAATACAGCTTTCTACTATTTTAAAAATGCGCAAAAATAAGTGTGTCCGTAATGAAATCGTAGACGACAGATTTTCGTTCAAGGAATTTCGCTCAATTCAGAAATAGACCTCTTGGTGTAAATCTGGTGAAATTAAGCGCGTGAGGCTTTGTGGTTATCAACTTGTTGTGCCGATATCCAACACGGTGGTGTGGTGCTATACATACGCAGCGGTCTTATGTAAAGACACAGGCCTGACCTTGACAGCCTTGCATTGAAATTTCACTGTGATTTATGTTGTATTGAATTATGTAATAGTAAACAAAAATTATATCTAAAAATGCACAATAAAAACACCTAAAAACAAATGAGATCTTCCAGCGCGTCCCCACGAGTCATAGTCCCCAGCATACTGGCAGCATTCCCTCGCTGAATGGCCAAGCTGATACGCTGCTGGGCCAGAAAGCTGCCAGCCCTGCGATCGCCAGTGGACTCGATGAGACACGTCAAATGATCTGCTGCAATTTTTTTGGCTTCAGGCCCCCAAGGGCCCATCGTCTCAAACCCTATCGGGAAGAACACGTACCCACTGGAAATCTCCTCATATTTTTGAGCTTCAGCTCCTGCCGCTGCGGAACCTGCCTGAGCGCATGTAGCCCTTAAATGAGAGGGGGCCAGTGTATCTACACAGGTCACATCCCACACCAAACATCTCCCCTGCTGCCACGGAATGAGCGTCACACCGTCAGGTCTCTTGCCATCTGAGCGAACAATTCCGTTTGGCTCTAACTTTGCCGGAATGCCCGCCGAGACAAGGGCCCGAAGAATGACGTCATTCAAAGCTGCGTGGCGAGGGATGCGACCTGCACTCCTGCGACAAGACAATCCGTGCCGGCCATACTCATCAACAACCGCGCCGAAAAAAAAAAAAGAAAAGGCTTTATTACAGTCGTATAACTCGCATAATATAGTGAATTTTCCTACGCGTATATCAGATGTGCGTACCTCATCCGTGGACTGCGGGATAGTTGCTTGTAATGACAGTGACGTCAGTGCTACTTGCTTATATACGCCGATATGGGGTCGAATCTGTGTGAAAAACGATACGTCAAAAAACGATATGGAAAACCATATGGGTGGTTTCTGGCTAATAGACGACAAATCGCGCTGAATTAGCAGTACATTGATAGTTTTGTAGTAAACAAAAGATATATATGGTTAATAGCGGTCAATGTATACCAAATATTTTTTTTGCATATGTGTGTGTGTTCGAAATCGTAGGTCAATAAATATATATCATTCACTCAATTTTGAATGATTTACCCGAATAAGGACATGTTTTTGGCATAAACTTACGTCAAAATAAGATACACTTCAATAGCTATTTTATGTCAAAAAAACGATATCGTTTAGTGATGGGGTACAAAACGATATGGCGAAGTGTTGGGCAATTTTTTTTACAAAAAAGATCGACTGAACAAGGAGGATTGTTATTAGTAAGGCTTTTTTGAAACAAAGATAGTCCCACCATAAACATAAATGTGGAAGTTGGTAGCCAAGTTCAATGTTTAACTAAAAATAGTGTTGCTTGAAAATGGGTGCAAACTTCAGTCGACAGTCCCGAAATGTATTTATTTCTAAAGCTGTTTGTACGTCAAGAATACCATTGAGTAGGAACTATGTCTTTTTATTTACCAAGGTACAACAAATTGGCTTTCTGCTCTCTGTTCCATTGTACGAGATCTTTAAAACTACTGTATTATATTATGTCCGTATACCAAATATCTAACCTCTAGGATGAAAATCCTAGAAAGTTTCATAAAAACTTTAACCCCTCAATTTGGGGGGTTGTGGGGGGTTTATGTGATGTTTAATAGAAACGAATTTCAGCTTTCTAGCACTTCTGGAAGTACCCAATTTGATGATCATCAGTGTGTCAATGACGAAATTGGCGGATTTTAGACATCGTTAAAATAATAAAAAGATATAAAACTGAAACTTTGCATGTTTAATGAAATTACTATTGACAATATATCCCGAGAATTTGATCTAGTCTAGTATATCGAAAACTATCACGTTTCTCGCTTTGGCGGGGCCACTACCGATGCCACAGAACTTTTTACACGACTGCTAAATCATAGACACATCCTCCTCATACTTTTTGGTGACTTCGTGTCACGAAATCTATGGACGATTGACGTTGATGTCTTTGATTGAGCTGTCGTCTTGCATGATGTCTAAAAAATCTAAATATAAACACAAAAAATAAACTAAATTGTGAACATTTATCATTAGTATGGCAAGAAGCTACTACTACTAGCTAAGCATAGTGAACCACGGTAGCTTTGCCGTGACCCATAATGTTCCTGAATTTTATAATGATAGGGCTGACTGACTGGCTGTGAAGATTGTCTGATGGTGTAGCACCGAAGTGGTTCACTATGCTATCGGGATAAGTATATAATACCCCTACCTGCCTTCTGCGCCGAGGGTCGGGCCACATTCAAATATCATCTAATTCAAATTTAATTTGAATATGGGTTTCATCACGGTGTTATTCCTTCAACGAAAGAGCAGTTAGTAAAAACACATTAGTACATGGCGACGATCTGACTCGGTTCTTACGATTGTAAAACCAAAGAAATCCTGTGGTGTTGATGGCATGCCAATCACGGTGATTATTGAAAATATTGATTTACTTGCCGAACCGTTAGCGAAATTCTTCAATAACTGCTATGAGCAGGGCTTATTTCCGGAACAGCTAAAAATAGCAAGGGTCATTCCAATACATAAAAAGGGTTCGAAAAACGATGACAATAATTATAGGCCTGTTTCTATTTTGCCAGTTTTATCAAAACTTTTTGAAAAGCTAATAAAAGACCGACTGATGAGACATCTTAGTAAGTATGATGTTTTGAGTGACAGGCAATTTGGATATCGTTTAGGAGTTGGCACTTCTGAAGCTATTAACACTTTACTTGATGACATAGTGGTAAATATTAATGCAAAGCTAAGGGTAGCCGGGCTCTTTCTTGATTTAAGCACCGCTTTCGATATGGTAAAGCATGACATACTTAGGGTCAAACTAGAGCATTATGGTATGAGAGGTAAAGTTCTTGATTTATTTCATTCTTATCTACATAATCGACATCAGTATGTTGAAATAAATGCTGTAGAGGGTAATTTGGAGAAAGAAGTTTATTCTAGGATGGTGAAAATAAAAGGAGGTGTACCTCAGGGCTCAGTCCTGGGTCCAGTACTTTTCATCATATATACAAATGATCTGGTCAACTTTATCCTTAAGTGTACTCCTGGTGTCTCTATGGTTATGTTCGCTGACGATACGAATGCGGTGGTTGCGGGAACCTCAATAGGAGAACTGAATGTCAAACTAAATCGTGTTATGGGCTGTTTTCAGCAGTGGTTTTCATTGAATGCCTTGAAGCTTAATGCTAATAAAACAAACACTCTGCTATTTAAAGCAACTTCGCGATACGCGGATAGCTTGATAGTTGAGACTGATAATGGTACGGTTTCCAGAGTAGACTCGATTAAATTTTTGGGTGTGCATTTGGATTCATTACTAAACTGGAAGCAAGAACTAGCCGCCTTAAAGTCATCCATAAGTTCGGCATGCTATGCTATAAAAAGTTTGAGAGAAGAAGTAAATATCACTCAGCTAAAAATGGTATATCATTCGCTAGTAGAATCGAAACTTAGGTATAGCATAGCGTGTTGGGGTAACAGTTATGAGTACAACCTCAATGATGCATTTATACTACAGAAAAGAGCTATTAGAACAATAGTAAGAGTCCCCCAAATAGCTTCATGCAAAGAGCATTTTAAAAGACTAAGGATACTAACTGTTCCTTGCTTGTACATTCTGGTTATACTAAGCAATTTGGCTAAACATCATTCTAAAGTTGAAACTGAAGAAGAAAATCTGGCCAGGATAAAAACGAGGAGAAAAGATCTTCCAAATAGCATACAACCAAAACTCATTGTTGTCAAACACAGTGCACGTTATCAGACAATTAGATTATTTAATAAACTACCTGCAGATTTAAAGATCTTGCTTGACAGACCAAAGATTTTCAAAAGAAAACTAAAGGCATTTTTATTGGAAAAATGTTATTATTGTATAAATGATTTTATTATTGATAAATTTTAGCTATTGCGCAATTTATTTATTGACATAATAAGTGACATGAAAAATTGACTTTAATGTGTGTTTTAATTGATTGTTGTATTTATTTTTTAATTAATGCATGTATAATTTTTTATTTTTATTTTTGACTTCTTAATTATGTAAATTTCTATACAATGTACTATTGTTTTGAAATAAATTGAATTGAATTGAATTGTAAGACCGGTGTCCTGAACTCTTGCCCGCCGACGCTCTTGGGTTCCTCCTGGGTGGGGGCTCGATCCTTACAAGACATAAATATTTGTTAATTCTAAAATATTTGTGTCCAGTCTGGGTGTTTTCTATGTATTTACGTTATAACATGTACTTACCTATTTACAAAAAATAAAAATTATGCTTGCAACGCCAGCAAATATCTTAATCAGCTGGCAAGTCACTACTGGTGTTTAGATGCTTGAATATATTGTTGGATAGTAGATTATTAGTGAGAATATTGACCACATATTAACAAACTTAAATTATTTATTGCAGAACGATGTCCTCAAAAAAAATATATAAAATGCGAATCTTAGAACATCTGGCACTGTTCCTATTACAAAACATGAAAATATTGCTTTAATTGCAAGTACTTCAAATAAAGTAATATGAAACTCATATAAGAAAACATCCTCTGCTGCTCTCTGAAAGAAGTTACTTTAAGAACTACTGATACAAGTTAATTTGGGTTAAAGTCTGTTATTGATCCAATATGAAATAAAATAACTGTTTGAAATAAAATCTGTTTTTCTACGCAACAAGTTTACCGGAGAGTTAAAGGGCGTTTGCCTTGATTGCCCTCCCTATATAGTAGGGGATCCCGCCATCAACGACCTTCACCGAGATGTTCAATGGAAGAAAGTTATTTTTTTATACAATAAAATACGCCAATAAGTATATTGCGTATGTGTTGCCAAAAATTATTCCAAAGTATGATAAAAAAGGAAAATACTTACATAATAAAAAACATCGGACAAAATATGAAACATTGTTTTGCACCTCCGATACAAAAATATTTTCACATCTTACAAAAAACAGTTTTTGTAATCATACTCTGGACTGAAATTTTATAGGGAACCGATACACAATACGTTTATAGGCATATTTTTAGAGTGCCCCCATATAAAGACGGTGGGTTACCTTGTCGTCGGTTATATTATTAACTGACTTCAAAAAAAGAGGTTCTCAGTTTGACCTGTATGTATGTATGTATGTTTGTCAGCGATTATCTCGCGTTTGTATGAAACCATGTTGATGCGGTTTTCATAAAAGTATTTGTCAGAATTAGGAGGTTTTTCGCATATTAACTGACAAAAATAATGGAGGTTCGGTCCGTTGAAGTCGGTTCTTTTTTTAATTTGGAGAATTCTAGTAGTATGAAGCACCTGCAGTTCAGATTTTTACGGTAAAGTTCTTCCAAAAATCTTCGTGACAATATAGGCTGCTTATCGACTACCAATACTGGTAGCTCCTGTCGTCTGAACACTTGTATGTATGAGGGAAGATTCAACAAACATTTTCATTTATTTTATTGCTGACGGTTCTAAAATTACTCCAATACTATTCTTATGAAACTACATAGGTGTAAAACTAACGATGGAATTGAGGTCGGACATGTTCGAATACAGGCAGACAAATTAAACGAAATTATAAGGTGGTAGTACAGTATAGTATATTGATTTTGGTATCACGTTTTAAATATTAACAGCGCCATCTATTGAATCATATTATGTATCACACCATGCTGTTATTTCATTTTCTTTTATGCATTTTTATAATATGCAGGAAATCGTTTAGGGGTTTCAAAAACTTTTAGTGCTCATTTCGGTGCCTATTTGTTCATAGTTATTTATTTTTCAAAATAACAATGTCCTTGTGTCAGCATCATACGAATAGATAGAGAAAGGAAAAGAACGTAATGCGTGTTCTTGTCGTAGTCGTCTCATAATTTTAGGAGCCTAAGTGTTTGTAGTATCTATGATGCTACTATAGGAGGACTTTAACCTCGTAAGGCCCGTTTCTCTTATCATCATCACGTAGCTTTTCCAGCCGAATAACGCTTTAGATGAGATATCTTTTTCAGTAGGCATTCGGCTTCTCCTTTGCTTTGCCTTTAAATTGAAGAGAAGCACTGCTTTTCGTTTGCTGCAGTGGTAGTGGATTAAATGCGAATACCATCCATACCACTCTGTTTGAACTGGCACTCGGTAATGAAATCGGCACAATCTTCTTCCTCATCGATAGAACGCACGTGCCACTTTATGACAACTATAATGGATTCAGAAATTAATATTATTACTATGTTTGTTCTTTCTTTGTACTAACTACGAGAAAATCCATCCAGGAAAAGGGTGAACTGTAAATGCATTCGCCAACTAACTTTGAAAGCCTCGAATACCTACAACAAAATGAACCCTAATATGAAGAAAGCCCATTTTCAGTCGATTATTTAACGTTGATAATACATTTTTTATTGTGTAATGACTATCTAACTGCCGCTGTGATCTGTAACTGTACTATGCTAGCTATACTGTTGTGTGTATCAAAATCAGCAGGTACTGTGATAAAATTTAAAGATTTTCATCAATTACTTATTTTGATTCCGTGTATAGAAGTCCGCAACGACTGGTCTAATGTCTTATAATTTCTATTACTCGAAGATTTAACTCTCACCTTTCTGTGAATTTATAAGAATATGTGGGTATTGATAAGTAAAGTAGAATGTGTGATACAAGCATAATTAGAAGGAAATCTCAATAGTTATAGTTACCTACTACTCTGAAATTTTAATCGTAAAGTTATAGTTACCTTTATTCGTTTTGTTAACTAAATTTTATCTTCAAATTATTCATCGAGAAGTTCTCCTTTACAAACTTTACTCCCTTTACTATCTTTACTTGGAAGGCAGGCAGGCTGATAGCGTAGGTATATCTGAAGTTGGTAGAGGCAATAATGGGTTATAAGCCATAGTAAGATTCTCAAGCAGAGAAAATAAGAATCGGTGCAATGCTTCAATGATTACATACATACAGACATAAACGCTTGCTGGATTTGGCAAAGCATAGATAGGTAACTGTGCGGGCGTGGCAAAGTAAGAAAGACTGTCACTTCATCAAATTGCCACTATTTCAAAAAATGTAACTGATCTTTTTTTCCGGAACCGATCCTAGCGTGGTGACTTTTCATTATCATTTTATCAGGCTCTAGCTCAATATAGTACCTACCTCCGGTCAGAGTATACTTTCCGGGGTTCGATTTGTGCATGACAATCCATCATGTTGTTGGATGAGGGGGATATAAGTAAAAAACTGAAGCGAAATACTTTAAAAAAATGTACCTATTTTAACAATCGACACAGACAGCGTCGCACGTACATAATAATACGTATGTATGTATCCGTGGTCCGTGAAACCCGTGTGTATTTATTATATAACAATTACTTATTAAATATAATGAATATTTTGAATTTTCACATACTCAAATACAATTTATTGCAAAGCTAAAACTGACAGAAGAAAATTTTGGACAGGAAATTGAATGAATGGAAAGAACTATGAATGAACGATATTAGAACCAAAATGCGGAAATGTTTTCTGTTTCTACCGGTGTCATAAATACTGAAAAGGACGGTGTATACGATTTGGTTCCGATTATGCCAAAATCAAGCCAGAATAGGCCCATACCGTTTTTTGACTTATTCTTTTTTTTGCAGTTAGATGACAACTTTTTAAACGCGCGTATTTACGGTTTATAGCTTGCGATAAGATCCTACATTGCTGGCTCTAAGCAAATTGAGTATGATTTTGGTAACAAAAACTGTAATGGACTGTTCCCAATATGGTAAAAACCATAACCGAAGCCTTATAGGGCATATCGCTTTCACGATATGTCAAAATGCTGCAACAGATTCGGGCCCCTGACCACTCCGCACAAACATTTTTAGTCACATTGTTATCGTAGCAGAACTATGTCTAACATGGGCGGCACGACTTATTTCACTATCGAGATGACAAAATTTGTCGATTTCGATAATTTTCTCGTATTTTGTAACATGCGCGCCACGACAGACAAGTATTTCACAGTCTCTCGCCAATCTCACGAAGAAATGTCACAATACCAAAGAAAAAACTACCCATACACAGGTTGACCGAATGATTAACATATCTTTCTCTTTCGGATTTATGGTTTATGACAGGGACAGGCTGTTTGTTTTCTTTTGTAAATAAATAATATTCTTACTAGTTGAACATTTAATGTGTGACCGCACTTTCTTCTATTTTTATACATTGTATTGTGCCCCTTGTGGTGCTGCAGGTAGAAATATTTTCACATGGGTGCAGTCCACCAACCCGATAATGTTAGGCACATTAAACTTTTCCTCAAAAGCCTCCGCAATAGCTCTACAAGCAGGTTCTGCCAAACCTCCTCGGTCAATCTCTATTTCTTGACTCTAAATCAGCCCTCAGCTTGTCTTAGGCTCGTATTTATAAACCGCACTCAACTATGAGATCGATCTTGAGTACGACTTTGAGATGCTGTTAGTATTGACTGACATTTGTCAAAATCGCTCTTAAGATCGATCTCAGAGTTGAGAGCGATTTATAAATTCGGACCTTAGATTGCCATGGGTTTTGTTATACGCCACAGGATCTGAAACTCCGAATCCGTCAAATCAAATGGGTCACATACATACATACATACACATCACGCCTTTATCCCTTGCGGGGCAGGCAGAGCATTAACAGCCGTTAAAATACGGTCGCTATTGCCGCGTCTCATTTTTGAGGATTGTTTTCCAAGGTATTTTCAGAAAACATGTGTATCACTTTAGTGACAGGTTGTCAGCCTGTCGCCTAAAAATTGTAATACACCAATACTCTCGAATCCCTTAGTCGCCTCTTACGACACCCACGGGAAGGATGTAGGGTGATGCTATTCTAAGCCGGCATCACACGGCAATGGGTCACAGATGTCCCTTATCCGTTTCCGTTCGATTTGTCTAATCCACCTCTCTTCATAAATCGTATTAATGTAATTGTAATACGGCATAGCCATCTTTTTACTTTTGTCGTCTCACTCTCGTCGTTAGTAAATATGGGTGATAAAATTTAGACTAATTTGTCACGCGTTTATGTCAAAATATGATAAAATTTGCCGCGCAAGTTAGGGATCGTCGATATTTTGAATTTGTCGAAATTTGTCAAAACGACATGATAAAAATGTGCTGCCATGTTAGCTACACAGTCGATAAGTAGTCATATGACGTTAAAACATGACAAACGACTGTGACAAAATTTTCTCGTGCCGTGCATGTTAGCCGTTCACAGAAAGTCGAATTTTTAATGAGGAATCTATTTATAAGTTTTATTTTGACATAACTAATTATGATTGGAGTTTTATTAATTTATTTGACATCACTATCAATTATAAATTCTCTAAATTATTTTCCATATTGACATTTTATGTTAATGCACATTTTCCAATGCGTAACCATATATATAATTCACATCCCTAAACACCATTATGTACAAATGCCAAAATTAAACGTTCTGAACATGCTTTAAGATTTTGTTCTGCCATAATATGTCACAGAATTAGACAACAAACATGAACAAAAAAAAATACGCATTTTGTTCCAATACTAAAGTACTGGCAACTCATTTGGTCCTGCCTACCAGCCCCCACCAACTATACCCGAAAGAAAGTGACCTCAGAAATCAGGAATTTATACAAAATAGTAATTATGAATAGGTACTTCATTCTTGATTAAATTTTTTTGTTACAAAACTAATACAAACTAAACAAGTGGGAAAAAATCACGGTCGGTCCCATCGGTAATGATTTTTTTTGCACTTGTTTGGTTTGTAACAAAAAGTTGATAAGAAAATTGGTTATATTGTCAAAGTTCCATCCCAACCCTAGCTGCATAACTTCAAGGAAACGAACTTTACACGGCTAGCAGGCGATACCTCACTTACTTTGTCACGTTTTCAAGACGAATTCCTGTTGGGCTAACATGCACGGCACGAGAAAATTTTGTCACAGTCGTTTGTCATGTTTTAACGTCATATGACTACTTATCGACTGTAGCTATCATGGCAGCACATTTTTATCATGTCGTTTTGACAAATTTCGACAAATTCAAAATATCTGGACGATCCCTAACTTGCGCGGCAAATTTTATCATATTTTGACATAAACGCGTGACAAATTAGTCTAAATTTTATCACCCATATTTACTAACGACGAGAGTGAGACGACAAAAGTAAAAAGATGGCTATGCCGTATTACAATTACATTAATACGATTTATGAAGAGAGGTGGATTAGACAAATCGAACGGAAACGGATAAGGGACATCTGTGACCCATTGCCGTGTGATGCCGGCTTAGAATAGCATCACCCTACATCCTTCCCGTGGGTGTCGTAAGAGGCGACTAAGGGATTCGAGAGTATTGGTGTATTAAAATTTTTAGGCGACAGGCTGACAACCTGTCACTAAAGTGATACACATGTTTTCTGAAAATACCTTGGAAAACAATCCTCAAAAATATCAGACGTGGCAATAGCGACCGTATTTTAACGGCTGTTAATGCTCTGCCTGCCCCGCAAGGGATAAAGGCGTGATGTGTATGTATGTATGTATGTGACCCATTTGATTTGACGGATTCAGAGTTTCAGATCCTGTGGCGTATAACAAAACCCATGGCAATCTAAGGTCCGAATTTATAAATCGCTCTCAACTCTGAGATCGATCTTAAAAGCGATTTTGACAAATGTCAGTCAACACTAACAGCATCTCAAAGTCGTACTCAAGATCGATCTCATAGTTGAGTGCGGTTTATAGTAAATACGAGCCTAAGACAAGCTGAGGGCTGATTTAGAGTCAAGAAATAGAGATTTGACCGAGGAGGTTTGGCAGAACCTGCTTGTAGAGCTATTGCGGAGGCTTTTGAGGAAAAGTTTAATGTGCCTAACATTATCGGGTTGGTGGACTGCACCCATGTGAAAATATTTCTACCTGCAGCACCACAAGGGGCACAATACAATATATAAAAAATGGAAGAAAGTGCGCTCATACATTAAATGTTCAACTAGTAAGAATATTATTTATTTAAAAAAGAAAACAAACAGCCTGTCCCTGTCATAAACCATAAATCCGAAAGAGAAAGATATGTTAATCATTCGGTCAACTTGTGTATGGGTAGTTTTTTCTTTGGTATTGTGACATTTCTTCGTGAGAAGGGCGAGAGACTGTGAAATACTTGTCTCTCGTGGCGCGCATGTTACAAAATACGAGAAAATTATCGAAACCGACAAATTTTGTCATCTCGATAGTGAAATAAGTCGTGCCGCCCATGTTAGACATACTGAACTAGTATAATGAATTGACTATCCCGATGGCGTAGCGGATGGTACTCCTGCCTTCTACGCCAAGGGTGTGGGTTCGATCCCCACCGGACACAAATATTTGTTAAGTAAAATTTTCAAATATTTATGTTGAGTCTGGGTGTTTTCTATGTAAAGTATTTATTTTCAAAAATAGTATATAAGTAATAATATCAGCTATTTAGTTCCCATAGTACAAGCTTTGCTTAGTTTGGGGCTAGATGGCACTGTGTGAATTGTCCAAGATATTTATTATTTAATTCCATGTCGTAAAACTCGTATTATTGATGAAACCAGGAATTGAGCTAGTGTACATTTTGACACAGACTGTCCGAAAGTGTAGCGAGCCTAAGTGGCAGTGACGATGGACGGTGGAGGAAGTGGGTTCTCGAATGGAGACCACGCCTCAGCAAGCGTATCGTTGAACTTTGATTTTTAGTAGTACGAAAAGAACTACAACTACACTACCGCTCCAATAATCCAACTCACTTTATATTCCGTGATTCGTCTCCAAGTTTGGGCTACATTTAAAGACGTCAAACATTTTCCACGCTTTGAGAACGAACGGTATTCTACATGTTTGAAAGTCGACGTTTCGTATATTTTCCCCGACTGAGTTATATTGACATTCATTCTACATATTATAACAAAAATATTTTATTACAAGATGTCTTTGACAATATCATTTATGCCGGATGCACGCTGGATGCAATGCATTTTCAGATCCAAGTCAA
The DNA here is from genome assembly GCA_029255805.1 of Keiferia lycopersicella. Lineage (NCBI taxonomy): Eukaryota > Metazoa > Arthropoda > Insecta > Lepidoptera > Gelechiidae > Keiferia > Keiferia lycopersicella. Next base: position 60,112 of record JARACZ010000014.1, on the reverse strand, counting down.
TAATATAATGTAGATATAGGTACATTATACAAAACTAGTGGCCTACCCACGGCTGCAAGCGCTAACCGTTTTCTCGAGGGAATGGAACGTTTTTTCGACATGTATTTTACATAGAAACTTCCCAATTCTGGAGCTATTGCCGTACTCACCACGCTTGGAAGGCGGATTGGCGAGCGCAGTACCATGATGTTGCATTTTCAGGGAACGCTGCTGCCCATTCTCTTGATTATTATTCAATCGTTTTTTACTACGTCGCCATTTACCTGGGTGGGTGGGGTCTACCTCCTAGCGTTCCACCCCGGGCAACGTCCTCACAATATGTGTTGGCGGCTGAAGATCCCAAAAGCGGTGGTAGGCCCTGAAAGGGGCCGCCTGGCTCGCAACCACCATCCCGCCGGAGTCCGGCGTCAAACAGCCTTGCTGTGTTCCGTCGGTGTGCGGGAATGCCAGTGCCATTGGGGGGTAGCAATGTAGTCAGTTGCGCTGCCGGAACCGGTCTTTGTTTTTAGGTGATGTTGTATCCGGTAACTCGTTTTGGAGGGTAGCGGGATCCGAGGCACGGTCTCAGCCGTTGGCCGACCGCAGTCAGCGCTAGCCACGCGCAGAGGCTGCCCCGCCAATTGTGAAAAATCCCGGTATGCTCTACCGTGCCATTTGGCGGCTGGATGGGAGGACCCGGTGGAGTGTTATCGGGGGGGCTCGGGCGTCCCCGCAGACTCCAAGCGAGTTCCCCTCAGATTCAACTGGAACCGAAAGGTACGAGTAGGGTTTCTAAGCAGCGCCTCGACTATTTTTTCTTTCCCCCATAAAAACTCCTGAAAAAAATGACATGAAAAAACTAACAAAGAAGAAAAAGTTTGACCAACGGCAACACTTCCTCCCACTCAAAGGCCACCTCACGAACATCCGAGGTCTGCACACAAACCTAGACCCGGTCCATCACCACCTGGAGACCGAGAAGCCGCACTTATTCTCTTAACGGAGACGCAGATAGCAACACCGTCGGACGTGGCATACCTCAACTACCCTGGTTACACTATTGAGCATAGGTTTTAGAAACGTGCAGGGGTCTGTGTGTATGTTCGCGATGACGTTTGCTGTAAGCGTCTCCATGGCTTTGAGAATTCAGGGTTTCCCGTGCTGTGGCTTTTGGTTGACACTGGAGTAGAGAAAACTCTCTACGCCAGTATTTATCGTTCGCATAGCAGAGATCAGGAGACAACTAGACTCATGGAGTACCTCTCTGAAACGGCAGATACAGCAATTCAGCGATATCCAACAGCAGAGCTTGTTTTTCTGGGGGACTTCAATGCCCACCATAAAGAGTGGCTGTTCCCATACCAGAAAACTGACCATGCTGGGCGAGAGGCGCGTAAACTAACATTGGCGCTAGATCTCACCCAGCTGGTGGAACAAGCGACGCGAATACCGGATATCACAGACCACACACCCAATTACCTGGACCTTCTGCTGACTACTGATCCGCTCAGACATTCGGTTTCAGTCTCGGCTCCGCTGGGATCATCCGACCACTGTGTGGTGAAATTCGTGTCCATCTGCTCTCCTCCGGATTACACCCCTAGGGGCACGAGGAGAGTATGGCGATACGAGTCAGCAGACTGGGACGAGATGCGTGCTTTCTTTGCTTCATACCCGTGGCGGCAAATGTGTTTCTCTTCGGGAGACCCCTCATGCGTCGCTGATGCGATCACAGCTGTGATCCGGCAGGGAATGGAATATTTTATTCCTTTCTCCGATATCCTGCTCGGTTTTAATCCCAACCTTGGTTCAATGCGGACTGTGCTCGAGCTGAGGCTCGTAAACAGTCCGCTTACTAAGCTTGGGTAAAAGCTCGTGATCAAAAAGTGCGAGCGAGAAGAGTGCGAGCAAAGAAGAGAGCATATAATGCCGCCGCCAGGTATTGCAAACGGGTGCTACGAAAAGCTAGGTTCGACCATATCAGCCGTATTGGGGCAAAGCTTGCATCATACCCACCGGGTAGTAAGCAGTTCTAGTCCCTTTCGAAATCAGTCGAATCCAACTTCTGCCGTCCCACACTACCTCCAATGCAGAAACCTGATGGGTCGCTTGCCCACACCGCGGCAGAAAAAAGCAAATTTATTTGCCGATTTGTTTGCGAGCAACTCTCGTATAGACGCTGGCTCGAAATATCCACCCACCTTGCCTCACTGTGATTCTTTGATGTCTGAGATCACAGTGCACAACAAAGAGGTCCGTAGAGCCCTGGTGGTAGTCTGGACGTGAACAAGGCCAGTGGTCCTGATGGCCTACCAGCAAGATTGTTGAGGTATTGTGCGCCTGAGTTGTCTCCTGTACTGATGCGCCTGTACCGCCTCTCTCTCGTGTCAAAAATTGTACCAAAATCTTGGAAGCTTGCCAATGTGCAACCCGTGCCAAAGAAGGGTAGCCGTGCCGACCCTAGCAACTATCGACCGATTGCCATCACTTCCGTACTCTGTAAGGTTATGGAAAGACTTCTGAACTGCAAACTGCTTTCGTACCTCGAAGACAATGATCTTCTCAGTGATTTTCAATATGGCTTCCGCCGAGGGCGTTCCACGGGGGATCTTCTAGTGTACGTAACGCATTGCTGGGGCGAGGCCATTGAAAACCACGGCGAAGCAATAGCAGTGTCGTTGGACATTTCAAAGGCCTTTGATACGGTGTGGCATGCGAGTTTGTTGAGCAAGCTTCCAGCGTACGGCATCCCCATTGGCTTCTGTAGCTGGGTGGCTGACTTCCTAAGTGAACCGTCGATCCGAGTGGTCATAGACGGCTGCTCCTCTGACCTCAAGGCTATTGACGCCGGAGTTCCTCAGGGGTCTGTACTCTCCGCGACGCTTTTCCTGCTGCACATCAATGACCTTTTATCTTCAGGAATTGTTGGGTACGCAGATGACAGTACTGTCACCGAGAAATATCTGTCCGGTGTAGGAGCCAGTGGTGATGAAATCTAAAGATTGAGAAAGGCTATGATTGAGCGTACGAGCTGACGTTAAGTAATGTCTTCCAGTGAGGCGATGACAATCTCGTCAGCTTCAATGCTTCAAAAACGCAGGCGTCTCTTTTTTCCGCAAAAAGGAGTCCTTTCACCTTTTCTCCTACTTTTCGGGGTATACCTGTTCCAGTGACCAACACTCTTCAACTCCTTGGCATGGAGCTGTCCTCAGACCTCAACTTCGGCACCACCATCGAGTCCAAGGCTCAAATTGCAGCTAGAAAGTTGGGCGTCCTGAATAAAGTCAAGCGGTACTTCACGCCTGGACAGCTTCTAACTCTTTATAAAGCTCAAGTGCGATCTTGCATGGAGTACTGCTGTCACCTTTGGGATGGCTCGGCGAAATACCAACTTGCTGCACTGGATTCGGTGGAACGCAGAGCCAAAAGATTAATAGGCGATAAAAAACTGGTGGTAACCAAGCTTCACAGCCTGGCTCACCGCCGCCGCAAGGTTGCTTGCCTATCGGTCTTCTATAGATTGTACTTCGGAGAGTGTGCGCGTGAGCTGCATGAGCTCATACCACCGTCTCCTTTCTTCTATCGGACATCCAGACGCACGGTCGGCTACCATCCGTTCTTAGTTGAAATACCCACATTACGCACTAAGCGCTTCAAATCATCTTTCATTATGCGCACGGCTAAAGAATGAAATTCCCTGCCTGCGACTGTATTTCCGATAGTTTGCGTATAACCTGAATCTCTTTAAGTTTAGAGTGAATAGGCATCTTCTGGGCAAGCTCGCTCCACCGTAGATCCCATCTCTGCTCTAGGGTAAGATTGGGGTCAAGAGTAAGCCCATCATAGATAAAAAAATAAAAAAAAATCCTGGGTCATTAGTAAAATATATAAGTTATACGCTTAAAAATATGTCTCTAAATACTGCAGACCTCATTTTAATAGTTTTCCGAAATATTCATAATTTCAATTTATCTATCCTTGTCACACTTAGGAAAATTTCATATATCCATCCTGCTCTGATGACGTCAAAGTTCCACACGTCAATTGACGCCAAATATTTGCTGCATTTTTTCTGTTCAACTTTTTCCATTGAATTTTTTCAGAGTCTTATTTATTTAGAGTACATCATACTTGTTACAGCTGCACTCGGAGTACCGCAGCACTTACCGATGGCACGAGTTCAAGCAACAGGCCCAGCAGCAGGATGGAGTCGTCCACCAGCCCGCCAAGACCCCGCCTTCTGGCCTGCCGCTACAAAGGGGTAGGTCATTTTAGAACGGAGTCATCAGCTGAACACTAGCGCTAGGTAGAAAGACGAAATATATTAGACAGCCTGAAAGGGGAGGTGTTGTTGGTACTTCATTTCTTTCTTTTCTTTTTTTGTGACTTGGTGCCCCAAGTCGTCCATCGACCCGATGAACCCTAGTGTCAGAATTTTTCAACCGCCTCCTACATGTAGCAGGTACTGACATGGTACTTAATTGAATCGACACTATACCATTGTTTGGTTTGTACACAGGCCATGGGGAACCGGCGATGCCCCGCCGCAAGAAGTACCCGGGCGTGGCCTACAAGACCAACGAGCTGTTCGACCCCGCGCCGGCTGATCTCATCCGCCCGCAGAACCCCACTCAACGGGCTAGGGTAAGTTACATACAACATCAAGTGACAGACTACACTTAGCAAACATATAAGCACAATGTGGCGCAGTGGTAGTGCGACTGCCTGCAACGCAAAAAATTCTCGTTGGGTTACTTGATCACTTTGTGAATTTGTTCCCAGTCTGGTTTGGACACTGCCGGCTGAGCCGGATTCTGTTTGAAGGGCACGTTAATTCGAAGATCCCGGTTGCTGTCTATGATTACTTAGACGTTTGTGACACCTGCCGAATTTTCTTTTCTTCTGTCGACTATGCGAGAGCGCCACCGGGATCCGACCCCAGAAACTACAGGCACTATCACTCCGTCATATGGGCCATTTTAGAATATAAGTGAGAATAGCACGTGCTCGGGCGCGGTTTGTTACACCTCCTCTATTCCCAAAAAATATGTACGGCTGTCTTATCCAAGATCGAGGAATAAAATGTCACTGATTACTTGCAGAGCATCCAACGGAATGATGTGGACCGGGCCGGCCGTCGCAGCAAGTCGGAAGGCCCTCGGCAGCCTCGGTGGACGGAGACCGTAGAGCCCAAGGTAAATGAGCTATGTATGAAGAATGACAGCAAGATGCTGCAATTGGACGTGCTCTCCACATACTAGTCCTGAAACGCGTTATCGAAGTGTTTTTGCCGATTGCTATATATACAACCTCCTAATATGTCTGACTGAACCCGTCGGTACCCTGGGCACAACTCCCGACCAGGCGGGTAGCTACTTTATTCCTTCCACCGTCTCATCGTCTATCACTTTTCCTAAAATAGTGACTCCGAGTGATCAACAGTGATCACTCGCGAGGGAGCAATGATGACTTCTCTGGCCTCTGTGAAGTATCCAGTTTAAACTTGTCTGCCGAAGCTAAAAGATATTCTGCTGGTTATGTAGATGATGAAAGATTGTGAATGTCGTGCGCAAACAATTCGTCAACATATTACAAGTTGATAGCGTTGCACATCAATGACTGAAACAGGAAACCAGTACTCTCGCAATCTGTAACAGAATACGGGTGCTCAGATCTATTACATGATTATGCCATGTTTCGCCGGTACCAATTCCGTAAGTTTTAAAATATGTACACTAAACTCCTAAAAAGTATACCTAGGTAGTTGAAATTTTTGCCAGTACTTATTTTGTGATTTTTAGTTCTACGAGAAGAAATTGAAGGCCATCTAACAATTATTGATAGTACTACTTACTCTCCGTATGCGCGTGAGCACCAATACCATACAAGACTCATCCATCAGGTAGTATCAACTACTTATTTCAATAGATGGCGCTGTCATCAGTTTGTATTTGAAAAAATAAATAATCTGGAGATACAATTATACAATCTTCATCAATAGCACACAGTTATCAATTTAGCGACTTACAAAATTATAAATTGAAGTTTGACTTTGTTCTGTTAAACTTAACCTAAAACGCCATGGCTCTAATATGATTCGAACCTAGACTTCATTAATTTCTTAGCCAATCCTTTTAACCGCTAGAACACGAATGCTTAGTGATTCATGTTGAAAATTGTTAATATTTAATACTTATTCATTGCCTTATGGGGGGTCCAGAATCGAAGTTCGAATTACACACATTCGAAAGGATTTAGTGCGAAACATTTATTTTCGATCATTGTCCAGCCGAACGTGAGTTTTCTCGATTTATTTTAACTACGAAGCCGTTATACGTCGACAGTACGTTCCTCCGAATTTGTTTTTAAACGAAATGAAACTAGCCGAATATCCTTTTAATTGAACAAACTGTACTATGAAACGCAAGTTGAGTTATACTCGCTAAAATTAGAAAAATATCATTATTAAGTTTAAAATTCTCATGGCAGTTTTATTTTTACTAGTATTTTTCCTAATATTGTATGAAGTGAATATGTGTTTAGCAGATCTTTCAATAATAATGAAAAACATAAACTAAAAACAAGACAGGTATCATTTTAGAATCTTGCCTTTCCGAAATGATGTACATACATACATATATCACGCCTTTATCCCTTGCGAGGTAGGCAGAGCGTTAACGGCCGTAAGAATAAGGTCGCTATCGCCACATCTGACATTTTTAGGATTGTTTTCCAAGGCTGTTTCAGAAAACATGTGTATCACTATAGTGACAGGTTGTCAGCCTGTCGCCTAAAAATTGTAAAACACCAATACTCTCAAGTCCTGTAGTCGCCTCTTACGATACCCGCGGGAAGGATGTGGGGTGATGCTATTCTAAGCCGGCATCACACGGCATTCCGACCTGACGACCGATGTGGCGCAGTGGTAGTGCGACTGCCTTTGACGCAGAAGGTTCCGGGTTCGATTCTCGGTGGGTCACTCACATAGTTGATATTTATCACTTTGTGAATTTGTTCCCAGTCTGGTTAGGACATTGCGGGCTGAACCACCCGATTGTCCGTAAGTAAGATGGTTCCGTGTTTCGGATGGCACGTTAAGCCGTAGGTCCCGGTTGCTGTCTATGATCACTTAGACGGCGGTCGTTACACAACCATGTCAGAAGCCTGCTACTTGTATACGTAGAAGGCGGTTGAAAAATTCTGACACTAGGGTTCATCGGGTCGTTGGACGACTCGGTGTCCCACACGAAAAAGAAGACGGCATTCCGAAATGACAACAAGAAAAAAACAGATTTTACATTACCCGCATCATTTATGCGACTTTTGCTTTTGTTGTTTGTTAAGATCAGTTATTACGCGAAGGCCAGATATTTTACTAAAAGTGAGATTATTCTTATTTCCTTTAAAAAAAATAGTTTACGTTGCGATTGCGTTTATATGTTTTTATTTGATAAATTATACTTAGTGAGTAATCTAAAAAGCACATAATTTATTTTTAATGATTTTCATTCAATGGATTAACTTTATATTGCAATAAAATTACATTGCAATTTATCCATTTTTCACTACCTTATATTAAAAAAATAATTTTAAAAAATAGAACATGAGATATATTCCGGCAGTAAAAAATGTTGTTCTTCACTTTCCAACCTTCAACTCTACACATTATTTTTAATAAAATCACTCCATCGCGTCGTGAAGGAATGACAAACAAAAACACTTTATTATTTACAATTTAGTAGGCATCTGGTAATTTTCATCGATTATAAGAACGTTCGAATATTCTCAGTTCGCAAAAAAGTAAATTCGGAGGAACGTACCGTCGATGCATAATGTTTCGCAGCAAAACAACATCGATACAACTTATAATCGCTTGAGAATTTTTCGAAATAATATACCTTCGCAATGTAGCATTTCGAATGTTTGTGATTCGAACTTCGATTCCGGACCCGCCTTATCGAAATAATATAAGAATATTAGACTAATGGAGGGTAATATTGTTATACCACTTTACGTATGAACTCAATTTGAATGCATACAACTGTTTTGTACAAAGACATTGCGCCAATGGTTCGGTTGTTTCTTTTCTATAATTTCATATAGTCTCATTTTACGTAGTTTTTTTTTTTAAATATGAGTTCAAAAAATAACATCAGTGTTGTTCAACGAGCAGAAATTGTTGCTTTACACAACCAAGGCCTAAACTATTCAGAAATATCTAGGGAGCTAGGAGTAACGGTAAGTGAAGTGGATACAGTTTTGAATTTATTTTGCTCGCGTTATTAACTGGTAATACACGATAAATAATGTGACACTTTGTTTTAGATCAAAACTGTGAAGTTGTGGGTGCGAAGACATGGTGACGAAGAAACTTTGAATACCCGTTCCAGAAGTGGTCGACCAAGTCTGTTGAACTCGAAACAGCAAGAAATGATGGTTACAGAGCACGAAGAAAATGGTTTCAAACCCACAAAACATTTTGACGGTCTTTTTGATACTTCGGTGCAAACAATTCGACGTGCCTTACACAAGGAAGGTTTACACTATCGCCGTAAAACCCTTTTTGACCGATGCTCACAAAAGGGCTCAGTTAGAATTTGCTCAAACTTATTTGAATTTCGACTGGTCAACGGCTATTTTTAGTGACGAGAAAATATTTGCATCTAGTCATCGTGGAAGACTATCACTATGGCGAAAAAATAATACACGTTATGATAGTAATCTCATCGTTGCAAATCAAGATTCTGGTCGAATAACCCTGAATATGTAGGGATGGATGAGTTCTCATGGTCCTGGAGAACTTTGCACAATACCTAATTGCGCAAATGGCACTAATTATGCCCAGGTGTTAGACGATGTCATGCTGCCCTCAACACGGACTGTCTATCTAGCTAATGAAGCACCAGAAATAATTTTCATTCAAGACAACTGTCCTATTCACCGATCGCAAGTTGTTAATGAGTGGTTCCAACAGCACACCGATGTAAAAAATATTCCTTGACCTTCTAAATTACCCGATTCAAATCCCATTGAAAATCTGTAGGGTATAATGGTTCAAAGATGGGACAATAAGAACGAAAGAACAAAAGAAGCGTTGGAAGCACATTGCATGGAAGTATGGGAAAATATTCGAGGTTCCAACTTATGTGCTAAACTGGTTGTCTCAATGAAATCACGAATGCAATCCGTGATTGCTCAAAACGGTGGACCCATGGGGTATTAATTTAAAGGTTTAAGTAGTTTTTTTTAAAACATGTGTGTAAGTTTTATTGATTTATTTAAAATCTACTAGTAACAATCTTCATTTATGTAATACTTATAAAGTTTCCTGCACACTATACCGACCCGACGACCATGCACGAAACGTCTTGCTCACCACGCGCGCTGCATGCGCCGCCGTCTACTCTAATACTTGTTGTTAATTGTATCCCTTCAAAAACATTAATATATAAAAAAAAACCAAGTGTCTCTACTGAGCTGTTCAACCGTAAAAAGGTATGAGATCCATTTGAAACCAAGTCGGCTATCGATTTGTTCATTCCCCACTTAAGAGATCTATCTTAATTAATTACGTAATTAGTTAATAAGCATTATTTTATAGTGACCATATCAATATTTTCAATATATTTTAATGTTTACAATAAATTGAATGACTTAGCCATCGCACTAGAACAGAAGGTTAACGTGTAATACATATTAAAATTAATACATTCAGTGCGATTGCCAAGTCATTCAATTTATTGTAAACATTAAAATATATTGAAAATATTGATATGGTCACTATAAAATAATGCTTATTAACTAATTACGTAATTAATTAAGATAGATCTCTTAAGTGGGGAATGAACAAATCGATAGCCGACTTGGTTTCAAATGGATCTCATACCTTTTTGCGGTTGAACAGCTCAGTAGCGAGACTTGGATTTTTTTTATATATTAATGTTTTTGAGGGGATCTCATTTCTTTTTGTAGGTAGTCTTCCTTTTTTCTTTTGCGGCTCTATTTCTTGAGCCTCAGCCACGGTTTTTCTCATAGCCCAGCACCTCCCCGTCGCTCGCTGCACCAACGTGACGTTGGTGAGGCGAGCGAGGGGGGTGGTCAGGGGCGCGGGGGGAAGGTTGACTACGGTGCGGGGGGAGGTTTGATGAGTCACCCCCCGTCGCTCGCTGCACCAACGTGACGTTGGTGAGGCGTGCGAGGGGAGTGCACAGGGGCGCGGGGGGAAGGTTTTATGAATCACCCCCCGCCCCGGCGCTCGCTGCACCTACGTGACATTGGTGAGGCGAGCGGGAGCGGGGGGGGAGGTGTGTACATACAAAGGGTGGGGAGGGGGAAAGCTATAAGGCAAGCGGAGGGAGCGGGGGGCTTGCTGAATGAAGGCAGGTCCTAAGATTTGCCTTCATCCAGTTTCCCTTTCCCACCGCACTGGCGCTGATCGTTCAATTTGTTGACCTCTCCTCCTACGAGGAGGTGCCAACCGAGTAACGGTCACCGCCGGTTCGCGAGAGAGCTTGAGTGAAAGCAAATTTTGAGAAAATTCGCGTTCACCCAATTTACCACTACTATTTCTACAACTCTGGTGAACTATAGTCTAATCTAACAGGTTAGACGATTTTTCACTGAGTTCCTTACCATTAAGCCACCAAGGAGCTATATTTAAGGAATTATATTTTGCTTGGTGTACTACTAATATTCTATGGGCTGTAATTGTCTGAAAATAAACATTTTTTTTTTTTTATTTATTTATTAGCACTTACCAGTGAGAGGTGGCGAAAGGTACCGTGACATTAATTTCCGTCGACACCTTATATTTTTCCCAAAAACAAAACGATAGCGTGTTTTAGAAACTAACAGCGACAACTGTGATTATTTTGCTGGACCAAAACAAAGTATTTTAGGAGCGACAGCAAAATATAACTTGGTAAACAGTACATTTCTATGGAATTACAAAGTTATTTATGCTATCGGTTTATCTAGAAAACTGCATTGAAATTGCTAGATTTTTAAGTTTTTCCTTGATTTATACACTAAACCCAAATTATATTCTAAATTAGAAGTCTCTATGTCTGCTAGAAGTGCCTTAGAATTTTGATGATCGGTCAGTGAGTGAGTGAGTGAGTCAGTCAGTCAGTCAGTCAGTCAGTGACAAAATTAAGAACTTTGACTAGCTATAATTCCTAAACCACTGGTTCAAAGTGAACGAAATTTGAAATATACCGTATCTACAGAGCTTTTGATTGATTCCTGAAGTTTCAAGTCTTTTGTTTTATCCACAAGAAAGTTATAAGGTGTTGAAAATGGCCTGAACCGCTTCGAGAAAAGGATGGTACGGCTGTGCCGCTTTCTAGCTCGACTGGGCGGGGGCACTGCCGTGCCCCCAGATGCCCCCAGATCGTATCGTTATACAAAAAGCTTTGGTTTGCCGTCGGCACAATTTGTAGGAACTTTAATGCTCTGTTGCTAAAGGAAGGTTATGCTCCAATACTCTTTTCAAATATAAGGTGTAAAAATATTAGTTGCAAATATTTTAAGGGGTGACTCAGCCCATGAAACTGAACAACTTTCTTTCCCTAAAGAACATAAGACGAAATTTTAAAAAAAATTTGGGCCTCATACAAAATTATCGGCCGACAAAGTCAATTTGTATGTGAGGTCCAAAAAGTTTTTTCATATTACAACCTATGTTTCTTGGGGAAAGTTGTTTAGTTTCATGGGCTGAAATACCCCTTAAAATATTTGCAGCTAATATTTGTACAACCCTGATTATTATTGAAAACGAACACTAAGCTCTAACTTCTATTAAAATTAATAATTAAATTTATGACATGTTTTCATATTTTTAATAATAATCAACAAGTTCTTTTTCTTCGTTTATATAAAATCACGAAATGTAAATAAATTTCTAATACCCGAACATATGTCAAAATGATTTATTGTATATAAAACCTTAAGTATTTCCTTATCTAAAATTAAATAGTAAAGACAAAAATATGAAAAGTAGAAAGAATAACGACTATTATAATTATTATAAAAAATACACAAAAATAACAGGAAAGGGAGTTTGAACTCGAACATGACTGTATGAAAGGTGGTGTATCTAACCATAACACCACCGCTACTGTTAAATTTAGATGTGAAATTTGTAAGTGGCTAGGCTAGAGTAATAAGAGAAACCAATAGCTACTTAGTGTTAGCTAAGTGAAATCCAGATTCTGTTGCTGTTTGGACAGAATTGTAATAAACGCCATCTCTTTGTATTTTATGAACTACTATGGTGAGCAACATCTGCTGCTTCAAAGGAATTTAGAACCCTACGGTAGTATGCCTCTTACATACTTACCTGCAGCCACGGACTTGGCTATTCGTATCATATCATATTATGGAATCTTTAGCACAGCGACCTTGTAGACCGGAATGTGCTTGTGATGTTTCTCTTTGCAGAGATTTCCTCCAAATTACTATTCTTATACCACCATTTGACAAGTATCAACAAATGCAAGGAGTTTATATTACTTGTCACTCTTAAACGGGGTGTTACAAACTGTCATAGTATAAAAAAAGGACGAAAGAGCTACGAAAGACGGTCACACGAACTCACTCCAATTTTCGTTCAGACTCTATGTGGATGTTTTTTTTATCCAGGCGACAACGGCTTTGGGTGGAGAAGTCATGGCCAAAGAGCCAGAGCCGGTCAGCACCGAGTATCGCAACCAATTCGCATGGCCCAAGGAGGAGACGGTGCCGAGGAAGAGCATTTCCATGGGGGCACTGAAGAAGGCCGCTGTGGCTGAAGGTTAGTAGGTATATGTAGTATATGCAGCCCTCTCAAGGCAAGTGCTGAACGTAAAAAGTTAGTAGCTCTTGTTAAATATTTTGTACAATATGTTGCTAAATATTATTGTAGCTAAAAACGTTAGTAGCTCTTGTTAAATATTAACTCGTGGGTCTTAATGGGAAAGTTCCTATAGGGCTGTATTTTAACAGTACCTTACCAGTGTACTTTGTGTTTTACAAGCGTAGCGTTTAGCAAGTATTATAGTAAGATAAAAAATGCTTCTTATGAACGAACTGGTATATGTCCGGTAATTCGGTATGTAAAGCTTAACTCGAAGACATAAAATAAGAAATCCATTTGGAGATATTTTGGTATATTGTAGTATTTTCATGCTTTTAGTTCGAAAAAGTTAAAAATCACTTTTATTTATGCAAAAATCTAAATAACCTTCATTTGACCTTTGTGATGTACATACGACACAAAAAAATGAAACTAAACGCATAAAACAGCATAAAACCATAAAACCTTACAGTATCTCATAAAACGAACTTCCCCCTTGCTTGCTTCTGTCATGTCAATTTGACGTTTGAAGTAGTTTTGCTAAACTATCGATACTACTACTATCGATAACACTGTTCAGTTTATATTTGTTTACGTGTACAATATGGAATATGGAATATGTTTTTTTTTTGGGCTGGCAACCCCACCCAAGAGCACATAACATACAAACCCTTAGCAAATTTTACTATAATTTTATTGTATAAAGTCTCGTAATTGTGATAAACATTGCACCCGTCAATAAACAACATCCTAACCTAAGAGAGAAAAAGAAGATCAGCAGGTATTTACCTCTTATTACCAGCTATTTTGGACTTGTTTGGCGAGGTGGATTCTAGAAACGGTTGAGATTTTTCAAATTTGACGCACACACAAATATTGAACAACATTTTGGAACACTCAGCAAAGCATACATAAACAAACTACCGACGAGGAGAAACGTTATGCGCGTGCGCCGACGCAAGAACTGTCACTGATGGCGAGGTCAACTGTTACTCACTTCAATGCGCTCCGCTCCGTTCTACGCTTACAATGGAGTACATGTTTTACGTCAGCGGTGCTGGTGACTTAGTGATAGTACAGCCAACTGGTGAAAGGATCGTAGCAGCTGGGGCGCGTTCGAAAGTATCCGTCCGTCGTTCTTAATGAGATAGTTTTTCTGTGATACTTGCCGTTGGATTAATTTTAGCATTTATTTAATTTTGTGCTTTAGTTTTGATTTATTATTCTATTTGATTTAAATATATTGACATTGTGTTTGCAGTTGATTTTGACTAAATTATTGTTATTTGCTTTTATGTTACCTACTGACAATTTACTTTCTTGAAATTTAATTTTGTTATACTAGTGAATTATTTTATATAGTATATTTTGTTAATTGTGTGACCTCGCGGTACCTATACATACCGATTTTCTTTATTTAATTATTTTTTTGTTTGTTTGTTATTAGATTTATTTTTGTTTCATATTATAAACGGCCGTCTAACTATGACGAACCCCAAGCGTATCCCATGTCCTTATTGCCCAGCAGTCGCAAAATTATTTTCGGTGCATGGGCTACGAGTGCATATTGGCCGTATGCATAAGGATGCTATTCATCCTGTAGCTAACCCGACTTATTCTAGCCAGAACTCGCAGTCGCCTTCCCGGGCCGCAGGTGTACTCAGCCTGGATGACTTACCTGCTTTGAAGTCAACGATTCGGGTTCTGAAACATGTACCGAAGGGTGCTAGGTGTCTCGCTGCAGGTGCGCTCGTTTCAGCTATTGACCGATGTCTGGGGAGCAATGAGCCGGAGGACTGGTGCTCATTATTAACTTTCTCTTTCACAGCTCTAAGAGTACCTGAGCCAGGCGGCAAGTCTTTGACCACAAAGGTAAAAGAAAATATCCTAGGCTCGGAGTCGGTGGATTTTTTGATAAGAAATCCTACAAGCCGCAAACCACCTTCAATCTATAGGGCCGTGGAAGCGAAGGTTTACGAAGGGGATCTCAGAGGAGCTGCTCGCCTCCTGAATTCGGATTGCTCGTTTGCACCGGCTAATGCGGACACCCTGGCGGCTTTAAAGGGAAAACACCCTGCTCCTTCCCGACCAATTTCCACTCAGCTGGATTCTAGTCCCCCGATTTCTTGCCTCACAGTGAGGGTAGAGGACGTCACTGCTGCCTTAAGCACATTTCATGCTGGTTCGGCAGCAGGGTTGGACGGTTTGCGCCCCGAACACCTAAAAGAACTTGTCTCCCCTTCTGCAGGCGACAACGGCCCCCGTCTGCTAGAATCTCTTACACGCTTGTGTAACTTTCTTTTAAAAGGTCGGCTTAATCCGGTGGTGTGCCCATATCTTTACGGTGGTTCATTGTGTGCCCTAACAAAAAAAAGACGGTGGCGTGAGACCTATTGCTGTTGGCAACACTTTGCGTCGCTTGGTAGCTAAGTTGTGCTGTCGGGCAGTTAGAGACGAAATGTCATCATACCTTCAACCTCATCAAGTAGGTTTTGGTACGCCTCTCGGATGTGAAGCTGCTATTCACGCCACTAGAATGTTTGCATTGCTAGAAAGTAACAACGTTGTTATTAAACTTGACGTCCGCAACGCTTTTAATAGTGTCGAGCGAGACAGCGTCCTGGCTGAGGTTAGGGAGCTCACGCCTTCCATTTTCCCGTTCCTGAGTCTGTGTTACTCTACACCCAGCAATTTGTTATACAACGGGTCAAGTATAACATCTCAAACAGGTGCCCAACAAGGAGACCCACTGGGACCTTTAATATTTAGTATGGCCATACAAAAGGCAATCACCACACTTAAAGCGCCCCTCAATGTCTGGTACTTAGACGATGGCACCATCGGAGGCAGTCCAGACGTGGTTGAGGGTGATATTAATTCGCTTTTTCCTCCCTTGAGGGCTCTGGGTTTAGAGGTCAATACCGGGAAGTGCGAATTTTTTGCATGTTCCCCAGTGGCGGCAGCCTCCGAAGAAAGATTCAGGTCGTTGATTCCGGGTCTGAGGGTCTTGAACAGGGCTTCGTTTAGTTTACTCGGTGCGCCTATATTTACGGAGGGCGTTCAGGATTGTTTGCAGATCAAAAGGCAAGCCATGTCGTCTCTGTCTGCCCACTTGAAACACCTCCCAGCTCACGTTTCCTTGACACTTATTAAAAACTGCTTCGCCATGCCTAAGCTGACTTACGTGGTCAGAACGGCTCCAACCTGGAGGCACCCAGAGGAAGTTTTGTCTTTTGACAACTCTCTAAAAGCAATCGTCGAGGAAAGCAACGCTTAACGTCTGCCTGAGTGAGAGACAGTGGTGTCAGGCTTGTCTTCCGATTCGACATGGTGGTCTGGGCGTGCGGCGTCTGCAGGAAACTGGTCCTATTGCCTTCTTGGCCTCCTTTCATGGGGTTCTGGATCTCGTTACTCGCATCTTACCCAATAATGGTGGCGATATCCAGATTCCCTTTGCAGGGGAGGCTTTTGAGGCGTGGGCCGTAATCTGCCCTGGCGTCTCACTACCGGATAAACCGGAGAAACAGCGTAGTTGGGACGAGGTAACTTCTCGTCGCCTGTTCTCTGACCTTTTAGTGGAGTCTTCGAGTCGGGAATCAGCACGCCTTCATGCTGCCGCTAAACCTGAGTCAGGTGCCTGGTTGCACGCCTTACCCTCACCACATATGGGCACACTGCTGGACAACGACTCTTTGAGAGTGGCTGCTGCTCTAAGGCTGGGGTGCCCAATTTGTGAGCCACACACGTGTGTCTGTGGTGCCACAGTTGAGGCAGATGGGCACCATGGCCTGAGCTGTACGCGATGCGCTGGTCGTCGCCCTCGTCACCATGCCTTAAAAGAGATTATAAGGCGTGCCTTGATGTCGGCAGAGGTGCCTTGTGTGCTCGAGCCCCCAGGTTTGTCCAGGATAGACGGGAAGAGGCCGGATGGTCTTATACTGATTCCTTGGCAGAAAGGACGTTGCCTCATTTGGGACGCTACTTGCGTTTGCACATTTGCAGGATGCCATCTTGCCGGTACCCAGAAGTGTGCTGGTGCAGCAGCTGAGGCGGCGGCCCGAAGCAAGCATGCCAAATATTCTGCCTTGGAGTCGGTGAATGATTTTGTGCCTTTTGCTGTGGAAACTTCTGGTCCATGGGGCTCAGAAGCCAAAAAACTGATCGCCGACATCGGACAGCGATTGAGAGATACGGGTGGTGACCCACGATCGTGTTATTTCTTGGCTCAGCAAATTTCCCTGGCAATCCAAAGGGGCAACGCGGCTAGTGTTATGGGCACGTTTGGTCAGGGGACACTGTGCGGGGGTTTATTTGACTAGGCTACCTTTCGTAGCTTCTATTTGTATTTTTATTTTAGTTTTAAGTTGACATTATGATAATTTATTGTACTTGACATTTATAAATAAAAATTTTCATTAAATATGGAATTCCCGAATTCATAATTTTCCAGCCAACTTTGCAAAGTTTTTACGGCATATTTCAGCTGCACTATCTGTAAAATATGGAATTTCCTTTTGTTTTTCAAGCAGTATTATATTATGTGTGGTGGTGCATAGTTTTGTGTTTGAAACAAAAACTACAATAAACTACCTAACACTATAACATATATTAACGGGTTTTTACTCAATACAATCCTATACCGTGAGTGTTAGTGTGGAGTTTACCCTTCGGGGCGCTATATCGAAAATAGTTTTTTTAATTTATTTTTAAATATAACACATACGATTTTCTAAAAAAATAAGTTAGTAGTAATAAGCTATGGGAAAAGACTTAAAAAAATTACGAAGTCATTTTTTTTTCGGCTATCGTTTTGTTTTGTATTTTTAACGTGTAAAGGGGCTCAATACAAACACTTTTTGTTCTTGGTAATTTTAGGCTAAGACGCACGTAGGCCGAGATATAGGCCCTTATAGTTTTTGGTCTAGACTTTCGAGGGTCTATATCTCGGCCTAGGTGCGTCCTAGACCAAAATTACCAAGGATCAAAAGTGTTTGTATTAGACCCCTCTACACGAC
This sequence comes from Keiferia lycopersicella, assembly GCA_029255805.1. NCBI lineage: Eukaryota > Metazoa > Arthropoda > Insecta > Lepidoptera > Gelechiidae > Keiferia > Keiferia lycopersicella. The sequence continues at coordinate 42,283 of JARACZ010000014.1, read as the reverse complement.
AAAAATATATAAAAAAATTATTATCAAAAAAAAAAAAATTGCCCAAAATTTTTCTAAGTCCCAAAAAAATTTAACCAAAAAAAATTTTTTTTTTATGTTTTCTCGACGTTTCATAGGGCCCCGAAGCGTATTTTATTACCGCACCGTATTTTATAACTTTTATTACCGCACCGAAAAGTATACTTTGACCTGACCAATAAATAACGTATCGAAACTATCGATATTCCATTATCGAGCGGCATCACTAGTTTGATGACATGACACATGACATTTCAAAAGATGAAATACTTATTCGTTTCATTTGCAATAAAATCTACATGGTGGTTGTTCGTTTCATTAATTGTGTCGTAGTGACGTCATCAATGAAAAACTTTAAAAAAATTATTAAAAAATAAGGGATAATCAAATAATAAAAAAAAACAAATTAGTTTCTTAAAATTGCTTATATTTTCAGAAAAAAATATTAGAAATATTCATTTTACATACCCAATTATTATTCAACCAAAAACAGAATGTTTCCGAACTAAGGTCAGAAATAAAGCTCGTATTTTATAAACCAAACTCAACTCTGAGATCGATCTTGAGTGTGACTTTGAGATGCTGTTAGTATTGACTGACATTGTCAAAATGTGTCATTTGTCAATCTTATAGTTGAGTGAGATTTATAAAAATGGGTCTGAGTTAAGGTTTTGATTTATTTGTCTGAAGCAAATTAAAGTGATAAAGTGCGTTTCTAATTCTTTTCCATCTTCCAGCGTCCCATGAGGCTGAACCCTTGATGAACCACGTGGATGGCGATCACGAGGATCGTCCCAAGCCCTACATCGAAGACTACTTATGGAACGGTCAGAAACCTGGACTTCAGAGGTTAGTTTGGGACCATGGTTGTCATCAGTATACAAGGAGCATTGTCTTCTTCTGAATATGATTGTTTTGGTTGATAATTTACTAGATCTTGGTTAAAAATTTACCTGAAACCTAGTAATATTATTTTGATGTCAATACCTATATTTTAAGTATAAATCACTAAAACAATAGTATATTGAAGGAGACAAAATTGCATTTTAATAAAAGAAAACTTCACCCAAATATATACTGATCGATACCTGTAATGATTAATCGAAACATAGCCTAAGCTTCTAATTCATGGTGCTTATCTATCATAATTATTTTTAGTCTATCTTATAGATTGTTTCGAAATTCTTATTTCTTTTCGATATTGCATGTTTTCGATTTTAAAATTTTTATATTAAATTTTCACGACAGCCCACAAAAAAATAATATCAAATCACGAGAAACAGTCTATATACAGTTATTTGTTACATTTGCTCCTGTCAAAGTCCTGTATCATTGTAACTAACAACGCTTTGCTTCCGCTAAAGCAGCTTCTTTGCCGTAATGTCGTTCATAAAGATTATCAAAAGAAAGGGATCGAAGTTTGTCCCCTGACTCATTTTGTTTACTTGATCTCATTTCACTTATTCACACAAACATCACACATAATTTCATAAAAAAAAAACTGCCTAAAATATAGAAATCCGTGCAATTCCGGACAAAGTTATAATTTTCAAAGCCATGAATAATATTTGTAGCTCAAATATTTACGTAATCATTAAAAGTATCTGTAGATTCTATAAAAAATCCTTATATTCTAATGATTACTACGAAATTATTTTACTAGTTAATATTTAGGTAAAGAAAAAGTGAAAAAAAAAGTTTTGGGATAAAGTCACTGCTGTAGTTTTCAACTTCTCAATGTTAGCTTTGTGTAACTTACTGACTAAGGAAACTTTTCTCTTAACCATTATGAAACTATATGTACAATGTAACTATCAAATTTAAATTATTTGATATTTTAATTTATTTAACTGGGATCACGATCTACAATCGTTCCATCAAAAGTTCTTGAATAGAATTGAAAAGCATTGAGTGAAGTTTTCGCCAAGATGAAAGTTTCCTTCAGTCTCCTGTTCTGCTCCTAATCTTCCTGACTGAACTTACTGGGTATTGCAGAACAAAGTCTAAATTTCGTTTTTGATATTTGCTTCCTAACTTTCCTCACGGTGGCGGTGTTTAGGCCGAGTAGAACATAGTCTAAACTAGACGGAATGACAGCTATAGATTTTATACTAATATCAATGTGTCCTGCACTTGTCAATGTGAACGTTCATTAAAAATTTTGTTAGATTGTATGTCGTTGTTTCACCTACACCTCTTTTAACACTACTATTAAGAATAGTTCCAAGGAGAGAGTTCACACTGTCTCAGTCTATCCAGACTCTTCCAAGACGACTAACCTAACCATTGCGAGCTTAACAATTATTTAAAGCATGTCTTACCTTACCTACCGGCGCAAGTTTCTTTTGCCGCATCATCATTCCAACTCCAACCGTCTAAGACTGTCCAATGGAATTTTACAGAAAATCGACGTTCCGTAGCGCGCTATCGGCCTTCATATCCAACGGGGAGGATCGTACCAAAGATAATAAAAAACGTTACAAAAGCGAGTACAAAAAGAAATTTAGACCGTTCTCTCAGTACGTGTACGAAGCCTCTAAAGGGACGTTTACGAAATGCAGGGGGAAAGGGAAGTCGAATGAAGAGACGAAAGTGGCGAGCCAGAGGTTGCTGGACGGCGCCGGTGGGGGGGTTAATGGGGGTCGGGAGGGTCGTGATGAAGACGACAGCGCACGGACGCTGCGGGAAGCAGGCCTGCAGCCGCTCACCCGGCCCGAAGGCGACTCATGGTACCGAGAGGTGATGGATCTGCGCAAACGTGCCGGGGAATACAAGGTCAATTACCGACTAAACGTAGAATAGAATACAGGAGATCAAGTTCAATAGAAAAACTTATTAATAAGAAGTTATTAATGCAAAACTAAAACTAACATCAAAGTCACAAACACAAAATCTGAGAATAGTTCAGTTGATTTGATATAAATATTTCTGTCACCCTCAATGAGCATACGAGCCAAACAGACGTATAAGTAGCAAAGACTAGAATGATATGTCAAGAATCACAACATAGTAGTTAGAGAACTGTAGGTAAGCAGCTAAGTGAAAAACTGAAGTTCTTGTGGTAAATAAATTGGCCACAAAACTTGACATGTCACGGTAACCGCTGCTTTGGCTCCGAATCATGCTTCAGTCATATTCAAAGTAATCATTTTCGACAGTATCGCGGCTGGGGAACGGAGCTTGCCCCAGAGCACATCACACAGCTTTATAATAAGCAAATCGAACTGTGGTACCAAGTGTCCCGGCGGTCTTCCCTATCCGCCCTTTCACTAGCTTCCACCAATCACAAGTAAGTGATGCACTTTGAAATCCATCGGGCTCGGAGGACCATTTTATTTAAAATAAATTAATCATCAGCTCAAAAATCCAATGTGTACTTGACTTCAAAGGTCCTTCGAGCCTAAGCAAAATATTGTACCAACATTACCATAAGTTAGTTAGTCGCAAGAAGGCTGATGCAAAGCATAGAATGGCTTAAACTGGCAAATGCCAAACGCCATGCTCGACAGTAGTTAGAACCATTGGCCTGCCCCCAATTGCGGTCTGAATATCATCTGAAATGTATGCAGCCATACAAACCTAAATGCATTTAGTTGCACAAACAGATGCAAGTTGCACTGCGTACGGTGAAGTAGTACAGGTTAACGTTCCAAACAGTGAATTTCAAAATGCACCTCTGTAACCGCTTCTTCGATGATTTCTCATTGATTTATTTCCTTCAGGGCTATACCTCGAGATGAAAAGGATGGAAGAGACTCGAAGGGAACTTCACCGAAGAAATACCGGTCATTCCGCTCTGCTCCGCATCAGTCAATCCACGCGAAGCTCCAGGAGACGAAGGCTTTGGAGCGCTCACCGCACAAAATCTCACCTCAGAAGCAGAGGAAGAAGCTTTCGGGACAAAGCTTTGATGAAGGTGCTACTCCGGATGATCATTTTGTGGAATTGGGACACGAATCATCAAATTCATAAATTGTCAACCACAAATTATCCGTCATCTAAAATCAGTTTTATGTATTCCACGTACCGATATCATTTTAAGTTTTTTTATAGGCGTTTCTGGTCGCCTGTATGGGAAACAGCTCAAAATTTCCAGGTTTTGGTGTTAAAGTCATTAGCGTTATAGTGTCTGCCAACAAGCTACTATTGTGAAAAAATCCTAATAACCCTAAGATTCAGCCTAGGCAGATATTCAATTTGAATATCAGTTTCAGATATTATCTGGAGGGAATTTTGGAGTATAGAGGGAATCCTGGTGAAACTATATTATTGTGATCGTAATTTGTTTTCCAGGAGCTAAAACGGAGCCGATCTACCGTTCGCCGCGCCGCCGCCCGCGCTCAGCCGACCCGGCGCCGGTGCAGCACAGCAAGCACCTGCCCAACGGCCATGAGCCGCAGCCACGCCCTGCTAAACCTACTGGTAGGGTATTGTTGGTTAGAGCAGTAGGAGCTATGAAACTCCAAGTAAAGATGAGTAAATATCTGATAGATTGATTCAAATCTACGATGACGGCCAGCTGAAGAAAGAAAACCTTTAGGTTGAGACTGTTTCCAACAGATTTATTTAATTATTTAATTGTCAGAGAGAGCTTTTGGCACTACGCTGGCAGCTACAGTAGGTATCTTATGTATGTATGTTGATGATTTTCTTCTCCTGCGCAAAACTTAATAGAAGATTTATTTCTTTTTATTAAAATCTTGGAATTAATTTTTAAAAGAGAACCTACGCTCTATGGAAAACTTCAGTGTATTAATAATTTTTGAAAGAGTATATCTGGCTAGGATAGCAGTGGTTTTTTTTTGTAGCTCTAGTACACATCAGCTTTTAATCATCTGTAGACAGTATATATCTACTCTTGTTTAATCGTCTGGATACCTCAGATTTTTAATTAGTTTCATCATAGTTTTGTTGTCATCGGTGTCTAGTTAAAACTGTTCTTTCTCTACTTTGATCATATTACTTCCGCTGTCGCTAATAGATGTGTTTATACAAATCAAATAAGTGTTGTGTTCCTGCCTGGTGCCTGTCCCTTTCCTAGAGAATTTGGCTCAACTAAAAAATAATAATTAGTATTTCCTTTTTGAGATCCACTTCGCGATCGCGCTGTTATTTGAGATAAATGATTGCGGTCGCCAACCAAACGCGGTAGTAGTTCTTAATACATAGCTTCTCCCTATCCATATGTAAGGTTCCATCGCGTCACTGCGATTCAAAATCGAAAAATAATACCTGCCGGATGTATTAGAGCCAATTCTCTCATTAGCCAAAAAGTTTAGTAGACTAAATTTCTTGTAGGTTTGCCGTTGAGTAGAGGAGGTAGTAATAGAGTTAGGTCGACATCAACAATGTCTCGAGGCGGACGATCGCCCTCCGCGCCGAGCAAAACTGGGGCACCAGGGGCTACAAAAACACTGGTGAATGGGGCAACAGGGGCACCTGGCCGAGGCCGTCGCAGTCGCAGCGTCTCGAAAGTGGGCATAAAATTGGGTGCGTACTTAAAGTGACAGTTGCGTCGACGCCCTGTGTCTTTTTTTGAATGGCAAATTACACCACGCTTTTTAATTTACCGGTCTGTGAGCTTCTGTGTATTTCCGTTCAGAATTCGAATTGGCAATGTTTAGTTGAGCCTGTTCTGTGGCTTTGGAATCGCTTGACTGTGAGGTTTAAGGAGGTTTTCAAGACTGCTGCGTCAAGCATGAGTTGCAGTTTTGAAAAGCGCTTTTAGATTGTACTTTTATGTTTAAAATTTAATTGGATTTATTTGTTTAGTAAGTCAGTGTGTCTACGCAACACTTAGTCACGTGACCCCGCATTGGCACCGATCGGGAATGGCTTCTACACGTCACATGGTGTGATATTTGTTCGTCTGTACGTGTGAACACCCTGCACCCAGACCATGATTTTTGTACATGGATTTAGGGAAAACTAAGCATCTGTTTAAGGTTACCTTTCAGACCAAGCCGCCGCGGGCCATCAAGGTTTAGTAAACCTTATTTTATGTAAGCGCTGCGTGTTGTTAACAAGAGCAATAGACAACTAGAGAAAATTGAGACTTAATTTAGGTGTTTGCCGACCTAAAAAACGCAACTTTCTGATGCGATACAATGTAATGTCGCAAAAGTATACAGGATGTAAAAAACTTAGCAGCAAATATTTTAAGGGATGAACAAGCCCATGAAACTGAACAACTTTCCCCAAGGAACAAAGGTTGCAATATAAAAAAAAATTGACCTCTCATACAGAATTACTGACCAACCAAGTCAATTTGTATGGGAGGTCCAAAAAATTTTCTCATATTTCGACCTTATGTTTCTTGGGGAAAGTTGTTCAGTTTCGTGGGCTGATCCACACCTTAAAGTATCCACACCTTATATATTATTTTTATTTTTGACAAAAAATGTTCGGGATAGTTTATATTTTCCAGAAATTTATGATTTTTGTGAAATAATCTTCTTTACTCGGTGGTGGGACACCTTAAAGGTCAACTTAGTCGAACTGGTTTAGTGACACCAAAAGACTTTTTGTAGAGTGGTCCACAGTTTTGACGAATCATTTATTAGCATGCGATGTTTTAATTTTGGTCTTCTAGAAACTTTTATTACTTAAATGTTAGCTGTACTTAAGATGTTTTTCCTATAATGTTGTTTGTAGGTACTTATTTAAAATATCTGTGAGTTATGAAATGTTTTGTATTTGTTTTGTTAATATTAGTGATAGTTTCATTAGAATTTGTAGATTCCTACTTTTCTAAAGCAAATTAGATTAATAGTTAAGGGTTAGCGTTGGTTGCCGCAAATACACCTCTGTAAAGCACTATTTCTTTACTATTTGAACAGAGGTAGATGTGGGTTTTAATGATGTAATACTGTGATCCATTTCTACACATTCATTTAAAATGCACGTTATATTATATCCAAAATCACATAATTAATTGATATTTATCAATAAAAAAATGGATTACAGTATTTCGACCACCACAATCTTCACTTTCGCACAAACCGTTGCAGATGACGAAATCCCGTCGCACCGCAGCGCATCCGTCGCCAAAGACCACTTGTTCGACGATTCCCCTGTGGTGAAGTCACCACCGGAACCCACCAGGGTCAAGTCCCCGGAGCAAATGAACATGCGCTCCCCTGACCCGGTGAACTGGACCGTGCCGCTTGACACCGGCAAGACGTTCACGGTCACACAGAACGTCAAAAGCGGTGAGTCCACACTCCTGGCTAAACTCCTCGCTAGCAAATGTAGCTAGATAAGTCTAGAATAGTTTCTGGGTTAAGGGTTTCACTGGAGCTGATTTCAAAAGCTATACTCTCTTAAAATATACTGCATTAGCAGTCCGAAATAATTATTAAACAAAATCAAAAGAGTATTAATCCGAAACTCGAGTTCTGAAGGTTTTGCAGTCAGTCTCAATTTTCATATTTATAAGCTCTGTAAGAAATGGTATTTTATTCGAAAAGAAAGCTTAACTGGTGGTGGCAAATTTATGTCCGCATTTATAAATCGCTCTCAACTCTGATATCGATCTCAAGAGTGATTTTGACAAATGTCAGTCAATACTAACAGCATCGCTAAGTCGCACTCAAAATTGATCTCAGAGGTGAGTGCTGTTTATAAATACGGGCCTAAGAGTTCTCGGCACAAACAAAAAAGTACTATATCTAATTCAACGTTTTCAAATTTCTTTAGGCAGTAAAGAGTATAAAAAAAAACATAATAAGATGCTCTTTATAACAATGCGTAAATTCTAAGTAATAATAAGACCATTTGACTTGTTTATACTAAGGTGAGCTGTATAAACATAGGAGACTCTAAATTCAAAGCCATCACACTCATAACCATTTCACACTAAAAACACGTAGACGGTTGTTACATTCTACTCACTTTATTCTAAACTTTTAAAGTGTGATTATAGCAACATTATTAGTAGTAAAACAAAGTAGAGCTTGCAACACTGAAAAACACAAATCATGCGCAAAATCGCATCGATCGAAACCCACCCTTAAACAAAATTTAAAATACATTGGTTCATAATTTTTGTTCTATTTGCATCCAACATTGTGTTTGTGTTTGATGAGTTTGTACACCATATTGGCGTGTGTATTTTAATTTTAAACATTGTTTTATGTCTACGGGCATAGAACGTAAACTTTCACAGATTCACACCATCCATACATACAACTCGCTCACCATATTTCAGATGAGAGCATTAAGCGCCCTAGCTCTGAGTTTAAGGGCTCCGTGGCAGAAGACGGCGCTGCGAAGCACGCCGGTACGTCGACTACCGCCACCGCCTAAGACATCGCCAAACACTTAATAAGTGTGACAGACAGCCATGCGACAGTGAACTCTACGAAATAATTCTAATAGAGCTTACTGCCACATACGCACGACACACGACCGATACCAGAAAATATATAATCTGTTTTATATTATATTTATCGACTAGTTCATGATTAAATTGTGTTAATCCAATAACTGAGATGCTTTTATTTATTTGGATTGACCGTACTCCGCTGAGGCATCGACCACGTATGTATTCACTCGTTTGTATGTGTGTCTGTTTCGATGTTTGCGTCACTGTCACAGTATGGCACTTTATAACTCTTATTGTTTTCTCATCTCATTTAAAGTCGTTCACTTTTGCATGCTGCCTGTCCCCCATCGGGAAGATGCCTTGCACACGTCACCAATTTAATTATAAGACAAGGTTTATTCTTAAGACTTAGCTAACTAATTGGCAATGTGTAATATACATGTACAAGGATTGTACATTGTACCAGGATTGGCATCTTTCTGAAATCTGTTTCATTAGTGAAGCTAGATTCAGGAAACTCCTGAGCTGTTTTAGGCTAGTGCCATTCTACCTAAGCGACACATACCATGAGAGAATAATAGCATGGACCAATAATACTAGAGGACTTGCAACCCTATATGCAAGAGCGTAATCTCATTCATTAGTTCACGAGTAAAAAATAGATGGCTCCGGTAGTAACATTTGTAAACTAACTTCGACTTGTGAAACTGAGCCGCCATGCGCCATGTATGAGCTACAAAGTGCGAAATAGTTCAACATTTGTATGATAGATGTCACCGTCTAAGTACAACCGCCATGGAAAACAGTAGATTACGTACCTAGGTATGTAACCTATAAACAGCAACTGAGGTTTTTTCCTAGGTTGCTACATCCGCGGTACGTATACTGCTTTACATATCGAATGAAAAATGAGTAAAATAAAGCGATAAATACAAGGAACTTCCTTCAGTGATTGGGTGGTTCCGATCATATCTTCATGGTCGCCAGCAGTGTGTGAAGACCGACGATTTAAAATCGAAGTGGTTCAACTTAACTGCTGGTGTTCCGCAAGGCGGCGCCCTCTCTCCCCTTCTTTTTTCTATATTTATAAATAATATAACTCGTGCGTGTTATCTCTTCAATCTTCCATCTGTATGCAGATGATCTTCAGATTTATAGCCATTGTCCTTTATCTGATTTTACTGACGCTGTTGGTAAAATTAACGATGCCCTCACTTCTATTGAAAGTTAGGCAAAAAATTTCGGTCTGCTAGTTAATCCTTGTGAATTCCAGGCCCTAATTCTGGGTAGCAGCAGACTTTGCTGTAAACTGGTACTCACAGATGAACACAAACTTTTTTATAATGGTATCTGCATCCCATATGCAGTAAAGGCCAAAAATCTTGGACTTATTCTGGATTGTGATTTATCTTAAACTATAAGACATTATAACGGGTTTTAACTCACGGTAGGGATGTATCGAGCACCCAATATTTTCAGTTTACCCGTGATCATGGCGATTGCAACATCGCCGAAATATTGGGTGCTCGATATATCCCTACCGTGAGTTAAAACCCGTTATAATGTCTTATAGTTTTAGTGATAATAACCACGGAACCTTAAAATCAAGTGTGATTTATCTTGGTCAGCACAGGTTAACGATGTTAGTAGGCGAATGCATTTTTCTTTCCGTTCTCTCAAACGACTTCAGGACTTCCTTCCTCTTCAAACCAAAATCATGCTGGCACATGGCCTTCTTCTCCCCATCCTTGACTACGCTGACGTATGCTACCTGGATGTGACTGAGGAGCTACTTAATAAACTCGAGCGCCTTCAAAATCTTGCGATTCGTTTTATCTTCGGACTTCGAAAATTTGATCACGTCTCTCAATATCCGCCTTCGCCGTGATATGCACATCCTTTCTGTTCTCTACAAAATCCTTAAAGACCCCTCCTCTCCTAATTATCTCCGCTCCCGTTTCCATCTCTTACCTCCCGATACCCGGTCTAGGCGCTCATGTATCACTAAGGTACTTGAGTGCCCCAGGTCTAATACCACATTCTTCTTCAAATCCTTTACGGTTAGAGCAACTCAACTTTGGAACAAACTTCCAAAGTCAATACAAGCCTGTCACAAATAGATTAATATAATTATGTATGTGAATATATATAATGTATATATATTTAAGTATGTATATAGGTATGTTGGGTAGTTATTTGTGTAGTACATATATAATATTTATTTAAGTATTCATATGTTATGGTATGTGTGTGCGGTCTTGTTCCTGTCTACAGTCTTATATCTAATTCCACTATATAGGTTGACTGGAAGAGATCTCTTTAAAGAGATAAGTTCACCTATTGTAATCTAGTTTCTAAGTTCACATTTAATTGTAATTGTACACAATAAAGAATATTTAGAAACAATCCATAAATGATGATTGTATCGTCTGGTAGCTTTTATTTCTATAAGATTATAAGATTGAAAAATATTGAATTACTATGAAAGAAAAGTATCCTAACATAAAGTAGAATTTTGTTTTGATCGTACGGATATTAGTAATTTTAAGTTTTTTTATTGAAATATTGAGTAATAGCCCAACCGGAATAGCGTGAGAGTGTGAGTGAGAGTGTAAGATGAATAATTTCATACGAAAGTAGTAGCAATTCAATATAATGTAGTCATGATAAGACTCCTCTCTTTATGACAGATCTGAATAGGTAGGCAGGTACCAAAGGAATGTCCATGCCTAGCGCGTCGGATACGGTGAAGATACTTTAATATTTTATAAACAAACATAGGTTTTACAATATCTTAACATATAAAATATGCAGAGTAGGTACGTATAATTTAGCACTTGAAATATTATCACTTCACCGTGTACTGTACAACTAGCTTTATCCCAGAAATCATTCTTGTAAAATCTAAGTGCCAAGCATTCAACGATCTTATGTAGGTAAGTACTTATTTTCATAAGGGTGAATATTTGAAAACGGTTCTTCAGGTCACTTTACTAGCAAATATGAAATTTTCGTTTTATGGTTATTTTATCAGTGCATAATAGTAAAGACCTAATGAAAAATGTTATTTATGAAAAAAACACTTAAAATGAACCACAGGTTTTGCCAAGATTCAATTTTGAAATTTGAGGTGCCAGTCATCGTGACACTTTGCGCCAGTCATGTGACAAAGGAATTATTTTAACAAAATATACGAATAAAAGCTTTTCATCTTTTGTCTTTAACTAAGTAGATAGAAGTAAAAGTCACCGCAGCGTACTAAAGTGACGCTCTGACGCCTCAGTCTGGTTAAGACACGACGCACCTAGTCACAGACAATTTGCTCGTGCTTGAAACATGTAAAGAGGATATATTCTAGCCTCTTATATCATCCTGTGGTGTACTTTATGTGTTACCTAGCAACGTGTTGTTTATCTTTTTTGTCACTAATTTTTCCACATATATATGAATTGTAAAATTATCTAAATACATTAAAAACACATATTATTTAGTTCAAGCCTTAGTTTAATTTAGCTCAGACATCGCAATAGTTAATAAAACACGACACAGCCAGCTCGACATCCGACATGAAACAGCTACAGTGTTCGACAATCAGCGTTGACGGGCGGTCGTATATGATCTGTCGACCACCGGAAGGAGGCTGTTCGTAAACAGCCGAAACGTAGAGGTCCTTCACCAAAACACAGCTACGCAAGTCGTTTAAACTTAGGTCATAATGAAACAGCTAGCATGTAGCAGAGAAACAATAAGATCAAAAGATCGGAAGTGGCATAAAACAAAAATCGTAAGTACCTACCGAATCGGTACCTACCAAAATGCTTCAATATAATATCGATCCACTCAACAATTAAAACTATGACACATGGGCTATTCAGGCCGAGGCCTTATTAACAAAAAACAAACTTTGGCAATATGTGGAGAACCCGTTGGCCGAGGGTGCAACGTATGAACAGATACAAGGGGACAAACAAGCCAAATGTGAGCTTATTTTGATAATCGCCCCTTCTCAACTCCAAGAGATCAAAAAATGCACAAGCGCAAACGCCCTATGGCTCAAATTAAAAGATATATACGCCAGTAAAGGAGCAGCAAGGAAAGCAACTCTTCTTAAAAAGCTTATCCTAACCAAACTACTCGATGGAAATGACTCGTGACTTCATGGACACAGTCGACAAACTTAATGAAATGGATGTCACCATAAACGAGGAACTGTTGACAATTATCATAAAAAAAAAATAATAAAAAAAAAAACGTTTATTGTGCTATATGCTATACAGCCTCTCCCCAGACTATGAAAACTTTCGTGTTGCTATCGAAACACGTGACGTCCTACCAAAACCTGATGAACTTAAACGAAAAATCATTGATGAAAGCGACGCACGTCACCGTAATACAAACGTCGAGACCCTTTCAACAACCCAAGAAGACGCACTTCTCGCCATCTGCAAAATATGCAAGAAGACTGGACACAAAATCTTTCAGAAAAGGACACACAAAATATGCTCTAACTGCTGGAAGAGTAAACACAATAAGAAAACACCAAGCACTAACGCTTGTGACAGTGCCTTCTTATGTCTTTATGCTGAAGAACCAAACACTGAAGAATCCCCCTACTTAGAGGAATATGTAGTCAGTGAGGAATGCTTCCTAGCTTCAAATCAAAACGAGGCAGATGACAGATGGGTACTTGACAGTGGATGCACATCCCACATGACGTTTCATCCTGAGTACTTTCAAAATATAAAGAAAACTTCAAGAAAATTACAGTTTGCGTCAAAAAACTTTTCGACCTACATTGCCGGAGAAGGGCGAGTGACACTCTCGAGTGAAAATAGAAAAATACATTTGGAAAATGCTCTTTACGTGCCAGAACTTTGCAAAAACCTTCTCTTTCTATCAAAAATGACGAAAAACGGAGCTAAAGCAACCTTTTACGATAACGTTGGCCTAGTATACAATAAAGATGGAGTGCTGCTTATGATTGCAGAAAAATCTGCCAAAAATGGACTATACTATATCAAATCGCTAAAAGCTGAACACTGCAACGCAGCAATAGACGATATTATATCTCCAACTCAAACACAAAACCTAAAGCAAAACTCCATACTAGAATGGCACAGGAAGCTTGGACACATGAACGGCAAAGATCTTCACCATGCTCTTAACAACGAGACAATGATTGGACTGAAGTTCAGTAAAAACGAGACCCTGCCTGAATTTGACGCCTGTATTCAATCAAAAATGACTCAAGTGCCAAGCCCACCGAAAAGAATAACTCCAAGGACAACTGAATACCTGGAGATTGTGCACAGCGACGTCTGTGGACCGATCGCTCTATCCAATGGAAAAAACTAATATTTCGTCACATTTATTGATGATTATTCAAGATACGCACGCGTATACCTAATGAATAAGAAATCTGAAGTTCTAGATCACTTTAAAACTTACAAACAAGAAATGGAAAAGTTTACAGGCAACCAAATAAAACATGCAAACGGACAATGGAACAGAGTATGTGAACGAATAATTTGATGCATACCTAAAGAATCATGGGATTAGACGACGTCTATCCACACCCTACACGCCACCTCAAAATGGCATTGCTGAACGCAAGAATCGGACACTTGTAGAAAAAGCAAGGGCTATGCTAATTGATGCCAGAGCCCCAATGCATCTATGGGCAGAAGCAATAAGTACTGCTAACTACTTATCAAACAAAAGTGTCAACAGTGCTATCGACTTCATAACGCCATTCGAAAAATGGATAAATAGGAAGCCCTGTGTTCATCATCTGCATCCCTTTGGCTCGAAAGCCTTCGTATTACAGAAAGGACCTTAAGGCCCAAAATTTGCACCGAAAGCAATTCCAGGCGTACTTGTTGGTTACTCAGACACCAGCAAAGCGTACAAGGTATACGTTCCGTCTAAACGCAAAGTATACATCTCAAAAGATGTAAGAGTAACCAAAAACAACTTTTACTCAAGCCCTGAAAATGACATAGATTTCAAGATCGACGACAACAACAACCATGTTCTAACTGGTTCAAAACAAAAGTAAGTTCGAGCTGTAGAAATTGACTATTCGGATGACGATAACGAACATGAACAAAACATCGCCAACGCTCCAGATTGTACTCAAAAAATTGAAACTGATACTTTGGATTATGACGATACTCATAACACTGAATCCGAAGCTGAAAATGAACTTGAACCTAACAATCATGAAACTGAACCCGAAACTGAACATGACACTGAAAACGAAAACAGTGCGAGTGACAGCGAGACCCGTCCATTCTCCGCCCCCGGTATACCCAACCGGTATAATCTAAGAGATAGGGCAACAATAAGACGACCTGAAAGGTATGATGACCAGGTACTGGCTGCTGTCGCTGAAATTATTGACTTACCTAAGGATCCGATGACTTACAAAGAGGCATTGGGCTCACCCTACAAAGAAAAATGGCATGAATCCATGCTGAGCGAAATAAAGTCTCTACACACGAAAGAGACCTGGGACTTAGTGGATTTGCCCAAAGGGAGAAAAGCACTGCCATGCAAATGGATATATAAATTAAAACTCTTCCTAATGGCACTATTGACAAATTCAAAGCAAGAGTAGTAGTCAAAGGGTATTCCCAACAAGAAGGTGTCGACTACGACAAGACCTTTAGTCCCGTTGCACGACTCAGCACCATACGAGCAATTATCGCTATTGCAGCTAAAGAAAGTTTTTGGCAGCCTACGTCAGTTTGATGTGGCAACAGCCTTCCTCAATGGTACTGTTGAAGAAGAAATCTACGTCAAGCAGCCTGAAGGATTCCAAGACGGAACAAAGAGAGTCTGCAGACTGAAACGCAGCTTCTATGGATTGAAGCAAGCTCCGCGATGCTGGAACGTATGCATTGCTGTATTTCTAGCTCATGGCTTTGAACAGAGTGAAGCTGATCCATGTCTATACACCAGAATGAGAGGAAATTCCAAAGTCTTGATTGGTCTTTACGTCGATGACGGACTCGTTGCTACAAACACAACTAGTGCTGCAGATGAATTCATAAAAGAACTCAAAGCAAGGTTTAAGATCACAACTAAACCTGCCACATACTTCCTTAGTATGGAAATTAAAACTGGAAAAGGCAAAATAACGCTGCACCAGCAAGCCTATACAAAAAAACTACTTGAAAAGTTTGGCATGCAGGACAGCAAACCCACACCAACACCCATTATCAAAGTAAACACTAACGATAATGAAGTGGAAATAAAGCATGAAACTAAAACTACTTTCAACTACAGACAGGCCGTTGGAGCCCTTACTTACCTAGCAGTAGGCACAAGGCCTGACATATCATATGCTGTAAACAAAGCTGCCAGAAATCTTGAATCGCCAACTAGACATGACTTTGCATCAGTAAAACGGATTTTCCGTTATTTAAAAGGAACAATGGACAAGGGTCTAGTCTATTGCCAGACCTCGCCTCAACATATGATATGTTTCTCTGACTCTGACTTTGCTGGAGACATACCGACCGGTAGATCTACATCGGGAATGGTGTGCCTGCCCGCAGGAGCTGCAATCAGTTGGAAAAGCACACGACAAACAATCGTATCCATCTCGTCTACTGAAGACGAAGTGATTGCGGCTAGCAAAGCCTCGCAGGAGATTCTGTGGCTAGATACTCTACTGAACAGACTGGTCAAATTAGAAAAACCAGTGTTGTGCTTGGACAATGAATCTGCGGTGAAGCTCTCACAGAATCCAAAATACGAGTACCACAAACGTACTAAACACATTAAAATAAAGCACCTTTTTGTGCGTGAATATGTAGCCAACGGTGAACTAGAGGTAAAACAAGTTCCATCAGAAGACCAATTAGCTGACATGTTCACGAAGCCTCTGTACGGTCCAATACTGGAAGACTTAAGTCGGAAAATTGGATTGAGAAGAGTTCGGAGGGTGTAAAGAGGATATATTCTAACCTCTTATATCATCTGTGGTGTACTTTATGTGTTACCTAGCAACGTGTTGTTTATCTTTTTTGTCACTAATTTTTCCACATATATATGAATTGTAAAATTATCTAAATACATTAAAAACACCTATTATTTAGTTCAAGCCTTAGTTTAATTTAGCTCAGACATCGCAATAGTTAATAAAACACGACACAGCCAGCTCGACATCCGACATGAAACAGCTACAGTGTTCGACAATCAGCGTTGACGTGCGGTCGTATATGATCTGTCGACCAGCGGAAGAAGGCTGTTCGTAAACAGCCGAAACGTAGAGGTCCTTCACCAAAACACAGCTACGCAAGTCGTTTAAACTTAGGTCATAATGAAACAGCTAGCATGAGACAAACCGAAGCCACCGAAAACTTTATGACCTGAGAATTAACTATGTTGAGCCACTTAGAACATTATACGAATTGTACATTTTGTTACTGAAAAGACGAAGATAACTGTAGCAGAGTTAAACCTCTGCGTCCACATCCTTCATAAACCACCTTTCTTTTCACGAATCATTTCAAATTGGAAATTGGAATAACGTCACATCTTTTTCTGACTTTTTGACTCAGTCGACAGCAAAACGCCTAACAAGAAAGGCAAAGCTCGAAATAAATAATCTAAAGTCTATGTGAATTTTAATGTATAGGGTTAATGTTCGAGTTCGAGTGTACTTAAAATATAGTGTTAATGCAACGTGTGTGGCAGCGAAATAAGTTAGCAGAATCCCTCGAAGAGGTATTTACAAGTTTACATGTTTCCCTAGCTCATCCATATTCCCCTAATCGTACGAACGTAATTTTAATTGTTTTAGGGTTTCTTTTCATACAATACAATATTTTCAAGTCGTAAGGACCTGTTTTATTTCATCGTGGCGGCACGCAAGTGCCACATTACCTTAAAAATGACGCAATTAGCCTGAGACATGTATGACTCAGATAGTCTAAGACACCACTAAGCAAGCAACCTGATACACGACGCTGTATACATGAGACACGACGCAGTCAGCCTAAGAGACCTTGTAATCAGCCTGAGACATAACGCATCTAACCTCGGACACGATACAGTCACCTTTATCACGCCGTAATCTGTCTGCGACATGACTAAGATAACCTAAGGCACGCACCACTAGGCAACCTGAAAAACGACGCAACAGGAGATACAACACAGCTACTCTGAGAAGCAACGCAGTCAGCTTAAGAGAGGTCGTACCAGCCTGAGACACGATGCAGTCAGCTAAAGAGACTCCGAGATACAATGCAATCAGCTTAAGAGACGTCGCAACCAACCTGAGACATAACGCAGCGATCCCGCAATACAACGCAGTCAGTTTAAGACGCATCGCAATCAGTCTGAGACATTATGCACTAGCCAACCTGAGATACAACGCAGTAACCTGAAGAGATGTCGCAATCGATCTGAGGCATGGCGCAGCCACCCTGAGATACAACGCAGTCAGCTTAAGAGATATCGCAGTCAGCCTAAGACATAACTCAACCACCTTGAAATACTTCGCAGTCAGCTTAAGAGAGTCGTGCAGCTGGAAATTTTCATACAAAAAGCGTTAACGTTTTTATCATACTTACCGGTAATCAATTGTTCTGATTTTTAGGTATTGCATTTAAATTTACAAAAACTAGGTTTATGCTTTTTTATTTTTTTGATACATATTATAATTTCAGAAATAATGGGGCACAAAAGTACACTTTTTTGATACCGAAAAATCTTTATGTTTGAGTGAGGTTCCTTATGAAACTGTTCAAAATTCGGTCAAAAACGAAACGTATGAACCTAGTTCAGTTTATACCCAAGCGATCAAGACTAAAATAATAGAATTTGGTTGAAATTTAGGGGTAGGGAAACGTTAACGCCCGTACCTCGATTTTACTCTGTTTTCGAGGCGATTTCTCAGGAAGCCTGCAACTGTCCCTATCACACATTTCGGGTTGGGGGGCGGGTTATAGTAAGTATACGTACATTAGGGAAGTACAAATGTGATATCGATACTTGAAATAATAAGGTTGGGATAATAATAAGATAATATCGATAAAAATCCCACCACGGATATTTAAATACCGTATTTTTAAGGCTAAAAGGATAAAAACGTGATGCATGTATGTATGTAACCAAGTGCAATGCTGGCTTGGAATGGCGTCACCCTAATTTTATCTCGGATAATTATTATTCAATCACAACAAACTATATGTTTTAATGTTAGATGAACACTAAAGGCCGTGTGGTGCCGGCTTAGAATAGCATCATCCCATTTTTTTCCCGTGGTTGTCGTAAAAGCCAACTAAGGGACTTGTATGTGTGTATTGTAATTTTACCCCTTGTGGGGTAGGCAGAGCGTTAACGGCCGTAAGAACACGGTCGCTATCGCCACGTCTGACATTTTTGACGATTGTTTTCCAAGGTTGTTTTGGAAAACATGTGTATCACTATAGTGACAGGTTGTCAGCCTGTCGCCTAAAAATTGTAATACATCAATACGTGTAGAAGGATGTGGGGTGATGCTATTCTAAGCCGGCATCAGACGGCAAACAAACTATTATTACGTAATTAAAGTTAAAGTTATCCCTAATCTGTAAAGGTAAAATATATTTTATTCACAAGCATACACGGTACAGTAGGTAGTTTCATCGAATTATTCTATTTCCACCCTGGGCCCCGCTCTGGACATCTGCTATTTTTTGTCATTGTAACGTGATTGTAAGTATTGTAACGCCATTTAAACTTCTGTAATTACATTGCCATTGTGATTTTCTATACTTCAAACTATAAGCAGACTACAAAACTTCAAAAATCATCCAACTGCGATCCTATCGACATCAAACTGAAACGATTCTCATTTAGCAGTCCAGGAGCTCAATTGTACGTTTTCTGTTCCGTGCACGAAAGTCTAAAACAACTGGTCTAACCACACGTTTTTAAATTTCTTTTACTTGATATTTTGATAAACAAAAATATGTGTGAATTTTTGAGGACATGTGGGAATCGATAAGTAAAGTAGAACGCGAGATATAAGCATAACCAGTGGCAGATTTTCGCATGAAACTAAAGCGTACGTTTCAGAAATAGAGCTCCAGGACTAAATACAATGTAACTTTTAGTATCCGTACATACCTATTATTTGGAGTAGCACAAATCCATTTGTTAGATTTGCGAAGAAAACCAGTTTTTTTGCGTCTTACACATAATCTCTTCTTTTTTCCCTTTCGGTACGTTTTATCTTCCATTATTTTGAAGTAGGTATAAGTCTTTTACCTACTATAAGATTACTTATACTATAAGATTTGAATTTTCGAACCAAGGATCTACTTTATTTGATTATGTAGGTAATTAGTTACCGCCGCCGCCCGCGCTGCGTCATTCATACCGTCCGTCAACTCACGATTCGCTCGCCCGCGTTCGCAGCGCAGTGTTAATGTGTGCGTAAGGTCTTGCATGTGTGGGTGCTGCCCGCGCCGCAGTCGAGATAGCACATAAAATTTGAAAAACGTATTTCGCGCGCATGTCGTTGAACGACTGTCTTAAGAGACGCCGAAACCAACCTGAGTCTTAACGCAGCCTCCTTGAGATACAACGCAGCAGCTTAAGAGACATCTGAACAATCAACCTGAGACATCACGCAGCTACCCCGAGACCTAACGCAGCCACACCTTGAGGCATAACGCAAGTGTTTTCAAACTATGTTATCTGCACGAAAAACGCTGCTGCTCACCTCCTTAAAACACTTAATCTAACTATCCCAGGTACCCACGGGCGGACATGGGATGGTGGTATTCTACTCTGCAGGTACACCTTTACCCAAAAAAATTGCAAGAACAATCAATGGAATAACATAAGTCACTTGACTGGCATAATTGTTACTTGACTGGGAAAAATGCCAGTCAAATGAAGCCAGTCAAGTGACAACTTTCTATGTTTTAGCAATTTATTGGCAAACGCTTGAATAAAATCAAAATTTGTAAACGAATCTTAAATCTCGCTTTATTATGTCACGTTATTTGTTCAGATTTAATTCTATGTAATAACTCTTTCACGAAGAAAACATGGGCAGAAAAGTGACCTGGCGCAGGTGCGAAAATAGCAGTGTTGGGCAAATTGTAATTAACTACTAATTACAAAATTACAATTATTGTATGTAATTAAAATTACGAATTACTGATTATAAATCTTGAAAGTAATTTAGATTAACAATTACTTTGATGTAATTGTAATTAAATTACTAAATACTAAATTACTCAATTACATATGAACAAGGGCCATATAAATAACAACTATCAGGATATTTCAACTATGTGTTTATTACTAAATAATGAGCCAAACAAAACAATATGATTCAAAATAGCGTAATTATAGACCATGAACTGAACAAATTTCCCCTAGTACCTACTTAATATATTTCATTTTGTATGGGAGATTGAATATTTTCTGTTGTTGCCTGACATAATAATATGTTCCTAGGGAAAAGTTGTCCCCTATGAATATGTGGAAAGCTGTTCCATGCATTCCGTATTACTATAGCAAAGATCCATTCTATCATAGTACAAAATGTAATTGAGTAATTGAATTACGTATTATAATTACATAATTGGAAAAATAATCGCGATTACTGGTAATTTCAATTACATGTAATTTGGATTGAATTAAATTGAATTAAAAGTAGTTAAATTATTAATCAAATTACAAAAGTAATTGATTGTGCCCAACACTGTAAAATAGGACCTAAAAATTTGACACCTTCTATTTTATTATAGGAGTGCCAAAGAGCCATATCGCTTGTTTACTAATAAACCGACGTAACTCAAAAAAACATTTTGTTGGCAAAGTGTGACTAAAGTTTGGGCTAGTATATTTTTTGAGATAATGGCATGTTTTTTTTCAGTTACTATTATTATTTCCCGGATTTTATACATTTTAGTCGTTGTATAAGTTAATAACAATAAGAAATGCAATATAAATAATTTAATTTTACTTAATTTCCGTATTTATTAGACTTTTTTGCGATAACGTTCCGAGTTGCTTCTATTTATGATTAAAAAAATGTTGTTTCAGTAAGGACACTGATGAATTATTTAGACTTATTTCAGTTTAGTTTTGAACATCATAAGTGCTTGAAGGACATAACTACCATTGTGTCTGTTTCATTACAAATTATTTTATTATTAAAACATAAATTTAAATAAAACAGTTTAATTGGACGTAGTTCCGCAGGAAGGACTGATCAATCATGTCACTTTTGAGTTATGAGGTTTTGAAGTTTGGATTGGTATTCTTCAGGATAATCGCATTCGTGGTTTTTTATTCTGTTGTATATCAATGACTAAATAAGTTTACATTGTATATTTAAAACAAATTAAAGTTTTGATAAGCGTGTCTCTTCTATTTAAAAAAAATGAGGGTTGAGTCCTTTTTGATAAACTGGTATTCTAATGTAAAAAAAAACAAAGAATATTTCACAATAACGATCCAGAATATTACTTGTAAAGTATCGCCGCCCGAATAGGCCCTATTTGAAAGCTGTCAAAACCATACTAAAGGACATCTCGACAAAAAAACCTATCCCAAAAGTTACCTATAAAGTTAGCTATAGCATTTACATGATTTTGACAGCTGTCAAATATTGCCTAAAATTCGTTTTTGTTTGCCTCATGACCAAGACGTTCGATCAGTGCGTCTTACCAGACATGACATAGTTACGGGGCGGAGACGTGGAAACTGACTGTAGAACTATGGCGAGAGCCAGTTTTTATTTTGTGGAATAATTGGCCCAACTGCTACATGTTACTCAGAGAGCTACAGAAAAGTCTATGCTAGGGATCTCGCTAATGGACAGGCGGTTCGAAATGAGACTATCCGCAAAAAGACCAAAGTAATGGATATAGTCTGAAAGAGTAGCAAACTGAAGTGGCAGTCGGCTGGTCACATCTGTAGTTGTCAGAAGTGACGGCCGGTGGAATAAGCGAGTTCCCAAGTGGAGACTACGCCTTGGCAAGTGAATCGTTGGACGCCCTCCAGCCAGATGAATCTATGACTGAAAGAGAGCAGCTGGTAGCGACTGGATAGTGAAAGGGGAGTTTGTACCCTGGGGGAGGTATACGTTTAGCGGGCACAGTCAGTTCAGTGGACTGCTGTAAAATTATTTGATGATGGTTAAACCAGAACCAATTTATTTAGGGTAGGATAGGATTCCTCATTAACAAATTACTTTGTGAAAACACTAACAACGTGAAGGAGATCTGCTGCGTCTTGACCAGTGTAGCGTACCTCGTACTGAAATGGACCGAGAGACACTCTGTCAAGGTCGTACATGTATATGCACTGACTTCGAACAGCTTAGACGAAGAAGTGGAGGCCCTATAATACGGCGTGTCGAAGGCTACGCACCGACCGAGTGAAACCCACTAATGGTTGTCATGGTGGACTTCAACGCCAAAATGGGACAGGGCGGCGAATCATGTTAGGAAGATGGCTACGGGAGCTGAAACCAGAGAGGCCAATGCTGGTCAACTTCCTCAGCAGACAAGGGCTGTTTTGTCTGTGTGAACACCTTTTTTCAGAAAAAGCCCCAACTCCAAACAGTGGATCTGAAAGAGCTCTGACAGTAAGACGAAGGACGAGATTGACATTTGTGCTTTTTATCCATCATGACGATCAAAAGACACATTTTTATGGATGTCTCTGTCATCTTCTTAATAACAGAAGCGATCACCGACTTGTAAGAGGCACCATAAATATCAACTTCAAGCGGGAATGTGCCGCATGGTGAGGTCACTTCTCTGCATCAATCTGCCCCAAACTAAAATGGCTCCCGGGGAAGACAGCGTGCACTCTGAGCTGCTAAAGGCTAGTGGGAAACTGGTTCTTGCGGAGCTGAAAAGGATATCCAACTCCAGTGATACCCAATGGGACAACCCGGAAGGTGTGGAGCAGAGATGTCGTGGCTTTGTTTTTCAAAAAAGGAGATAAAACGCTTTTCAAAAACTATATGTCGATCACACTGCTGCATGCGCCACGTCTAAGAGCTTTTTCGAGAGTCATAACGAATCGTCTGGCATCAAGAGTTGACGCTTTTCAGCCACCGGAGCAGGTAGGGTTTCGTAAAGGCTTAAACATTGTTGACCACATCCATACTGTACGGCAGGTTATACATAGGTCAAAAGAGTATAACCAACCGCTGTGTTTGGCTTTTGGGGACTAGCCAACTCGACTGGCGATACTTAGAGGTGCTGAGAAACCCATATAAAATGGCGACGATGTCCATTCAAGTTCTAAACCAGAAAACAAGACCCATCCAACTAGTGCAGGGTGTATAACAGGGTGACCTTACATCACCCAGACTTTTTACCAATGCGCTGGAGGATATCTTCTTCTTGATCTTACACGGGGGTGGACGGGTTATCAATGTCAACGGTGAATTGCTCATACGTCTCCGCTTTGACGACGACATCTTCTTGATGGCTGAATCGCTGCAGGACTTTCAAAAATTCTGTCAAGTGTTATCACTGTGTCGAGACGTGTTGTATGGACTCGGGATGAAATTGGACAAGGCAAAGATCATGTTTAATCAACACGTCCTCCTTGAGTTAGTTTAGAGTTAGTTGTAAACCTTGAAGTAGTCCAGAAGTATATATAGTCTAGGCAAACATTTCAGTTGTTTACAACACCTCAACAGTGGACTAGTTACATCAGTCGTGGAGCTCATGGCCGGTAGAGTAAGCGGGGTTTTGAGTGGAAACTACGCCCTGGTAAGCATACCGTTAGACACCCTCCGGCCAGATGGACCATTGAAAGAGAAAAGCTGGTAGCAACTGAATGGCGAAAGCGGTAGCTAGTGTCGTGCCTTGTAGTGTACCCTGGAGGAGGCATAGGCCTGGACATAGATCCAGCAGCGGACTGCTATAGGCTGATGTGATGAACCAATTTGTAATTGAAGGCTTCATGTGCGAGCGCCAGATGATGTGTCAGAGCGCGGGGAGCTTTTTGACCAGAAAGAGAAGGCTGCACGGCTCAATCGGTTATCTCGCTCAGATTTTGGCGCCGATTGAATTGTGCCTATTCTCCTCGTCGAGTTATGTTATCTCCCTTTATGAGTGAAAGTGGAAATCAGTAAATTTTGACTTATGTCAGTTTATTATTAAACAAGCGATATGCTCCCTCTCCAGAGATGAAGAATCAATCCTGGCAGAAGGCAGAAACAAGACCAAGCTTATAGTTCCCTTATAGACCACGTATTCAGAAAACACAAAAACGTGTGACCAACACAAACTGTCATTTTTATCGGTATATGCAATGAAATATTGTCCAATTTATATTATTCTATAAATCTACATGATATAAGGATTGTTTTGATGGGTGAAAAGTCATATTATGTCCTGCTTGATAAGACTTTAAACGTGTTTGAATTTTACATCAGCTGAGTATGACATGCAAAGAACGCGTGTTTTGGCCCCGATTTCAGGTTTCAGATTAAGTTTTAGTAAAACATATTTCATATTTTTAAATCTGTAAGTGTTGTACACTCTAAGAAATTTACGTGTGACCGTAATTTTTAACCGCGCAAATATCCACCCAATAAATGACAGATCCCCACACTCCATCTATCCTTGATATTAAGTATGATTTGAGACCTCCAGCTGTCTTAGCGCTTACACCGCCATCTATTGATATTTTGTTCTGATGCTGCGAAATAGGTTTTTACAAGAAAATTTGATGATAATTATTTTCTGAGTATTCTGTAACTCTAAATAATTCCAAAACGACTTTTTTTTAACGTAAACTTCCAAAAAAGAGCTAGAGTTCATGAACATACGCAAGTTTTATTCCTTGTGTGACAATTTTTTTGCGCCATCTAGGTTTAAGACAAAAATAGTAAGGTACTATGGGGCTGTCAGTCCTCTAGTATTTATTGGTCCGTGATAATACCATCTTTTAAATTTTTTCCAGCCAAATAGTGTGCATGATTTTCTTCTTACATGTTACTGGTTCTGAAATTCTAACCAAAGTGATAGCAAAATAGCATGATATATTTAGATCTCATTGGGTACCATTTTATAGAACAAGTAAAGCATGTAATTAAATGGACACACTAAAGTTTTAATAAATTAAAGTAAGATTTCTCAATATTAAAACTGCTATTTTCAAATGAAGAGATAAATTAAATTCTGTTTAGACACTTTATTTGGAATGGTAAGTTATAAAAAAGAGGACCAAGTGTATCTATTATATAAAAAAAAAACGGTAAAATAAAGCTAGAATCAAAATAAAACCAGTATTAATTTAACGAATTAGTCGTAAAGTTATATTGTTGTTTTTGCGAGTTTCAAGTGACTACTAAGTAAGATTAGTATAATGCATGGAGGTAAGGTATGCTATTTTGTGGAAATGCCTTTTTCAATAATATCAATTAACAGAAAATAAAACTGATATCATTATTAGTCACTCGAAACTTTTGACTAAAAGAGATTAAAGTAACCAAAACATAACAATTACAGAAATCGCTCCGATCCACCACCAACAAATGTCTCCGATTCGCTCACTGAAGAAGAGCGAGTCCCCCACCAGCCAGAGCAAGCGCACGGATAAGACCCCCACGACCCCCATCAGCCTCACGCCCATCGACGAGACCAAGGCCCTCGACATGAAGCAGGTCAACGGCGTGAACGGTGTCAACGGAGTCAGTGGTGTCAATGGAGTCAACAGCACCCAGCTCACCCCTGAAACGCCTACTCAAGAACTGGTCAAGGAGAAGGAAGTCGTAAAAAAGACCACTGAAGCTACTCAGGTCGCGCCAGGCGTCGTGGACACTACGGTTGTGAATGACACGTCTAGCTCCGGCGGGATTTCCGCTTCGGAAGTTCTGGACAGAGCTCGCACAAGATTTGATAAGTTCTGGGGAGGAAAGAAGGAAGAAGGCAATGTTTAGAATTTAAAATGTTAAGTTTCTTCGATCGTGAATTGTAACGTTTGACGACTGCTGCCAGAGTTTTCTACCACGAGGTTGCTAGTAAATTCAACACTACGTGATTTTTAGAATCAAATGTATTAAAACTTTCGTAATTTGAGATACTTACCTTATACTTACCGACTTTTTAATGTTACAATTTACAGATTGAAGATCAAAGTAGAAAAAATATTAAAATGCCGTGTTATATAAACCTGACAAAAACAAGAAAAAAAGCTTCGCTTTATAACGACGACTGTACTTTACGTATTTATTAATTATTTATCATAAATCAATCACTGTCTATATGTATAATAGGAGTGTGGGGACTTTTGATAGTAATGATAAGTTAGGTATCTTATATAGTTACTTTTAATTGGTTAAAATTATATTAAAAAATGTGACGGTCATTTCCTTCTCGATAGATACATAATAATTATAACTAGATAGTGTCACTGAAAGTAAGTTTTAATGCGTAAGATGCGTAAGTAAATGCTTAAATCCCTATTAAAAAATAATATAATTGAAGTAATCTAATCCGTGTTCCGGCTGAGTCATACAAAACACTTGGGATTTCGGTATGACTAAATTGTGAGTTGCAATTGCAACAGGCTGATATGATGATGATGAAGTTAATCGTAAATGTCTTATTATCATTGAATATTAGGATTGTTATTTTTAAATGTTTATTCCATATTCTATTTCATCTAAATCACGTCACGTTTGCTATAAAACACATAAGTGTTTGAAACATAATAGTTTACGTGCTATAGGTTCAGTTTTTAGAGTGTGTTATTCAAAAGTTGTATCAAAGCCGATAGTATTGTATTACTTTCAGCATTATATTATTACCCTCAATAAAATGTAAAAAACAACAAGGGCAAAATATACACAATACAAATTATGCCGTCCAATGTAGTATTTTTTGCAACTTTCACATTCGAAACAATAAAATCATTCACCATGGGTCATCATGGCTATTTAACGCATTTGAATATCAGCCAATCACAGACGAGATATATTTAGCGTTAAAACGTGAATAGTTCACTTTAGCGCCGCCTGTCTGAGGCTCTGCAGTGCTATAAACTTTTGATTTATTGTTGCCAAGTTGCAATCAAGTTACTTATCTATTTTTTTCTCGAGATAATTTATTACAAAGAATATGGATATCACGAGAAGGCGTGCCGCTAGTGTCTTTCTGATACAGAATTCAATACACAGCGCCTACTGCCGAAAAACTAACCTGATCAACAAAATAACGGCACTACCAGCGATACTACCAGTAGTGTCGTTTACAATTAACGGCACTACCACGCTCATTTTGGATTAAATTGTACAGCCAGCACAGAATTATAGATTGAAGTTTAATTCAAGGAGTTTAGTTAGAGAGCTTGGGCCACACTAAAAGTAAAGCAAAAAAAAGAATTATCGCGCTTACCGCTACACTGCCATTGATTCCACATACGCTTATTAGAGAAGGATGGGAGTACATTAAGTCGGAAAGTCTCAACATGGAAATGTCAAAATTCATAAACTATATTGACAGGTTTTGGATGAAACAATATTTCAGTACCATGTTGTTGGTGTTTGGAGAACATCATCGCACAAACAACATCTCCGAAGGCTGGAATTCAAAATTGAATAAGTGTCTGAACAAAAACACTGTCAATCTGTTACGCTTGCTAAACATTTTACAAAAGCTTCAGGAAACCACAAACATAAAACTTCAAAATTATAAAACAAAAAGAACTTAAACAGTAACCTCTAGCGACGATTTCATCTTACATGTGCAAATGCAACTCTTAAACAATGAGATAACCTTAGGCCATGCACTTGATAAACTCAGATAAATAGATACATAAAACGATAAATGCAGATACAGTGGGTTAGTTGATATTTTTATTAATAAAGGTTGTAATTTTTTGTTATATAATCAGGAATGTGTCCCAATAAGAGTTACAATATTAGTTTTTATTTGGTTAGAAAAAAAAAGTTCAGATGTATGAATTTTTTTCTACGTTTTCGTTTGTATAAATGAGTTTGTTTTTATTTAGTTACTAGCTGGTGCCCGCGATTCTTAAGATTGCAGTTGCTTTTATTTCACGAGATTTACATGGTAGTAAATTAAAACAAACTTGCGGTGCTGTCTGTACAATTTCATCAAAAATGGTCGCGGTAGTGTCGTTTCAGTGCCGTTAATTGTAAACGACACTACTGGTAGTATCGCTGGTAGTGCCGTTGCCAAAAAATGGAAAATAGTTATCGAAGGGACCGACATTACCAGCACAATTTGCTACCAGTGCGCTCATAACGTTGAAAAGTATTACGAACATTTGACTTTTGTGAAGAAAGCTCAGGCCAGGCAGGCGACGAATTCGAATGCCCGTGTTGCGGCGCGGCATCGCAGCCGCAAATCAGCGGCCGCGTCAGGTCCCATCATGGATCAAATGACGACCGATGTGGCGCAGTGGTAGTGCGACTGCCTTTGACGCAGAAGGTTCCGCGTTCGATTCTCGGTGGGTCACTCACAAAGTTGATATTTATCACTATGTGAATTTGTTCCCAGTCTGGTTAGGACATTGCGGGCTGAACCACCCCATCGTCATCAAGAAAGATGGTTTCGTGTTTCGGATGGCACGTTATGCCGTTGGTCCCTGTTGCTGTCTGATTACTTAGACGGCGGTCGTTACACAACCATGTCAGAAGTCTACTTGTAGAAGGCGGTTGAAAAATTCTGACACTAGGGTTCACTGGGTCGTTGGACGACTTGGTGTCCCACACGAAAAGAGAGAGATTGATCGAATAGGTACGTATGTAAGATGTTACGATGATGCGTTATGCTTTAAAGAACCTAGGTTTTTAAACCAAATCTTGAAGTAATCAATCTTTAAGCTATGGTATACCATAGCTTATCATTCACACCAAAAAAATGTCATATGGCGAGATGACATTATTCGATCGATTTCAAGTTACGTGCAAAACGATGATAATGTACTTATAACATTAATCAATGATCATATCACACATAAATGATTAATTATTTATGATACCAGTCGATAAGTGTCACTTTACCGTTATACAATTAGGACAAAGATAAAATAGCGTTGATACATAGCTAAGAATCCTATTGAATTTACATATATCACGCCTGTATCCCTTGCGGGGTAAGCAGAGCATTAACAGCCGTAAAAACATCGTCGCTATCGCCACGTCTGACAAATATTGGGTGAACTTTCAGATGATTCATGTATCACTGTAGTGATAGGTTGTCAGCCTGTCGCCCACAACTGTCGCCTAAAGTTGTTATACACAAGAAACCCTCGAGTTCCTTAGCCGTCTTTCGACACCCGCCGGAAAAAATGCGGTATATGATGCTATTCTAAGCCGGCATCATATACCGCGTTTTGTAAAAGATAAACATAATAATAGGTCTTTTCCTATGAAATTGCCGTTCTGCCGTACTAGCCATTTCAAATCCAAATTATTATTTTTTGGCTGATAATTCCAATTTCAAATTAAAATATTTTTTTCTTAAATCTTCATTTGTTTAATAGTTAGAGTTTTGTTTTCGTCGCATTTGAGTATTTCTCGTCATAATGGATACATTAAAAATTCGAATCATTCTGGAGTATCAGTACCGTCGTGGCAGTAAAGCGACGCAAGCGGCGCGCAACATCAACGACGTTTACGGTGCAAACACTACAAACGAACGCACCACCCTTTATAGGTTTGCCCGCTTCCGTTCTGGAAATTTTGACCTGAAAAATGAACCCCGTGGTCGTCCGAAAAGTTTAGTGGACAATGACGAATTAAAGGCGATCTTGGAAGCTGATGATACTCAATCTACTGCTGAATTAGCCTTCGACCAATATAAGTAGATATGGACATGCCTTGCGCATATTAAACAGGTCTTTAAAAATGTGCCAAGACACAACTACATATAAACACACGCACACGGCTACACACTCTAAGCATGTGAATATACGATCAAAGACAGAGATAGGGAGACGTACTTGCACTGTAGTGCGAACGTGATAGCATTATGTCAGTGACTTTCGCTCTTTATGTTCGCGCCCTTTTACAGCAACTCGCTTCAATCGCGCACTTCACGCCAGTTTGCGCGTTTCGTAGGCAAATCCATCCAGCGGTCGCATACAAAAAGCGCAACGTAGCATGAAGCGCGCGTCTGAACCGCGTTGCTGTAAAACCATCCTTCGAACTCTAGATAAGAAAAATAAAAGTTACAATTTCATAAGATAATTGTATTTATATTTTGTAACTCTAATAAGTAATTCCTGATGCTTTATTTATGTTTGTTGAATTGTTGACACACTTTAACAAAGCACAAGACGGCGTTTTGATGAAAGTTTTGCGGATTGTAAACGACGTGTCGCACGTGTTTCTTGTAGCGGGCGCGAAGACCGTAGCCCCGTAATCAAATGTTAATTATACCGGTTAATATTTTTTATCTAATAAGCTACCTTCTCGTAAAATATTCTAATTATTAATACCACCGACGACTAGTTTGGCGCAGTGGCTAAAGTATCTGCTTTCTGCGCCGAGATCCCGGGTTCGACAAAAGTTGCTAGGTACTTGACAATTATTAAACTATCGGATGCGTTCATCAGTCGCGGCTCATCAAAATCATAAGTCTTAAAATGCATTATTTCTAACAAATGCTTGATTGTAAATTTAAAATCAATACAGTTTACATGCGTACATTTCTTGTACAATTTGTTCATAGTTTTATATCGTTTATTTCGTGTATACTTATTTACTAATCCGAAGGGGCGCTGTTGGAAAGCATTCTTGCTAACAGCGCCCAATCAAGGATAGTTTTTTTCATATAATGCGTTTAGTACATATTTTTAAAACTGCAGTACGTAAACGTACAATAAACGAACATTTTTTTCAATAAATAAATTTATAAAATTAGACATGGGCGCTGTTGGGAAGCATCATACCAAAAAAGGAGAACAAAGTACAATAAGGCGGCCTTATTGCTATTGTAGCAATCTCTGCCAGGCAACCTTTGGGTGATAAGATAGTGCGTTAAAAAGAGAATATGATTGCAAGCGAATTAACTTGAAAATGATTTGAATTTGAAACTGATTTATATGTACGACTGGTAGGTATATTAACGATTAGCAAAATTCGCAAAGTTACTTACTTAGCAAAACCTATGAAATTAACATCTGATTGCAAGCTCCAAAAAGATAGGTAAAGGAGGGAAATAGATAGGCTTACAGTCGAGTCTTTGTTCCTATTCACAATGGCGTAGGTAGGCTCACAGTTATTAGGTTCAAAGTCCACTTTACCGCATTCCTTGTTTTTGCCACAAATTGTTGATTAATTCTGTTTGTTCTGTAGATAAACTGTCTTCACACTTGATATAAAGTGGTTCACGGTGTCACTGATATTAGGTTCAACCACAGACGGCCTAAGTTAGGTATGACGTCAATGCTCGAATCTCCTATGTCGCACTGTAATCCTTGATGATTCGACGATGTGAAGCTGTAGTAAGGTATCTGTATGAATGTTCTCGCTGATTAGGTATCCTCGATGAAGAAAATATGCCTTTCTCTACAGGTATGCTTTGTTTGACCCCTAGTCGTTGCTCCGCTTGCGTGGCGCGCGTAGACAAAGGGTAGGTATTCCCGCTCGACGACTGCAGAAATGCTCAACAGTGCACGAAGTCTTCTTCTGACGGCTCGAAGGACCATATTTTCGCTTCGACAGCTGGAATGATGATGAAATAAGTAGACGTCCAAGGTTAAGTACAAAACTATATTGAAATAGGTAAATTATAATGAAAGCGACGTGCTCTCGCTCGAGTGGTAGTGGTCGTGACGTGACGTAGGGCGGCGGGGCCGGTGGGGCGCCCCGCGGGCCCGCGGAGACGCGGTGCAGCCGCAACAGAAAGTGACAGTGACATTCTAAACTGTGGAGTGGCGGGTCAAACGAGATACTTTTTAAAACGATCTAAAAAGGTATTTCGTATGAAAATAAAAATTTATGACGTCTATACGTTGCTATTTTGGATGGCGTCAGAACACTCATGTTTGTATTATAATTTTCAGACTTTGAATGTTTTGAAAAATTATGAATGAAGTGAAGTGTTTTTGGACAATAGTTTTAAGCGTACAAGTTTTATAGTATTTTATTAATGACCCAGTTCACAAGCAAATTATCTATAGTTTGTAAAATATAGGATGAGCCCTGCAACAGCCGTCAAAATGACATTACTAAAGATGGACACGTCTATCGTTATTTAAAGATAGATAGATAGATAGATAAACTCTTTATTGCTTACAACAAACAAAATTAAAACACAAAACGGCACAATTAACTATAACTTAAAGTAAGCAAAGGCAAAGATAGAAAAGTTGAAAATCATTCAAATTATTTTTACAAGTATCCTTTTAATAATAATATGTTCTTCTTTAAAAGATTGTTCTATTTTTTTACAACTGATTTTATAATATATATATATACGTATATATATATATATAATAAAATTATATAATATAATATTATATAATTTTATTATAAGTTTTTCGAGGAGAAATTTATTGTGACTGTCTTTAAAACAAAGATGCTAATGTCGCAGGGATCATGCTATATTTTACAAGCGTAATTTAAAAGCGTATCCTTACGCACTCACATATTCTGTCGAGTGATCACAGTAAGATCATTTTTACGGGCTTCAAAGATTTTTTACTACTTGTTTATCTTAGAACGTATATTTATTAAGTTTGAATAGGTTTATTGATTTTTAAGCTAAATATATTTTCAGATGATTAATTGATGTTTTTGATGCTATTTCTAAGGGTAACCCTAGCGATAGGGTAAAGTAATTCTATAATTGTTTTGGACCATTTAGTTGCTTAAAAAAGAGCTATTGGTGTAGAAACATTTATAGGTGTTTGTAAAATACTTTCAGCCATTTTGTATGAATTATGTTTATTTTAATCATCACTCAGCCCATGATACATCTTTTCATATTTTAAAAACACATTTGACATATTTTTTAAAGTTCTACGTAACTTAAAGCACCTTTACAAGACTTAGTTGAAACAGTTCATAAATTCCTTTCTGCACGTTATTAGTAAAAAATGTAATGATTTATTAAAAGGTATATGTTACGAAATATCTGAAAAAATAACATGTCATGTCACCAAACTAACAGGGAGTGTTCTTTCATTTTAAAATCTGACTGTACTACTTATATGCTACTTATCAATGTTTTCATTTGTAATTAGATAATAATGATAACATAGCGATTGTTACACAATCGTCACTCACAATTTAAAACTGAACTCAAAATTTTGTGTAGGTACCTGCAATACTGTTGAAAGAGACTCAGATATTTGTTTTTGTGACTAAGTTTTTACTTCCAGTTGTATTGTGTTTCGGCGCACAAAATCTAATATGAACGAACTGTAATTGTATATGTGCCCATAAATGTCCATAGATCTTAGCATGTTTTTTGGAAACAACAGTTGATACATCTTGGTAATAAATTAATACAAATTATAGAAAACAGAACAATAGAACAATTTCTTAGATTTTGAAATTTTACACTGAGATTATAACGAAAAAACAGCCGTAAGTTGATGAAGTAAGGTGAATAGTCCCAAATAGCAGATAAAACTATAGCTTTGCTACTGGTTTTTAATAGCGTGTGTTTTATGTTGTTAACATCAAAATGAACACTTAAATTAAACTTTTGAAACTGCGTTATGGTTTTTACTTCACCTATAAACACTATTTTAGGTAGGTAGGTACTTTAATCAAATCTTTTTTATGGGGGCTATGTTGGGAGACGGTATTTTTTTATCTATCCATAGAGAGTCACTCGGCTGATCGGGAATTTTGTGTGGAAGGTCGAAAAAATTTTCACGTTTACCAACATAGCCCCCATAGAAAAAGTTGTTCAGTTTCTTGATCTGAGCAAGCCTGCAAAGTTTTCGTTACACCGTTTCTTACACCCTGTATACTTCGAA
Source organism: Keiferia lycopersicella (assembly GCA_029255805.1). NCBI lineage: Eukaryota > Metazoa > Arthropoda > Insecta > Lepidoptera > Gelechiidae > Keiferia > Keiferia lycopersicella. The sequence goes on along the minus strand of JARACZ010000014.1, from coordinate 7,986 downwards.
GGTTAAAGGCGACGAGGGCCTTAAGTCTGCTAAATGTAAATCGTTTCAGTTAGATGTAAGTTGGATTATTTCTGTCATTTCGTAGTTTGCTAACAGTTTGAAATATAGAAAATATAGGAGATACAGATATGGCGTCTAATTTAAAGTTACTCAGCTAGATGGGTAGGTTCTGCTGGTATATAGATTTCAAAAGTTTGGAGTACCTGATGTAGATCTCCGGTACCACCAGGGGGTCGAATCTGTGTGAAAAACGATACGTCACAAAACGATATGGAAAACGATATGGGTGGTTTCTGTCTAATTCACGACAAATCGCGCTGAATTAGCAGTACATTGATATTTTTGTAGTAAACAAAAAAAGATATGGTTAATAGCAGTCAATGTATACCAAATATTTTTTTGCATAATTATGTGTGTGTGTTCGAAATCGTAGGTCAAAAAATATATGTCATTCACTCAATTTTGAATGATTTACCCGAATAAGGACATGTTTTTGGCATAAACTTACGTCAAAATAAGATACACTTCAATAGCTATTTTATGTCAAAAAAACGATATCGTTTATAGTCTGTAAGTTTAGGTACTTATATTTTTATAAACAAACTTTGTATTAAACTGACAGTTCTGAAGTGTCACTTTCATACAAAGAGTGTTTACAAAAATATAAGTACCTAAACTTACAGACTATAGTGATGGGGTACAAAACGATATGGCGAAGTGCTGGGTTTTTTTTTACAAAAAAGATCGACTGGCCAAGGAGGATTGTTATTAGTAAGGCTTTTTTGAAACAATGATAGTCCCACCATAAACATAAATGTGGAAGTTGGTAGCCAAGTTCAATGTTTAACTAAAAATAGTGTTGCTTGAAAATGGGTGCAAACTTCAGTCGACAGTCCCGAAATGTATTTATTTCCAAAGCTGTTTGTACGTCAAGAATACCATTGAGTAGGAACTATGTCTTTTTATTTACCAAGGTACAACAAAGTGGCTTTCTGCTCTCTGTTCCATTGTACGAGATCTTTACAACCACGTAAGGGATTGTGCGGCGGTTTTCTTCTACTCGATTCGCGTACTGTATTAAATTATGTCCGCATACCAACTATCTATCCTCTAGCATGAAAATCCTAGAAAGTTTCATAAAAACTTTAACCCCTCACTCTGGGGCGTTGTGGGGGGTTTATGGGATGTTTAATCGATAACGATTTTCAGCTTTCTAGCACTTCAAGAAGTACCCACAAGATGATAATCAGTGTGTCAATGACGAAATTGGCGGATTTTAGACATCGTAAAAATAATAAAAAGATAAGAGCTATAAATCTGAAACTTTGCCTGTACAGCGGCGTATTGCAATAAGGGTGGCACGGGGATATCGAACAATATCATTCGAAGCAGCGACTATACTTGCTCGACTTCCACCATTCGATATTCTGGCGGAAATGGACGCGGCAATTTACCGTAAGCTTCGTCAAAATGGTGAAAATGAGGCTAAAGTTGACCCCACGTTTCTTCGAGACCGGGCTCACAAGAAGGCGGTAAAAAGATGGCATCGGCGCCTGCATGAGCCACAAAACATTCGGCAGCGGGTAGTTTCCGCCGTACTGCCAAGCTTTGATGCATGGCTGAAACGAAACAGTAGGGATGGTCGAGTTAGTTTCCACTTGACACAGATACTCACTGGGCATGGTTGCTATGGTGAGTATCTGAATCGAATTGGACGTGAGTCAACGCCACAGTGTCACCACTGTAGCTCAGATCAGGATTCAGCACAACACACGCTGGAGGAGTGTCCCGCTTGGCACTCCGAGCGTCAAGACCTGGTCCAAGAAATTGGAACAAACTTGTCTCTGCCAGCAGTGGTCGCTGCATTGTTAGAGCGTAAGGAGAAATGGAACGCAGTAGTTTCCTTCTGCGAGACCGTCATGGTCCAGAAGGAAACCGCTGAGCGGGACCGCGAGCGGGCGGATCCCGCGCGAAGACGACGACGGAGGGCTCTGAACAGCAGAACCACTCACGTACGTCGCAGCCAGGACTAATTCCTGGCGTGCAAGCCGTGTAGTTGCCGGTGGAGAATAGCGCTACGGTCTCCCCCGCCTGTCGTAAGAGGCGACTAAAGGGGGCCATTGGGGCTGTGGGCGTTTGCAACGGGGGCTGCGGCGTCCTATCAACGGCCCCGGGAAGGCAGCAACAAAGGGTGGTCACTTTGTTGCTGTGCACCAGGATGGTGCGGGGGCAGTGAAAAATTCTGCCCCGGGATGAGCCTCCGGGCGCTGCGCTACGGAGGCACTGGTTGTGTTCCCAGTGAGATCCCAGAGCCTCCCGAATAGCACGGAGGGTGGCCACCGTGGAGTTTTTAGTGGGTAGAAATCCCACATAACGTAGCTCTCCCCCCGGTAAGCTAGGTACCTGGATCGCAGGTTTCCTCCACGTAAAAAAAAAAAAAAAAAAAAAAGGTTAGGTTAGGTTAGGTTAGGTTAGGTTAGGTTAGGTTAGGTTAGGTTAGGTTAGGTTAGGTTAGGTTAGGTTAGGTTAGGTTAGGTTAGGTTAGGTTAGGTTAGGTTAGGTTAGGTTAGGTTAGGTTAGGTTAGGTTAGGTTAGGTTAGGTTAGGTTAGGTTAGGTTAGGTTAGGTTAGGTTAGGTTAGGTTAGGTTAGGTTAGGTTAGGTTAGGTTAGGTTAGGTTAGGTTAGGTTAGGTTAGGTTAGGTTAGGTTAGGTTAGGTTAGGTTAGGTTAGGTTAGGTTAGGTTAGGTTAGGTTAGGTTAGGTTAGGTTAGGTTAGGTTAGGTTAGGTTAGGTTAGGTTAGGTTAGGTTAGGTTAGGTTAGGTTAGGTTAGGTTAGGTTAGGTTAGGTTAGGTTAGGTTAGGTTAGGTTAGGTTAGGTTAGGTTAGGTTAGGTTAGGTTAGGTTAGGTTAGGTTAGGTTAGGTTAGGTTAGGTTAGGTTAGGTTAGGTTAGGTTAGGTTAGGTTAGGTTAGGTTAGGTTAGGTTAGG